>CM034358.1:14630047-14775047 GCA_019925275.1 Mytilus edulis
TGTCCCAAGTTCATTGGTTGTCATTGGTTCATGTCTGTCCTGTCCCAAGTTCATTGGTTGTCATTGGTTCATGTTCCTGTCCCAAGTTCATTGGTTGTCATTGGTTCATGTCTGTCCTGTCCCAAGTGCATTAATTGTTATTGGTTCATGTCTGTCCTGTCCCAAGTTCATTGGTTGTCATTGGTTCATGTCTGTCCTGTCCCAAGTTCATTGGTTGTCATTATTTCATGTCTGTCCTGTCCCAACTTCATTGGTTGTCATTGGTTCATGTTCCTGTCCCAAGTTCATTGGTTGTCATTGGTTCATGTCTGTCCTGTCCCAAGTGCATTGATTGTTATTGGTTCATGTCTGTCCTGTCCCAAGTTCATTGGTTGTCATTTATTCATGTCTGTCCTGTCCAAAGTTCATTGGTTGTCATTGGTTCATGTCTGTCCTGTCCCAAGTTCATTGGTTGTCATTGGTTCATGTCTGTCCTGTCCCAAGTTCATTGATTGTCATTGGTGCATGTCTGTCCTGTCCCAAGTTCGTTGGTTGTCATTGGTTCATGTCTGTCCTGTCCCATGTTCATTTGTTGTCATTGGTTCATGTCTGTCATATTTGTTCTGTTATAAATTAGGCTGTTAGTTTTGAATTTCTCAAGTAAATTGCTTAATTATATCATGTTGGCTAATAATTTTTATTAGTCAATACAGTATATGTTTTTCTCATTATCGAAGGTGGTACTGTTATAGTTGTTTACGACCACTTCATTTGAACTTTGTTAGATAGTTACCCATTGGCAATCATACCACATACACTTGATTTCATAACGAAATATTGGGAAAATGAAGAAATCACAATATTTACTGATATTTTTATTTAAACTTAAAGCACTAGGTTAGTGACTAGTCTAATACTAAGTGTGAAAAGCAAAAGCAAGATTAATACTTTGAACTGGATTGTTTATCGTTCAAGCCTCACAGTTTCTTTGTTTTGCAATTTTATGTACTAAGACACTACAAGGTCAAATCTTCACAAATGTCAAACACGCTTGGCATCAATTTGTGAGGTTTCTTTTGATTATAGAAATTGATAAATATATATTTATATGACTAATCTGTTTTTAATCAGAGTCAAGACTTGTACTTTTCTATTCCTTGGAATCAGATTTTTTCGTTCAACTGTGGTTCATTGTTTTGTTATGTTTTAAAACAAAAATCCTATAATAAGTAATGAAATTCTACACCAAAAAAGAAAAAAAAAGTTTAACATCGGAGTAAAGTTTAGTGTGAAAATGTTGCAGAAAAAATGTAATGCTATTGGAAAGAAAATGTTTTTAATGTTTGCATAGCAATATCTTATTGACATTTTTATCTCCTAATTTCCTTTTTTATTTTTATTACCACATTAAATTAAATTTTCGTATAAGATTTCAATTACTATAAAGGTGATGGACATTATTTAACCTGCTTTTGGACTGAAATTTGTTCATAAATGTACTTTCTATTTGAAATTCTTTTGTATTTTTAATTAAGAGTTGAAATAGGACCTAACCTAAGTTAACTAGATATTTAATGAGTCATGTCATAGTTATATATCAATTTTTTTTAAAAAGTACAATTCTCAGAGATGGTAAAAAATAGATTCTACGTCACTGTAGTGTAAGTGTGGTTGCACTAAACTCTCCTCACGAAATATTTAAGGATGTTTCCAATCTATGTTTCAAAATAACAAGCTCAATTTTAAAAGACACTTGCCTATAAATTGACAGTTAAAATAAGCTTGCATTTCCTATAATGATTTTCTTGATAGATGGTTGCTGCTCACAAGGAAGCTACTAAACCAAGCGTTCCAAATGGTTAAGTTGAAATCATCCCTCCGTAAATTTTACAGACGCCATCATGAGTTATACCCTTATGGTATAACTGTTTCACAAATGATATCGGATATGTACCTTATGTCGTAACAACAATCCCCTTCCCTTTCATGAAATTGACCTACTGAATTAGACTATTTATTAGATTTTTTATCACATAAGCAACATGACGGGTGCCATATGTGGAGCAGGATCTGCTTACCTTTCTGGAGCACCTGAGATCACTCCTAGTTTTTTGTGGGATTCGTGTTGTTTGTTCTTTAGTTTTCTATGTTGTGTCATGTGGACTATTGTTTGTCTGTTTGTCTTTTTCATTTTAAGCCATGGCGTTGTCAGTTTATTTTAGATTTATGAGTTTGACTGTCCCTTCGGTATCTTTCGTCCCTCTTTTAAGCATTGTTTGTTTACCTTTCCTTGCTGTGATGATTTTTGGTTAGACAAGCATGTATTTTCCGGTAAATTGCTTATGTTATTATGTCATCTTTCTATGACGTTGGGTAGCTCATTCATAAGAAGGCATATGACACTGGAGTACAATTGGAATAGCCCAAACAATATATTCACATTTTACCTCAGGTGTGTACTCAAAGTGTTTGAAAAACGTCATGTTTGAATATATTACAACAATTAAAAAAATAACGCAAATTTTTTACTGTGATTGATTGGTCACAGGGTTACCAGACATTGATGGGAAAACTTAACTGTAATGAATTATTGTCAGTTATTGTAGACTTTCCTTAATAACGCTTTCAATTTTTATTTTTCAAAATAGTCAATTTCATTCACTTAATTGTTAATTTGAATATCACCTACTAAATAAACTGTCTTTGCCCTATTTTCCAAGTTCAATATTGAGGTACGTATTTTCTTTTAATTGTCTATTTCATAACTTGTTAATTTGAATATAACCCACTAAACTGTCTTTGTCCTATTTTCCAAATTCAATATTGATGTACGTATTTTCTTTTAATTGTCAATTTGATAAAATTGCTAATTTCCATTTCAATATTGTCTAAATGAAATTGATTATAGTCAGTTCAATTGTCATTTTCCTTGACCTAATTTTCCTTAAGAGACAGAATGATGAAATTAGTCCTTACAGCCGCTCTCTTATGAGTTTGCAACTTGAAATACTGTGTTAATTTATTTTATTGGATTCCAGAAAAACTAATTTCATGGATTTGTCAAAATTTGCATACATTCATTCCATAAGGAAATTTGAAATTCGTTGTCGTTGAACATTTAAATATGTGGTTCCCGATTAGCCTAATCAATGTTTATAATAACTTTTTCGACCATGAGCTACCTCAATATTTTTCAATATATATTTTTTTAATTTACACTTTTGACCAAATATTTTTCTTGTTATGCTTCAAATTATTAAATTTTTATTGACAGTTTGAATTTTCATTTCTTATATATATATAACATTTTTATTTGAAATTCCCAGACGTTGACCTAGCTTCAATTACCACTAAATAAAAATATTAAAACACAAAATTTCCTTACATAAAATTTTTAATTGAAAATTTCAGACAACTTTTCCGCACTTAAAAAAGTGTGATATCTTAACATGAACATTTAGTCAGTTCTGTCTTGTTTGGCGAACAGGCAGTTAAATTTTTTTTCACACAATTGAAAACTAAAATGTGATGGGTTGTATCTGTTAATAGACAATTTAGCATAGTTGACATGATAAATATAATGTATAAAAAAGTCTAATAAATTGTTGAATGTGTATAGCAATTTCTAGTCTTTGATGAAAAATCGTGTTATTTAACAACATTATAAACTCGTAAAGTTAAGATATTTGGGTTGAGGCCTAATGAAAAGTTAAGCCGTTTTCCATTTTTGCAAGTTCGTTGCTCTTGATTATAATTAAAGTTATATAGTGGAAAAAATGACATCAGACAACAATATCGTCAGCCGACAAGCAGACACGTGTCAGGAACTCAAGGTTTTAAGTATCTTTTATGAGATTACCTTAGGGTTTTAATGGATAGGAAGGAAAAATTGATAGAATCTTTGGTAAAAAGATAGAAGTTGCAAGCCTGTTGTTTATATTTTGGAGGACTAAAATAATTTGATGTTTTATCCTTTGGTAAGAACTCTGAAGGGGGGGAAGAACCTTTATCTCTGGACTATTGGATGGAGTGTTTGCTGCATGATCCTTTCAGGATTCAGGAATTCTTTTTTTAAAATTTGGGGGATGTCTGGATTTAAATACGGGACCTCAGGATTTCATGTTTTTAAGCCCTGAATTTTGGGATCAGGACCTGCCCACCCCCTCCCCCTCCCCTCAACACTGCTTTGGTACCCACTATAATTAGCTTTAGAAATGGTGAATATATGTACTAGACGTATTCACTTTTAATTTTGTATCCTTATTTTAACAATTTGTTTAAAGTTACTATTTATGCATACATCCATTTTATCTGAGCGATGAAGATTTTAGCAAGTTGCATTTGTTTTCACTCAAAATTTTAACAAATTAAAGAACATTTCATTCAATCCTTATATCACTTTTGATGTATTTTGACATTTACAAGCAATTTTAGATTAGCTACAGTTTTGTCAAAGAGTGGCACTCATTTTAGCTCTCGTCATTTAGTTTTACTTGAAAACATATAACATGTGAATTGGTTAAACATGTCATAAGAATTTCTGTTTTACTAAAGTACGCCAAAAATTAATTAACTTTTGACAAATGTGTTAGGCCACTGTAGAATGTCATTGAATAATTCATTCAACAGATAGCTTTACTTTATTTTCAGAGCGTACTTTAAACTTAGGAAAAATAATTAATTTATAAGACAGAGAATTTGATAATCAACGTTTTGTGAAGTGTCATAACATTTTGTGTCAGAGATTGCAGTACAGTCATACGAGAGAGAAAACAAGAATTTATAAGACAGCTAAAAAATTTGAAAATCAACATTTTCTGAAATGTCATAATGCTTCGTGTCAGAGATTGCAGGACAGTCATGTGAAAATTAAACACATGATGTAATTGTTGCATTGTTACGAAACAGTTGTTCGTGTGCAGAGAACATTTATATCAAATTATGCAGACACAGAGGGTTTTTTTGCACACTAAAGAGAGCAAGAAAACTTATTTACTATAGTTAGAGTTTATTTTTGTACATGCATTCTTCTATTTGTGGTATGAAAATTTAAATAAATATTGTGAAACTAATTTAACAGGCATCAATAAGGGTTGAAAAAACAAGTTAGATCAATTTTACTTTGAATTAAAATTGCAAATGAGATGCTATTATGAGTGGGTTCAAATTTTGAAACCATTGGATAATTTCTTATGGAGTTATGGTCATTAAAAAACAAATTTTGTTCAATTTTCGTGATTAAACAGTTTTCAAATTATGATCTCTGAGAAACTAAAAACTTAAATCATCTACTGTTCAATGTGGTATGAGACTCATTAGTTTTATAAGGAAACATATTCTACTGTTCTGACAGTAATAGGTATAAATTTGGTTCTTTATAAAAATAAGATATCTGTGTCATTCTATCAGATGATTGAAATTAAATTCTTCAAAAAGCATATTTTTATTCTTTGTTTTAATTGAATTTCCTTGATTTGACAGCTCGTTTGGTTAACCAAAGTGTAAAATTTGTCACATTGTAAGCAAAATTCATAATTTTGTACTTAATTTCACTTTTATTGGAAAATTTATTGTCGAGCATGAATTGAAAAGTTGTTAATCAGTCTGCTGTTACTATAGTTGCTCTTTTTACAATGTTTTAAAATTATTTTTGTGATTTTGTCTTCCCTTTGACATTGAATGTAACGGTAAAATGAAATATCGATCAGTTATAAAATTATGGTTTATTATGCAACTTTTGATATTGTCAATTATCATTAATGTGCACTATGGATTTAAGATTGTTTACTAATTGTGAGTCAGCCAGTCTGTGTAAAATGTCTGGTAAAATATGGTCAATGATAAATATTTTACGTTATTTGACCCTTATGGTTAGCTACAAAAAATTGATTTTACAATTATGACCAAAAAATAATTAAGGCTCATTTGACACTAGTGGTAGGGTGCCTCTGAAGCAGAGTGGTCCTAGTAGTTACTACTGTAATCACTTCACTGAGGTAGTGAGTTCAAATCCCCCTCGTTCGGATGCACTCGACTCCAATCTTAATTGACCTAAGGATTGTCAGTTTTCCTACCAAAGGTTGTTGGTTTTCTCCAGGCAGTCTCTGGATTCCTACACCAATAAAAACTGACCGCCACAAAATAGCCTAAATGCGATGCTTAAAAGTGGTGTTAAATCAAGAAAAATCAAATCAACACAATATTGTAGTAAAAAAAATTGTTAAGCTTAACATTAAAGGACAATACCCCCTCCTGAAAGAGTTTTAAGGGGGCTCCTGGGTATAAATGATTTTTTTTTTCTAATATAGGATTTCGCTATATTTTTTTCTTAAATGAACTTTATCATATACTTAAAAGAAAAATGAAATAAAAAAATGGGGTCACCGTTCATTTTAGCTAAAATCTGCATCTGGAAGAAGAACACATTTTTGTTAATGTCCTTTTTTTTCTGTTGAACTAATAGGAGAAAAAGAGGAAATATCGAAATAAAAAAATTACCTAATATAAGAAATCGCTTAAATTTTACAATTATTTAGTTTATGTACAGCTTATTTGAAAACAATAATAAAAAATATAGGTCGCCGATGAGTTAAAAAAATATTTCAAATATAAGACCAAAAAATGGCATTTTTGCACCAAAGGGAGATAATTTGGAGCTTTTTCTATTTATAAAGTCATCTGGGGCCAAACCAAATCATTTTTTGGGGTTGTTTTTTGTACCATATCATAAAGTAACAACTAATAGTGTAATAAATAAAATTTGTAATGAAAAAATAAAGGTTTAATTTTTTGCTAAAATTTTTGTACCCACGAGCCACCTTAAGCATAAATAATTGAATAGAAAGAACATATTTTTTTGCAGATCAAATTGGAGTAGAGGGTTTGAAGTCTGTATATATTGCTCAAAGATCAAAAACAAGATCTACCACCAAATTTTATGCAATACAATATTTCTTCACTAGCTCTCATTTTGATTTTTTTATAATCAAAATGTCTCGAGTTGAGAATTGAATATTGTATATATAGCTCTAGATGCAGTTTTAGAATTAATACAAATGTATATGTATATATATATTTGACATCTTGCTATAAATAAAGAAGGATATCTGTTATCCAAAATATCTAATATTTTTTCATTTTATAGTTATTTAATGGTGATGTTTTACCCTTTTTGACTTGTCATATATGATATTATGTGTACAGAATCATATTACATGATCCATCGCCCTGTAAGATTAATCGTTGACTCTTTATTCAGTCATTTTATATATATATATAAGCAGAGAAATAAATGTACCAATCAAAAATATAATTACCAATACCTAAACTTAACTTATTCCCTAATGCTGTTAACCTACAAAAATCTTGCCATTTCCAATTCCCCATTGAAAAAAAATCAACAATGACAACTAATAGCCTGTACTGTTATCCTTTTATAAGACGTAATTGAATGTATTGACAAGGATATTGAACGGAGATTAGATCTCCTTGAAGGCTGACGGGAAAAATTAATTACATGATTCTTTCTAACATGTGTTTTACTTTCACGTTGAACTTGCTTAGGAAGCAGGTCTCTATCTGGCTGTAACAAGTTTAATTAAAACAAGCATAATGCTAGGACAATATTTAAAAAAGAAATTTATAAGATCAAGATTGTTTTTTGTTTTGATTATTCACTAGATAAGATTTATTACTGTGGGTTCATTTATTTTTGTAGATTGAGCAAAATTTTCATTTTTATGGATATTTGATTTCCCGGTTCAGCCAATCTTTGCGTTACTGAAACAAGCATATTGAACATTTGTAATTCATTGAACATTTCATTTCATGGTTAACCTGTACTCACAAAACCCACGAAAATTGATATTCAACAAATAATAATGAATCCACAGTAATGGTATATGCAGTTGAATAAAAATTTGTGCTTGTCCTGAATGAATATTTATCAGCTTGCCTGACCATGTGACCAAGCAATGATGATGCCAATGCTACCTCTTGCTATCATTGATTCAGCTGTCTTTCATCATTGGTTGCCGAACATCATGAACTTCTTAACATCTCCCCTCTGAAAAAGGACCAATCATGACATTCTTAAAATCTCCCCTCTGAAAAAGGACCAATCATGACATTCTTAAAATCTCCCCTCTGAAAAAGGACCAATCTGACATGAACTTCTTTTTTATATAGTCTTAACATCTCCCCTCTGAAAGAGGACCTGCAATCATGAACTTCTTAACATCTCCCCTCTGAAAAAGGACCAATCATGAACTTCTTAACATCTCCCCTCTGAAAAAGGACCAATCATGACATTCTTAAAATCTCCCCTCTGAAAAAGGACCAATCATGAACTTCTTTTTTATATAGTCTTAACATCTCCCCTCTGAAAGAGGACCTGCAATCATGAACTTCTCAACATCTCCCCTCTGAAAAAGGACCACTCTTAACCAGAACTTGGCGGAATGGCAACAGGATATCTAGATGAAATGTTGATTTGTTTTTATTTCTGCTAATCAATCAACATGGCCATTGTGGCTAAAAATAGAACATAAGGGTCAAATACATTAAATGTTTGATACTACCCGGAAAAAATTATAGAAGATAACTGTTAAAAAAGCATAAATGACAAGCAAAACATCAGATTTACTGAAATGCCAAGCAGACTAAACCATGCACATATTAAAAACTTAGTTATTGCCCTTAGATTAAAAGATGATTTGTTTTTAAAATTTTTATTTTTTTCCTAATAATTAAAGTAAAGAGATATGATTAACTAAAACTGTAAACAGCAAACATGATCTGTAAGACGAGATCTAAACATGCTAAATTGATTGGAACCAAATATTGATCAATTATTGACTCCTTATAAGAGTTATTGCCCTTACATAATGTATGAGAGATGTTTGCAATTATCTGTTTATCTTTAAAAGTATTACAGAAACTCTTAACTTAAGGTACCCAACATCTTCACTAAAATTAATTTGGCTCGTTTAATTTTTATAAGATTTTGGCAGATTTACTTTGACACTTTGACAAAAATATATAAAATTTAAAAAATTTGAACCAACCATTTTATTAGAAAAATTACACTAGTTATATAGCAGTTTGACAAATGCTAATTTTGAACATTGAGAAGCTTAATATTGCATTCACAACGCAATGTAATTAAAATGTTTAGCTGATTTTACAGTGTTATCTCCCTGTAGTGTTAGGTACCACCTTAATCGGAAAAGTTATCAGCAATTCAAAAAAGGCTGATGGGGTTTACAAAATACAGAATATCATGTTAAATCTACAGAAATATGGTAAAAAAACCCAGCTAGAATATAGAAATATCGGGCAAAAAATACAGAATTGAGAAAAGTAGGGCAAAAGAATGGAGAAAAGAGAAATTTTGGGCAAAAAATATAGAGATAGAGAAAAATGACTTAAAAATTCAAAGAATAGTGTTGGTTCTCCGTCCAGTCACTCAAGTACATTAATCTGATATTTTGTTTGTTGGTTCTCTGTCCAGGCACTCGATCAGGCTTATAGTTCCTACACCAATAAAAACTTAATTACCTTCAGTAAATAGCTCCATAGTGCAGAAAATTGTGTAAAACACAAAACAATTAACCTATCTGCAGTTTAGTTTAAAATCCAATTGATGATGATTAAAAAATTAGCAGATATTAATTTAAAGTTATAATATGATAAAGTTATGTTCATTTGATTCATTTTGTGAAATGAATATGATAGTAAAATAAATTACAATATGATTATTTTGGGAATTCTCTTTAATATCTTTTTAAAGGTTTTTTTTTTTTTCAAACCAACTTTTAAGATGTTATTGAATTCATTTCAGGATTTCTCCAATTAAATGTATTATTTATTTTTCTAAAAATAGATATAAAAAAAAATGTGTAAAAAGTGCAGAAATATCGCCTTTAATATGTTAGCCGTCATGTCAAGATCTAAGGTGTATTGATTTTTCCATCGAGTCGAGTCGAGTCGTTATGAATTGATAATGCGCTAATTGATTTCTGACTGAACTGCTATATATCTATTCACCAGTGTCACTAGTCTTCAGTTGTATCAGTTGCATAGATGCATATCGGATGTATTGTTTTAACGAAAAAGTTTCAAATTAACAATTATTGATAAATTTTGCAACTGTTCGTGCAACTTCTTTGCTGTAATTAAGAAAAACACAATAGACATTTAACTGTAGATATTTGGAAGTAATTGAGTGAGATTTTTTTTGGAACATTTGAAAACTTTTTAAATAGAAAAAAGACATACTAGAATCCTTTTGGAGAAGGACTCAAATCAAAAAGAAAGTTTTGTTTGATACTGTGATTATTTGACAATAAGAACTATTAATAAGTGATGTTAAAAAGTGGTCTAGTTTTTTTGGTTAAAAACTATCTTTATTCAACTTTGAATAGCTGTTGAAGTGACATAAAACTAAATCAAAATGGTGCTATGCAATCAACAAGAATATGGGGTAAGTAATGTTCTTTTGTTTGTCAGAAGCCTACAATCTTGGTAGGGTTCACTGGGCCCTCGCCCCCAAATAAAGTAAAAAAAAACTTTGTCTAAATTGGGCTCCAATGCTCTTAGCTATTTTCATACACGAGATGATTAAAATAATGAAAAATTTGTGACTCATGTAAAGATTTAAATGCAGGAACATTTTTGTGGTTTTATTATTTTTGTCCTGCCTGCAATAAAATCACTGTATGTATTTAACTATTTTGTCTAATGCTTTTAATTATTTGCATGCCTCATGCAGATATTTGGAAATAGGAAAGCTATAAAACTTGGGTCAGTTTTCAAAGTTTTGTGGTTTTATTTTTTATAGAACCTAATTTGACATCTAAAATTTACTTAACTTATAATGTCTTCAGATGATTGCTAAACCCATT
Source organism: Mytilus edulis (assembly GCA_019925275.1). NCBI lineage: Eukaryota > Metazoa > Mollusca > Bivalvia > Mytilida > Mytilidae > Mytilus > Mytilus edulis. The sequence continues at coordinate 14,640,931 of CM034358.1, forward strand.
TAGTGAAAATCATGTAGCTTAAGAATAAAAGACAGATTTAAGTAGCAAATAAAAAAATATTTATCTGAAGTATAAAAAAAACAGAATTTACTTGAGAATAAAAAAATAATGTAACTTCAAAATACAAGACAGATTTAAGGAAAAAAACCCATTTGACTTAAGAATAAATGACATATTTAAAGGGAGAAAAATAAAAGACAGATTTAACCTAAAAAATTAAGACATTTTTAAAAGACTTTTCCTAGTGCTTGTAAACTCAATCCTCCTTAATAAAACTAATAAATATCAAGATTACATATATATTGTTATATCTATCTAAAATCATTAGCTATTCCAATGATAATATCATAGTAAGTGACTGTAAGCGTCTTACTAATTTATTAATCTGGTCTCGTAAGTACATATATAAGCTTTCCCGACTTTTTGTTGGTCTCTTGAGAGAAGAAATTGAATATTATATTATATTTTGTTGGTCTCTTGAGAGAAGAAATTGAATATTATATTATTTTTGAGCAAGTAAAGGTTTTAATGGTACCTTTGGTATCAAATTAACTTATTTCATTCTAAGAGTATTAACCTTTTCCAGTGAAAATGTACTCTCAGTGTAAAAATGGCATTGAAAATTCATATATGATTCGTCAAAATTACACATTTTTCATATTTATATATATGTTGCCAAGGTTTTTAAGGCTGAACTATTTTCTTTACTGAGCTCTAGCAGTAGTAGACAATTAAAACACTAATATACAAATTTGATTTAGGGGCCAGCTGAGAACCACCTCTGGGTGTTGAATTTACTCGTTGCGTTGAAAATCCATAGGTGGCCTTTGGCTGTTGTCTGATCTTTGGTCAGATTATTGTCTATTTGACAATTTTATTCCCCATTTCTATTCTCAATTTTCACCTATCAAATCTGATTGTGAGAATGTCAGTGCCCAAATTTATAAGTTAATATTTCTTTATTTTTTTTATAAACTTTCCACAAGTTTATTGTTGGGGCAGTATAGATTTAATTTGCTTAGACTTACATAAAGAAGGCTGTTAGTTTTCTCGTTTGAATTGTTTTACATTGGCCTTTTATAGCTGACTATGTGGTATGGGCTTTGCTCATTGTTGAAGGCCATACATTGATCTGTAGATGTTAATTTCTGTGTCATTTTGGTCACTTGTAGAGAGTTGTCTCATTGGCAATCATACCACATCTCCTTTTTTTATATTATGTACAACTATTGAAAACTACATGTTGATATATTTTTACTCTTCATATTTATTAGTTTAATAATAATCTTCACTATCTTTCGTACTATTTTAGGAATCTTATGGTTTCGAAGAATAGGGTATACAGTTTTCTATTCATTCTCATTTCAGGTAAACTCAGGTTGCAAAGAATGTGGTAACCATGAAAATAACAACCGTACAAAGATATGTTCCAAATGTGAGAAGAAAAGTATCGAGAGGAAGGATATCATAAAAGAAATAAAAGACACAGAAGAGAGCTATGGTAGAGATCTGGCTATTCTGAAAGAGGTATTTACTTTTAAATGTTTTAAATATTTTACTAAAAATTATTTCAGGGCAAATCATATACCTTCCCCTTTATGTAATTTAAAATAAAAAAAAATCCATATGTCATACAGGGTATAAAACATCCCCCCCCTGTTAGCCCTCAAAGCAATTTGAAAAATATCTTAAAACAAATTTTTTTCATTTAATGATCATAAATGCAATATATTCTTAAATGAACAAAAAAAATTGATCAATTTTAAAATTATATTTTGATTCAAAGCACATTTTTTAAATAAGATATGATCAGAGATTGGTCAACTCAGGGTCAGACTTATGGTTGATGCATGAGCTTTCATTTTAGAATAATCATCAGATTTCTGTCTATTACAAAAGCTTATATTAAAATGACAAGTTATTGGCCTAATAATGATATATATTCTTCTGGAAATCAAAACATCTATCATCATTTATGTTACCTTTTCTTTACAGCATTTCTTTAAGCCAATGAAGTCTGCCGGGTTGCTGTCGTTAGAACATTTGGAAGGAATCTTTCTTAACCTGGAAGAACTGATCCATGTCAACACACAGTTTGTCAAAAAACTTCAAGGAGCAGTCGATATAGCTGTTAAAAAGGGGGATGAGGTAAATTTGATTACATAAATATTTGGCATATTTGGGTTTAAGAATAATAAGGTACAGAAAAATGTTTGTGATTTGAACTTATCAATGTTAATGGACCTGTGAGTGGAAACAGATAAGATGTAACATTATAAGAAACAAAAGATTTAAAAAATTAACCCTTTAAATATTTACATTTTTTGTTATATTTGGGTTTAATAACTATGAAATGCAGAATAAATTTAAAACAATCACTGTTAATACCTGTGATGGATAGAGATATGGTGTAGATTTCTAAAACAGATTACAATGTATTTTCAAAGTTGTTTTTTGGGTAGCATATACAATTAAAGATAAATTGAAAAAAATGATGGATTTTTTAACTAAGGTAGAAAAACTCTCATATGGATTTTAACTTAGGTAGAAAAACTCTCATATGAATTCGAGAACTATGAGCATTTTTATATTTTCCGAATTTGAGAAATATTGAGTATTTTTTTTTTTTTTTTAGAATTTGAGAACTTTGAGTTATTTTATGTTTTCAGAACTTGAGATACTATGAATATTTGTATTTTTTCAGAATTTGAGAACTATGAATATTTTTATTTCAGAATTTGAGAACCATGAGTATTGGTAATTTGTTCCTGGATTCCTCGTCTCTGATTCTTGCCTTTGAAAACTACTGTGTAAATCAGGTAAGTTATATTTATTGAAAAAACACAAGTCAAACTTGAAAGTCAATGCAGGTTGTTGTCTGTTTGTCTATTGTTTTGTACATAAATCAGACCTTTAGTTGTTTTTTTTAGTTCACCTGGCCCAAAGGATCAAGTGAGATTTTCACATCTTCTCATTTTGTTCATCAGAATGAAAAATGCCTCTAACAGTACTACATACAAATTTAGCTTGAAAAGCTGTACGAGAAATTGCAAAAAAGAAAGTAGGATGATTTCAACAGCGGTCTTAAATTGGGACGATTTATTTAGCATTGACTGGCAATTAGCACAGATCTTAGTTGTTCAGTCAAGGACAGTACTAAATTATGACATTCGCATTTCCATACGTCATTTCATTATCGTTAATGAAGAAGCTTGAATAATCTGGTTCATTCTTGCCTTTTAACAATTGGCCAATTTGTATTGAATCAACATTAATTGTACCGAATCAATTGTTTTATGTAATCAACATCAATTGTGAGATTGTCATTTCTAATCAAGCCCAGAAATTGCTGATGTCATCACAAAATTAGTTCCCTACACTGTCAGCATTGGTAATTATTTGAAAATGTGGGGGAAGGAGTTTTTAAAACAAAAATGATTCAATTTAAGGTAAAAAGATTTAAAAAAAAAACCACCATGAATTTCAAGGTTACAAAATTGTAACATATGTAACTGTTGCTGTTATTTAAGTTACAAGGGAGGTCTAACTGAAAGAAAATGATGGAAAACTCCTGTGTCAGAAGAAAATTGTAACAATACAGTAATTGATACATATATTTAAGGTTTAATTGCTTGAAAGGAGAATTAAGAAAAAAAGTCCCCAAATAGTTGTCACCGTCCATTAAAGATTTAATCGTAGAAAATTCATGTAGTGAGTTTTACAAATGAGTAACTAAATAATTTTTTTATTAACAAATGTATCTGTCTTTTAATTTTCTCTCCTAACTTAATAGTATCAATTTAGAATTCTAGATTATTTTATTTCAACTAAGTACATCCTTAATTCTTTTATTATTTTTTATCTTAAATTTTCAATTTGCAGGGCCAAGCTGCAGTGCTTCTTGAACAGTTAGAAAGAGAGAAAGAATTGCTACGAATATTTCTGAAGGTTTCACAAGATGAGAATCCAATCCTACGACGGATGCCGCTTACTTCATTCCTCATGGTCCCTGTTCAGCGAATAATGAGGTTAGTACACGGGGAGTTACTGCCAATTATTATCGATTCATTTAATTTCTTGGGTACTAACTTCTTGTAGTTTTTCGTGGTTTGAGGAAAATACTGTATTTTCATGGATATTTGATTTCGTGGTTTTGTCAATTTGTTTTAAAAAAAAAACACTGTCAAATTTATACTTTTTTTAACATTTGAATTCTTTGCATGTTTACCTAAAATCATGAAATCAGCATAAACTAGTCTTCCACAAATAATAATGAATCCACAGTTACTGATATATCTGCAAGAATTTGTTTTCAAATATTTTTATTTGGGAAGGATAAGGTCTTTTCATGTGGAGCATTTTTGTTGTTTAACATACAAGATTATGTTTCTTGAAACAAAATGACAGAAACTTAAAGATTTTGTGTACTTATAATTCAAATTCAAGTGTATTGATAATAATGAGTTCACACATTTTGCAGTTAGATTCACAGTTTGTTTTGTTTACATGTGGATTCCAATAGTTAAATGTCATGAAGTGGAAAAATTGTCCTTTACATAAACCCCATGGTCAAGGAGTAACACAACTCTTGTTGTTGTTTTTAATTTTCATTCAAGTTCTCTTTTGTTATAAGTACATTTATCACAGTTTATGTGTTTTTAAATCCTTGACCTTACAACCAGAGGTCAACATTTCACATACAGTTATTGTAATAGTGACTAGTTTTTGTTTCATTTTCAATAAATAATTTATATAATTATATTTATCACAATTATGATAGTGGGCCTTTATAATACACTAAGTTCAAGGGTATTGTTAGGTTTAACATAAAATATTTCATACTGTTAGAAAAACTCCAATTTCAGACTTTAAAATTCATAGCCTATTAAACAATATTAAACGGAAGTAAAATTGTGAAAATTTAGACATTTGATGGAATATGTTGTTTAAATGCAATATTAAATCAGATTTGGATTCATAATCATTTGTGGGATACTAATTTTTAGAACCTGGAATTTAATTGTTCAAGTTTTCTGTAGGATTGTGTATACAAATTTTGGCAAAACCATGAAATTAAATGTCCATTAAAATACAAGGACAATTTTTCTTCAACACACTAAAATTGGTACCATTGAAAATAAATAAATCATAGTTTAATTGATCTTTCCCCATATAATGGATTTTCAATAGTATAACTCAGTGTATTAATATTTTGGATATATATTTTCAGGTACCCATTACTACTAGAAAGACTGTACAAGTTCACATCAGGAGATCACACGGATAAAAGTTCTTTGATGGAGGCAAAATTAAAAATAGAAGATATTTTAGACCATATAAACTCTGTAAGTATAGATATATATTTCTTTAATTTTTACATAATTTATCCTTTTTCTGACCTGTTGATTTTTTTTTTAATTTTTAATTTTTAATTCTCAGTTCTTCATTGATCAAAATTTGATTATGATGCAAATTTCATTCCTCTGAATTTCCTACTGTGACGTCATAAAAAAAACGACCATGGCTGATGACGTCACATAAAAAGAACACATCTTTTTGAAGATCATTTGAATAGAAGGCATAAGTTTGCCTGCATATTGTTTAAAAAAGGTTATAAAAACAGATTCCACCACCAAATCTCATGTAATACTAGATTTATTCCCTCTTGCCATAAAATTTTAAACATTCTGCGTGTCTCACATTTTAAAATTTTGACAATTGAATTTTCTTGAGTGGATAAATATTGTGTCAATGCAGTGGAAGAAACTTTATTGATACAAGGTGTCCTTGTTTTATCCCATCAACTCTTTTCTGACCAAATGACCCTTCACTGGTCAGTGGTCTCATTGTTGAGTATCTGTAAAGTGGATTCTAATTTGAATGATTAAATTATGCGAATTATAATTATCACTTAATTTAGGGGGCAATTAATTCGGAAAAAATCACCTTTTCCCTTGAATATGTTAAACTGTCAATCATATGTAAATTAACACATAGTCAGATAAGATTGGTGTTCAAGTGAAATTTTTGGTATTTTAGTGAATTATCTCCCTTTAATTTTATATGATTGCTCAATAATTAGCCCAAAAATAATTATGAAGCCTTTGAAATAATATGACCTCTACATAAAAGATATTTAAAAAAGATATTAGATATTATCTATATTATTGCTATTTTGTGCATTTTTCATTTGATCTTGTTTTGTGATAATTTTCACATCCTGCTACTCGCTTTGAGATGGAAAATTATCGCTAAAAACTAAGGACCCACGTGACGTTGCTAATGAAATTGTCAATTTCGTCATAGGTAAAATAGTGATAAGCAGATTATCATTGGTCATTTCAATTCGATTGCCTCTGATGATTGAGATAATAATGTTTCCAACAATAATCTATATAAAGTACAGGTATATAGACAAAATATGTTTTTTACAATTGAAGGCAATATCTACAATAGAGAGGTTTTGATTTACACAATTTAAGCAAGAGTTATTTCCCTTTTGATGCCAGTTTACAAATTCCTTCATAAATCAGCCAAATTCCTATTTGTATGTTGTGCATGAATTTTTATTTCAGATTTACATTTCATTTTTTTTAATTATTTGTTTTATTTTGTTATTTCAGAAAACAAAGCACAGTGGAACTGTTAAATTAAAGAGAAAGATTTCAGAAAATATGTCCCAAAGAATTTCTATCACTGAAAAGATTGAGGTCAATAAGGTGAGAATAAATCACATAATTTTGATGTTTTACAAAATATTTAGTTATTTACTCATTAACAACTTCATATTTCATAACCAAAATGTTTATCAATTTTGTCCTTTTGAGTACAATATAAAAAAATAAGAAGAAGTAGTAATAGTATAATTGCCAATCACCTCATTGTTTTTCTATGCCTGTAATTTCAGAACTTATTTGGATGTTATTTTATAAATGCAAATATTAGTCGGTTAAATATCTGAAAGTCCCCTTTACAGATGTAAATGGTTGCTCTGTATAAACCTCCTTTCTTTAGAGCACCACCATGCATTATGTTGTAAACTGTGACTTTAGGGACATTGTATCTGCTTAGATTTGTTTGAACCCACTGTATCTGCACAAATTAGTGCAAGCATTTGCCTAAACAGTTCTTAAACCTGTTCATGGCTTTAACTTTCAAAAAATCAGTCAATGAATTGACCCTTAAAATGTAAACAACCAAAGACTTTACTTCACTTATTAGAAGAATGATCATGACTTTTTACAAACTAAGATTTTTTAAGGACAAATATTTTTTATGTTTTCAGGTTGCCATTGATATCTTAGGATGGAACAGGAAAGAAGTCTGTGATATTATAATAAGTCGCCTCCAGGTGGCGCCACTTTCAGACCAAACATGGGCAGCTAAACGTTTAAAGACGATGAAATTCTCAACAGTCCATTGTGTCTTATTAACTCTTGGACAGGTAAGCAGATTTTAATTTTCTCAGTTGATTTTTTTTTCTAAAATTTTTTGACTTTGTCTTAAGGTTGAAAAGTGTCATAATTTGAATATCTCAAGTACACAAATGGGATTTTCAAAGATAATTTACATAAACCTGAAGATGATTAATGGAACAAGTGGTCAAAGTATTTTTAAATCAGCACCTATCCAAGGCTTTTTTAATGGATGTTATTAAAACAATGGAAACTTTAAAAATATCACTTGTACTCCGTTTTGACAAATTAAAGTAACAAAAATTCAAAAATCAAATGAAAGATTATTTTTTATAAAAATAACATCTCATTATTATAATTCAAAGAATCTTCTTAAATTTTTCAAATTGCCATTCCAATTTTTTATGATCAAGTGGTCAGTTCTTTGAAACTGTGCATACTCAAGTGTTGCTAGATACTCCGTTTTTATTCAAAAGAGAATATCCTGTTGATTAACTCACAATTGATATTAAAATACTGTGGATTCATTATTATTCGTTGGATACCAATTTTCGTGGATTTCGTGGGTACAGGTGAACCACGAATTCCAATGTTCAACAAATAACATATTTCCAATAGGCTTTGCATACAGAGATTGACAAAACAGGTAATCGAATGTCCAGGAAAATGCAAGTTTTCAGCAATCCACGAAAATTGATACCCACGAAAATAAATGAATCCACAGTAGGACTAATTTCTTAATTTATTGTTGATTTTCCTTCAGAATGTCTTCTGGAATTCTCTTCCAAAAAAAAAAACACTGCCAAGAAATACCTAATATAGGGCTGAATTAAAGCCTGATACATGTAGTGGCATTAAACATCAATTAATCAATCAATTAATTTGTTTTGAATATTTATCTTTTGTAGAGTGATACAGATATTACTGATAATGACGAAGATAATTTATTGTTTGCCAGAAAATCTAAAGTCATTCAGGCTGCTGTGGTGCTTATTAAAGAGAAAAATGGCAAATACCAAACATTTAGGGTAAGTCTTCATATGGATGTAATTTGTAACCTAAATAAACATTACCAAATGGGAATTTTGATATCTAGTGTTTAAAACTGTAATATTATGATGCATTTGTATATCAAAATTTAAAAAAAATATAAAGAAAAAGAAAATTGTAAATGGAAACAAAACACATAAAAAATAAAGCAAAATTAAAAATACTGTCAAATAGGAAACTCAACCACTTGTAATTATGTCTTAACAAGCTATATTATATTAATTATTTTGTCCTCTAAAAATACAAAAAGTAAATAAAATGAAATAACTTATAACTAGTTGTAAAAGTTGAATTCAGTTGAATATTTGAATACACACTCATGATGATATTAACAAATGGGTTATCTCCCTTTTGCTGTAATTGTTTTTCTTCAAATTTGTTATGTTTATAAGCTATATTTCTTTCTTCTTTACAGGAACCATTCATATTGAATAGATGTGTTGTGAGCATTGACCCAGATGTAGAAAATGCCTTTGAGCTTTCAGACTTGAGCAGAGATTCATATGTTTTTAAGGTAATTATTTATGAAAATAATTTGCTTAAAACTTTAATTTTGGATGCAACTCGTCTTCAGATTGGCTGAATCTGTTTTGTTTATCAGCTCATAGACATAATTTAGTCATATGATCGTGAAGTCGTCAACATATTTTCATGGTTTTCTCCTATTTTCAATGGAATTCATAATTAAATTAAAAGAAATGATTGTAATATTTTTTCTGTCTATTGAAAATAACATAAAAAAATGTGGTGCTCACTTTGAAAAAAACACAGTGTTCACCACATTTTTTATGTTATTTCTTTATAGACAAAAAAAATATCCCAGTCATTCCTTAAATAATTATCAAAAAAGATACTGACTATGAGACAACTAAACATATTCCACTATTAACAGAAGGATAAGGATATTGGAAAAGACAAATTACTTTACAGCCTTCAAAAACCAGTAACCCATATTGTAGTCCACTGTTGATTTTCCTGTTTGAATTGTTTTACACTCTTAATTTTTAGGCCTTTTATAGCTTGATGTACTGTGTGAGCTAAGGCTCTTTTTTCAGGGCCGTACAAACTACTTTGACCTATAACGGTTTACTTTTATAAATTGTGACTTGAATATTGAGTTGTCTCATTGGCACTCATACCACATCTTCCTATATCTATATAAGACATTTGATTAACAAAATGTCAAACTATTCAAAAGAGAAAATTTTAATTGCGGCATAATTTAAGCTTATTATATAAAGCAGAAAGCATATTTTCAATATACTAAATTAAAATAATAAAAAATTTGAAAAGGAAACTATGATAAAAAAAAATAGTTTTCAAATAATTACCGAAACTAATTCGTGTAACATTCAAATTTGTTTTTTGTTTTTATTAAAATTTTAACATTTATTTTTCAGGGTGAAGATTTGAAAGAATTAAAATCATTTTTACAAACAGTCAAACAACAAACATTGAACCTTGCCTCTTGGAGGAAAAGAAGAAATGCCTTACCTAACATTATGATTAAACATATGGTGTGATTAATCATGTTTCTTATTAATCATAATCATGATTCATTGAATGCAAGTGTTCATATACAGTCAAACCTGTAGAGAAAAAGCATTGACCTGAAGTAAAATTTGAATTGACTTTAAAATTCCTAGATTTTCTAGAGAGGGACAAGGAAAAGATGAAATGAGAGAGTTACTATCATAACTGCATTAGATATGTGATACTAATGTTTGAAAAGGAATGAGGAAATGAGGCCTTCAGGAAGGGAATATTATGAATGAAAACACTAACTTGATTAAACACAATCATGATCATTAAAAACTTGTGCTCTGATCATATTGTGACAAACAGTCATTTGATATTTGATGCTAGATCCAAGCTGTGATTCGTTATTGACAGACTTTAAAACTTTTACTAAAAGATAAACAATGTGGGTCATGTCTGATTGAAGCTAAATTGTGATAAAGTGAACCATTGAGCTTATGGCAGAAGACACTCTCAGCTTCGTGTTATGTAGAACATATACATGTACTGATTAAACATGATTGTATGATTATAAAAATGTGTTAGAAATCATTAATCATAATCATGTTTCAGAAACATAACAAAACATAAATATGATTCATAAAACATGTATACTGTTAAAAGATAATCATGATTCATAAAAAGTGAAAACATAATCATGATTCATACGTTGTGAAAATATAATCATGAATCATCAACTGTGAAAACATAATCATGATTTTATTAAATGATAACTAAATTTGTACACAATCTTAAACATGATTGATTAGGTTTATATAGGGCAAAATCTTTAAAGTTTTTATATTGTTTCTCTGCTTATATACTTAATCTGAAATGACCATTGAGTTCTTCAGTATATATATACATATCTTGAGATGAGCATTTGGTCTGGTTAAACAGAAATCTGTATTTCAGTACAAATAAATACATCTCCCATGAAATGTTTTTGTCAAACGTCTGTGATAATTGGTGTTTTGGACTTTTTGTATAATGTTCAGAATCCTCTATATTTAGTTTTCCACATAGAGCAGATAAAACTTTTGCATGCTTATCCCTACTTATCTTTTTATAATTTTATGACATAGTTTGAAATTATATTTTTTTAATCTTATAAAATCCTTGTTTTTGAAAGGGAAAAGGTGGCAATCTAAAGACAACTGTTTTCTGCCAATTTTTCAGTTATATCAAAAATTAGAACAGGTGCCTGCCTTTTTCATACTCTATAAGTTACTTTATTCAAAACTATCACAATTATCAGTCTTTTAAAAAGAGTGTTATTTTATAAATCTACTGTAAAACATATGAAAGATAAGTTTTATTCATACTTGTTTTCAAAAGAAAAATGAAAGTAATTTTTGGCAAAAATATACTGGAAGTACAAAATTTTCATGAGTGATTTATTTTTTGAGACTTTCGCCAGAAGAAAAATAATGCAGAAAATTGGAAACTTGATCTTTCCTTGTCTAATGAAGGAATGCAAATTAGAAAATTGCAAAACTAAAAAGGTGAGAATTCGACTAGAAAGAGCTAAACAAGAAATAAAGTATCCAGGAAAATATGATTTACAGTAATTTATTCCTATTTTTTTTACATTACAATCATTAATATCATAAAACATATCTGTTGTCTCTAGATGAAATATTTGGTGCAAAAGTTAACATCATTAGAATTACATGGGGAGACAATCCTGTTTGTAAAATTTAGATGCATTTAAACATAGTATCAAAGTCATTTTTCACTGTAAAAGTTAACTTTTATTGTCTGTGTAGAAGTTTGAGAATTGGTCTTAAAATTGCATTTAAGTCCTTTTAACTTGATTTTTCTGAGGAATCCCTCCATGAAATGATTTATGATTCATAATTTAGACACACAACATTAGAAGGAAGCAATATTTTTCCATCCTATTTTGGTAAACTATCACACTGTTACTTTTAATTGTGGTAATAATCAAGAACTTTGATGGGATTGCGATACAAAATTGATCTATTGATCAAATCATAAAATTGAAAAGACTTGATAAAGTATGATCAAAAGGTTTTTATGTATCCAGAGTATTTTTAAGGGTTTTCTGTCTCTATAATTTTCTTTTTTATCTGTGATATTTTTGTTGCTCAAGTCCACATTGTAGTGTGTATGTTATTTATTTTGTAAACATTAATAGTATAAATCCAGATAGTATTTTTATACATAAATTGTTTTTAAATTATTTGTTATTGAAATGAAAAGAATGCAAACAATAAAAGTGAATAAACATGTATTTTCATTGCTTTTTTTGGCGCAAGCATGTTGTATGGTTGACAGACAACAATAATTAATTACTAGTATTAGATATCAAGCCAACCAAAATAGCAATGAACAGTTATGAGGCAGCAATCCAACAGAAACAAGATAAGAAGTCATACAACATCAACACAACTGCAGCATAGCCAACTGAAACAAAACAAGAAATTATATAAAAAGTCCAACAAAACAAAACAAGAAATCATATAACAATTAGTCAACAAAACAAAACAAAACAAGAAATCAGTTGTCAATAGATGGAACCAAACAAGACAATACACAAATGTAAATCACCATAAACGAGTATCAGTATCACTCAATCTGTTAGTAACTTTAAGTTTAAACTGCAGGTTTGAATCTTAGTTTTATGGGTCGGTGAATAAGTTTGTGCTATCTTTAGTTTTCACTTTGTTTTCTTTCTTTTTAATAGCTTTTTTTAGATTATGGTTTAGTTATAATTTATGTTAGAAAATAAACAATTGAAAAGCAAGTATTTATCAATGATTTAAGATACCAGGATGTAACTGGCCATCGAAATATGTCAGTTTAAATACATAGTAGAACATATATGATTTTTTACTATTTGGTTGACCCTGTGAGTGCATTACCTGTGAGTGCATTTACTTAAAAGCAAATCATCCAGCAGGGTTTTTTTCATAGATAAAAATTAAAGACTGGGATACTGTGTTGTCTCAAGTTACTTTGAAATTAAAATATCTATTGCTTAGGATTTTCAAAAAACGGAGTTTCCGAAAAACAATTTTTAGAAAATGATACAATATAGTTTCCCTGTAATCATGGTAATATGGAACCTACCTATAAAGTTACCTAAATTTTTTCTTTCACGCTCTGTTACATCAGAATTGTACATCGCAGCAATTAACTAAGGGGAATTTCAGTGTTTTGTCAACCCTGGTTTGAATGTGTTCACAAAAAAGTTATTGTATGTCTTACAGACTGTGCTTGTTTAGCAAACAAAGGCAGCAGTAGTATACCGCTGTGCGAAAGTCATAAATCGATAGAGAAAAAAAACAAATCCGGACTACAAACTAAAACTGAGGGAAACAAATTAACTATAACATGTACAATAGGAAAACAACAAAACAACAGAAACACCGAAGTCAAACACAAAAAAAACCAAACGACAATGCAAAACACACAGAAACGAATTACAAGATAACAACTGCCATTTTCCTGACTTGGCACAGGACATTTTAAGAAACAAAGGTTGGGTTTCAATCCTTTGATGAGTTCATTTGAACCTTGTTATGTGACTTGTCAATCCTCGCGCTTTTATGGTGGGGTTCGTGTTGTTTATTCTTTAGTTTTCTATGTTGTGTCATGTGTAATATTGTTTGTCTGTTTGTCTTTTTCATTTTTAGCGCCATGACGTTGTCAGTTTGTTTAAGATTTATGAGTGTGACTGTCCCTTTGGTATCTTTCGACCCTCTGTTATGGATTTTTATGTCATTTTAGTCCAGTCAAACTAGCATAGATTTGACCCTAACACGAAAGTAATTGCAAAAGAAGATTTTTAAGTTTTAATCTTTAGCATTATACCTCAAATTTTCACAGAAAAAAAGTTTCATAAAATATAACTTTAGGAATTTGTTTTGAAAAGGGAGATAACTCTTATAAAAAAGACAAAAATATCACTAAAAATTAATACAAAATTATAACTTTACCGCTTCTCTTCATCAGAATGTATTGATTTTTGATTTTTTAGCGGTCTTAAAAGTATAAAAGGTGTTTTCATATATTTTATCAAACTATCATCTAGATTTCGTAATGCATTAGTTGACTATTTATTGAATTATTCAACATGTCAAGATAAAGAGGCTCAAATTTAATAAAAAATAATAAGCATGTATTCTTCTTTTTGTGGTTTAAAGTTTATTTAGATAAGTAATTTGCTGAAAAAATATAATATACAGATAAAAACAATACCAAATTTTCACAATATTTTTTTCAAAATGGTTACAAAGCTTCAAATTTGCTATTTCTTGAATGAAAAATGTACGAAAAAATAAAACTACACATAACACTTCGGTTTTGTACATTGTATGAGCAGAAGATTGTATAATTTAGTCAAATACAAACTTACAATCCCATCAAAGAATCATACCTTACATAAATGTCAAGAAAAACAACCAAAAAAGACTCATTTTTGCAAGAGTTATCTCCCCGTCCATTGTTAATTTCCATAGGAAATTAAAAATATTGATTTTGAGTTTTCCCGAAGTTAGATTTTATGGGACTTTTTTCTGTGTATATAAAGGGCATAATGATATAGATTAGAACTAAAACATTTTCTGTTGCAATTAGTTTGAGGTTGAATCTTAGTTTGACTGGACTATTTCTCGTTGGCTTTATCTAGGGTTTTAAAACAGTAAAATATCATTGAGATGAAAAATATAGAGACATATAAATTACGGGGAAGTCTGTCATAAAAGTGTCACATGTCTAGAAATGTATTAATATATTTATATATATCAAAATCATTTGAATTATCATGAAAAACTACAAACTTAAGATTTTATCAAATAATTGTGCTGTACTTTCGAACTAGCCACACGATTATTTCAAGATTTCAAAATCTAAATAAAACATAAATTACGTGGTTCTTTAAATATATGTGTCGTTAATTTACTCGTGGTTTGAAAAATATTCAGTCTAAAAATCACACCATGGACTTTAAAATAATCTAGTATAATGTAGCAGCTCGTATTGAATTGTTGAACTAAGAGATCAGTAATACAAGATCAGTGAAATCGAGATGTTTGTCATGAAGTCTGTTCTCGGCTACAATGCAAGAGTGTCATTTTGCTTTCTTTAAAGTGCACATATACAATAATGAACGACACTCTTTAGAGCGCCTGGTTTGATTGTGTCATAATAAGATAATAACACATACTTCATGCTGTGTTCAGTGTTGAAAACTGAACAGTTCAACTATAGGTAATGGCAGTTAAGATCCCTCCATATGCTCGTATATATAAAGTGTTCATCATGTGTTTTTTGTATACTTTATTTAAAAATTAATTAACTCTGATCATGCAGATAGCTAAATACCTCAAAGTGATGCGATAAAACAAAATGGCAAAGGGTAGCAAATATAGCTACCCGTATGACCCATACCGAAATATCTAAACTAGATAGTTTTAAATTATAAGTTTCTAATTAATTTGAATAATGCCCAGGAATAGATTTCCTGAGCCAAATTTGGAATAACGTATGTGGAATATTTGGTACTTCATACTCTTCAACTTTGTACTTGCTTGGTTTTATAACTTTTTTTTATCTGAGCGTCACTGATGAGTCTTATGTAGACGAAACGAGCGTCTGGCGTATTAAATTATAATCCTGGTACCTTTGATAACTAATGTATGTCATTACACTAACGTTTAAGCGTATAAAACTGCAAAAAGTTGAGAATAATCGACAAGTTAAACGATTAGAGTGGATACTTTTTTTTTAACAAACAAATCTTCTAGAAAAAAATAATTTACTATTTAGTCGACCCAGTATCCTCATTTGATGAGACTTTTATACAAGTGAAAGGGTTATCGCTATAGAACCAATAGAACCAGGTTTAATCCACCATTTTCTACATTTGAACATGACTGTACCAAGTCAGGAATATGACAGTTCTGGTCCATTCGTTTTTGATGCGTTTTGTTATTTGATTTTGCCATGTGATTATGGACTTTCCGAATTTATTTCCCCATAAGTTCAGTATTTTTGTAATTTTACTTTTTACCTTAGAAAATATTGCTACGTATGTTTTATCATGTACTAGATGAAATTTAAGAGGTGCTTTTATGACTTAGATGTTATATGAAATCAAAAGATTTCTCAACACTGTATTTTCCGAAAAACAATTTTTAGAAAATATAATTATTTTCCAATTATAGGTCAATCGACATTTTCTATTTTGCGCTCTGTTAACGTCAAAAGTGTACCTTTTCGCCGCAATTTATTATACAGTGAATTTCACTGTTTCGTCAATTTGGTAAGGCGTTCACATATGAGTTCTTATCTCAGGTATGGATTGTGCAAAATTACTGTAAAATCAAGAGCTCGACTGTTAGGCATTGCCATAAAAATCATTTGTAAAATACCAGTTTCAAAAAATAAATATAATGATTCACGTTTCGAAAGCTGAATCTTTATATCTAAAGTGTAAAGTAACTGAAAATTTAGTTGTTCTTGTTGATAATTTTGATCTTTGACCTACGTTGAAGAAAATTGTGACCCTTGTAGACAAAGGTGACATCAATATTTCGATTAGACTTGTTCTCCGTTTTTCGATTGTATAAAATATAAATATTTGTTATTCCTTAAACCAGAATAGGTCAAATTCGTTGACTGGGCACCCTACTTTATGTTTATCTAAAAAATATTGCTAGGGACTTTACAAAATTACAATTTCAAGTTAAGTCAGAAACATCTTAATTATTTTTGAATTATTTATTACTGGTTTTTACTTTTTTATGTGACTATGGCATGAATGGCATTTGTATAAGATATATTTAAATTACTTATTTTTACTATATAAAATCTTAAAGTGAGTTGTGTTTGGCAGACAAATGTTGAGTATAACGTCCACAATTCTTAGCATAATATGTTTATTGGGTTTATTTTGAACTATCCCATCAATTAAAGGCTTAACGGGTTGCTTGTAAAAAGTAAAATCACAAAAATACTGAATTTAGAGTAAAATCAATTCGGAAAGTCCATAATTAATTGGCAAAATCAAATAACAAAACGCATCAAAAACGAATGGACAAGAACTGTCATATTCCTGACTTGGTACAGTCATTTTCAAATGAAGAAAATGGTAATATTGCATTTTGTTGTATAACTACATTAATTAACATTGATTTATGTAAACCCTGGTTAATTGTTGTCTCATTGGCAATTATAAACTATACGGACATCATGTACAGGAGTGAATTCCTTACGCAGAAACTGCTTCAATAAAGATATGAGGGGGAATGATTAAAAATAACACACCGTAAATCTTACGGACACCACCACGAATTGGTTGATCTATACGATGTGTATGTGTCTAAACTACCTGATGACATTTTTACTACATCTTTGATTGTGATTTACCATTTACGTCGTCTGATATTATATTTTATTTTTAGAAAATTACATGTGACATCAAAGTTTGTGGTGTTGATACATTCGTGTGACGCACAGTTTGTTAAAATAGTATGCTGTTTTTGTACAGTCGTGAAAAGTCTTAGATGTTAGTTGTTAATCTGTGGTTTACAAAGTTGAAATGTATTAATATGTTATTTTATTTATTTATGAATTTCTAAGTTCTTAGTATTCTTGCATTCATTTGTACAGTATTCCTGCCATGTAATTTTGTAATTTTACAGTAAATTTTTGTTAGTAAATGCGAAGTTTTGCTAGCTACAAAGTCAGATATGTTACCCCGATTGGTTTTCTCTCAAACGATTTATGGCTTCTGAACAGTGGTATACTTCTTTTGCGTTTATATACCACACCACATCCGCATTGTTTTTTTCTTGAATTAAAACCAAGGTGCAAAGAAATATATCCGTAGGATGATTTAAATTTGACAACTTTCATTTATTAATGCTTCTGAACTATTTCCTTAACTGTAACTTGAATAAATGTAGCGAAAAGTAATTATTTTATGATTTCTCTCTTGTAATTTTGTTCTATCAAAGGAATATGTCCGGTAAGAGTCGATTTTTGCCTCAAATTTCAGGTTCATCTAATGAAAGATTTTACACACATTTAAACACTTAAGGGTCTATTTCAATTCATTCGATAAGTTTATGTGACAGATTTTTACTGATTTAGTCATTAAAAACGTTCCGATTCAAGCTAAAATATAAGAAATCTACCAAATATTCCAAAAAAAGTCACTTTTCAGATGCTTTTTGTCAAAAATGAAAGTGGCAGCATCCGTGTTCATCCTCAACCTTTATATATTTTGTGTTTGATCATCAAATACAACTAACATTTCAATATTATGAATGAAAACGAATGCGGCCACTTTCATTTTAAACGGAAACTGTCTATAATCTAACTAAAATGCTAAAGTATTTCAGTATTTCAGCATGACTTCATGATGCTAGTACCCGATATATGTGCAGTGTGTTGTCAAACACAGTCCATATTTACGTAGCAGAAGCATTCTACTTTCCAATAAATAACTAAATGATTACATTTTCACAATTTTGTAAAACTACTATATGTAAATGGGCCTTACTGAACCTACTCCTTTCAGTCCTGTGTCTTTCTGTCCGTTTATCTTTTCTCCCAAAATTCTTTAAACCACGTCATTATCATGAAATATTGTTTACAAACGAAGTCAATCAGTCTTTGTCAAAGTTTTATTCAGAGCAAAGCTAAGGTTTTTCATATATATGCAGGAAGAGCTAATTATTCAATTTGAAGAAATTTAATGAACCAATGAATACAAAAAACGCATCTTGTCTTTGATTATCTACACAAAAGAGATTTGAAAGTAAATATAAACATAAACATACGAAATTGAAATATATTTAAATGTTATAAGTATTCAATTAACATTACAAATGAGCTGCATCGGAAAAAAAATCATCCTTAATTTTTGCAAATAAAAATACATACATCTGTGAATTTGTTTCAGATTTTAAAATCTCTCTGCAATATTTGAAACTGTTTGTAAATGAAATTAAAATAGGAACCCTACAAAACTTCTTGAACGGTCCAAAATCAAGAAAAAATTCACGTACTTGCATAAGGTAGATTTCTTTCTGATGCAGCTCTAATGTAAAACTTTGCAATTTAATGCATGTGAATAAGAAGTGGTACAATAACAGAAAATAGTGTAGAGAGATCGGTATATAAATCAGCATACATAAACAGTGACTGAAGCAGTATTTAAGTCATTCGTTTTTTTTCATTTCGGAAAGGTGGAAGTAGTAAACTTCTTATCATCACCCTCCTTACGAGTGTGGATTTTATCTATATATTTTGCGGGAATATTACCGTCAACCCTGTAAACATCTCGTCCTTTTGCATTGCAGGGATTGACTTTGACTCCTTTTTTTATTTTAGGGCAACATCTACTTTTCCCTGATCCATGTGACTCTTCCAAGTTTGCGACCAGCCATCGAAGTTATTTTTAGCCACCTTATCTTTAGGTATTTGTGGACCCAACCTAGTCAAATATGTTCCGTCACCATAGTGAGCGTCGCCATGATTTTTCTGCGATTGCTTTATATAACCAGATTGACGAATTCCTTTAAGTCCTTCTCGATTAGTGTGATGGTAGTAGGTATCATCTGAACTATTATGTGACATGACTTTCATACAATCTTGATTTAAGCTGGTGAATATCTAGAAAATAAACAAACTTGGTTGAATATTTTTAAAACAACAATATATGTCATTAAGTGCAATTATATACGAGTAAAAATGGATACAATACAAAAAACTACAATAGTAATTCATTCCAGAGAGACAGAAGATACCAACGCGAGACTAAAGCTCATAACTGAAGGATTTACTAAAGTGAAAATAAAAACAAATCTAAACCCTTGAAATTGATATTAAAAGTCAGATCTATTAAAGAAAAACCAAAAATACTGATAGGTTATGGAAGAGTAAATCCACCATGCTCCCCCCATCATATTCTACTCTTTCTACGTTAATTTCCTAGAAAAACTTATATTATTTCATAAATGTTTGTGTGTTATGAAATAGTAAAATAAACAAAAGTATTGCACTCCACGGAAGATTCAAACGGCCGAAAACAGTCAACACTTTACATGCTATACTCTGCAATGGTGGGTCATTCCAAAAAAACTGTCTAATTTCAAATTGTAAAATTGAATTAAAGTTACCAAATCACAAAACCTTGTTCATAAGCAAATCAAAACCTATAAAAAGATGCAATCTTGATAATGTCATCATGCATGAATATATTTAAACATTTTGTAAAATAATAGATTATTTGTCAATGTTCCATATTGTACTGAAAAACATCACTTAAAATTGGTTTTCAAAGGTTATAATTATATAAGAATAACCACTAGTAATGGAAAAAAGAACTATTGCAGGCAAATCATAAAAAACAAAGGACCTGATTCTTCAAAACGACAGGAAAACAAATATTAAACTAGCATCTACATTGTATAACTTTTGCGAGGCAGACAACATCGGTAAATAATTACATATATCAATTTACAAAAATTCAATAAAATGATCATTTATCGATACAAAGTGGTCGATAGCATGCCTTTCCTAGTCGACTCTTATCTTGGATTGCAATACACGATAATTAACATTGTCATCCTTTACGACAAAAAATATAGCTGATCTGAAAGTTAAACATAAACTTGCCACTATAAATCATGCATTTTGTTACAACTCTAGTTAGATTTTTTTAAAATCTTTTTAATATACAGCAACAAATGATGTTTTGTCTACATTCATGAACATTTGATAAATATATCTAAATAAAAAATGTATTAATTTTAGGACACTTATAAAAAACAGAAATTACAAATTATTTAACAGAAAACAATTTGTGTTTATCTTTTAAAAAGAAAACAAAAATCTTTTTTTCGAAAGGAAATTACAGCCACAAATCCGAATTTTGAGCAAATCAACAAAGTTTCGGCCTCATTTTACTCAAAAAGTAGCACATGAAGGTATATATATATTTTTTAATTTAATCAGATAAAGAATGGTCTATATGAAAATTGGTTTAAAATGTAAATACGAGATGAAAACTGTATCGTATGCCCATAAGTACAAACATTTGCTAAAACAAAATTGGAGATCTAACAATGTTGGCCAAATTTTAGACAAATAATTATATATACATATTACTGTTCTCAATAAAACGCCTTATGACACTTACTATAATAAATTCTATAAAGAAATAGATTTAAAAAGTAACGTACTCACGAACTAGCCGATTGACTGAACTGTTGTATATTGCAAGAAAGTTAACATCTAAATAAATTTGAAATTTCAAGGTTTTATAAATATATGTTTAACACGTGGTTTGACAAAAATTTTCAGTGGAAAAATCTAACATAAAACACTAAAAGTATCAGGATACATTACAGTAGCTTGTATCGAATTACCTATCGTAAGACTATTTCAAGGACACAAAGGTATCCATCTATATACACATTTATGTTTAAATGCAAAACGATGTTAAATGTTTACGGTCAATATACTTAAGGATGAATTCAGTTACTAACATTTTTTGAAAACGGCGAATAAACTGTAACTACCGAACTAAAAAAATATTTAAAAAATGACGAACCTTTCATTTCCAATGAGGTCTGCTCAGATGTTGTTGTACTAACAGTATTTATTCTAACTAACTATTTATTTTAGAAATTAGAAATTTGAAAAATAAAAAAATTATGAATGCTTTAAAAAAAACCGGACGTATTTGGTCTATCAAAATATGTAAGCACACCGTAAACATGGTAAATGTATATCAATTTTAAATGTTATTATACCTTTCAGTGTTTGTTTAAAGTACTGTATCAGAAATAGTATGATCATTGGCATGTCAATCCGCCATTTCAGAATATAATGCATACTGTGTAATATTTTTCAAAAGCGTACACCAAAGCGTTTAAAACTTACTTAACAATGGAAATTTAACCATTGACGTAAAGTTACTTTCATGTAAAACATGAGATTATCCATAGTCCTTTGGATTCTGAAACGGCGAATTGTAGGTATTGCAATAAAAGGGGTAATCTATGTTCCACAGGAATTCCTAATTCGGTTTGTGTGCAATATTTGCGTTATGCAGTACTTTCATCTTTAATCATGTAGTTAACAGTTATTCATAAGCAATAACTTTGTTTATAACCCTGATAGCTTAGATAACTATTCAATAACCTATAGAACATAACACACGTTTATGATAAATGTCCACCAATACATACCACACCGTATGATATGCAAGGTCATTTGTGACACCCATACACGACGAGGATGAATGGTTAGGGGAAACTTATGTTTTTGGGAGGGTAGTTCTGATCTTATTTTCATTTTTGCTAACAATGTCTATGAAAAACTGTTTTAGAAAATTACCCTAAAACTGATAATCACCATTTGAAGCAGTCTTCTGGGAAGACTGCAGTATTTTATCAATCAAACTAAACCGTTTGTGTATTTTATACATTTGAAGTGAAATACTAGATACAAAAGGGACATTAAACAGCACTAATTAAGCATTTCGCGGGAGTCATAGATCAGTAAAGTATATTTTAGATATTGTCTAAAAGACGGACGAAAGGTACCAGAGGGACAGTCAAACTCATAAATTGACAATAAATTGACAATGCCATGGCTAAAAATGAAAAGGACAAACAGACAATCAATAGGACACATAACACAACATAGAAAACTTAAGAATAAACAACACAAACCCCACCAAAACTAGGTGCCCCGGAAGGGTAGAAAACATTCCAAACTAAAAGACTATTAAAAGTAAGTTGCTGCATATCATCAATATTTAACATTATGATAACTAGTCTATGCAAAAGTATTTAGTAATCATAGTTACAAAATCATATATGTTACTGTGATATTAAGTGCATTGGACACAATATCTTTTTTTCTTCAATGAAACACATTTCTATTCTAGCTACTTTCCGCTACACAAGTAGAACAATAAACTCGAGAAGAAAATGAAATTTCACTTTTATCCTTGTGATACACTATTCGGTATGAACACTTACGATATAAATAAATTAGGATTGGAGTCGAGTTTATTTATCCGCCTCGTGTGGAGTTCGACTCAAAATCACAGAGTTACATTAGTTTTTACTTTTTTTAACAGCTAAGCCGTCGATTTTTTTAGAATTATATTGATAATTGCGAATGTCGCTTATGTAAGATATAGATTCATATTTGAATTATTCTTGTCTTTCAGAACATTTTTAAGAAGTTTTCCAAGTTGCACTTTCACGTTTATGTTGAATTTTATGAATGTTTGTCGACTGTGTTTAATTAACTTTGTTTTATTTTCTTTGTTTACCTCCATAGAGATATAAACTATTTTTTATTGCTACATTAAACAAGTTATCTTGTGGTTAGAAATGTCAGCTGGACACTAAGTGTCGGCAGCGAATTGAAAGATAAGCTCCTTCCATATGCTCGTATATGTATAAAGTTTATACCATATGCTTTTATTTTGAAGTATTCAAATGTAAAATTTTCCAAAAATCATTAAGCGCTACCCTAACGATTTATGTAAATATTTAGCTTCGAATTAATTTGAATAGTACAATGCTCTATTTCGTTAAGTTAACGTTTAAATGTTTATTACCTAAAACAAGGTTACTTTAAAAATAATGATAAGTTAAAATGATAAATGGTTTCTATTACATCAATCTCCTAAAAATTGTGAATTGTTCATTGATGTTTTTTTTATAGAGATGAAAATTGAAGAAGCACTTAATGGGTGTGTTTTGAAAAATAATTTGAAATATAAATCTTTATAGTTGAGGATTTTCAAAAAACAGTACTTTCCGGAATGCAATTTTTAGAAAATACTTTAATTTTCAGAAACATGAGCATTACAAATAGTTCTAAATCATCATCTTTCGTTCACGCTCTGTTAACCTTTTCATAACAGCTATCTACTCATGTTAAATTGACTGTGTGGTCAACCCAGTATTTGTATTTAAAAAAAAAACTGAGCAAACCATGTTACCCATTTCTAGTTACATTGATAATAACGACTGATATGGTGAAAGCTTGATATTCATATCATAAGTCTGAAACTCTTTATTCAATAAATTGAACATGTTATAGACGAATATAATGAAAATGAGATGTTGCCTTGTTCTTTTTCTTCGCTAATTAGTTTTATAGACATGAAAAAATTGAAACAATTAATTGGTTTACAGAAGATTATTACATTTCTTGTCTGCAAACTGCTTTGTTTAATCCAAGTAATAACAGTATTGGTGAACGTCTGGTTCTCGTTATTATCTTTTTATGCAATGAAATTGTATGTGAAATTTTCACTGAAGTACTAGACAGCATAAAAATCATGCCAAGTATTTCCTTATTTGAGTGATGTATACATGTTCGACCTGTCACACTAAATATATATAAATATATTAACCTATCAAAATAAAAGATTACAGCATTTTGCAAACAAAGCGACGTTACTCTTTTATCTTTTTTTTACAAACGCAATTCCAAACGTTTTATTTTTCATTTGCATGATATGTACAGAACAAGCAAAACATCAATTGTAATTTGTGTCCATTTTATGTTTTTTTTTTTAATTTCATGCTATTATACTTCACCAAACGTCTTATCAAAATGTCATTTCAAACAGATGATCTCATATCTATATCAACAATGCTTGGTTTTGAATTTGGACAAAACTTTCACTGATGGGACTTTTCTAAACAAACAAATTGTAATGCGTAACAACTATTTGATTAGCTTAATTAAGAGTGTTTAAAGTAATTGAATAAGGGTTGTATATAGAATGAACATACGTGCTGGTCAACTTCGTGTTTCATTTGGTCTTTTAATTTTATTGTTTGGTTATTTGAGCATCACTGATAGTTCTTACGTTAATGAAACGCGAGCATGGTGAACAAAACCCCAGTACTTTGAATATTTTAAAGATTATATTTATAATTTGAATATTTCATTCAATCAAATTAGAATTAAATGGTTTATTACAATTATCAAAAATTTAATGTTTGAAAATTCCCGTTGAAAAAGATATTTGTTTTGTATTATAGCTACCGATATTTGTACGCGGGACAATCTTAACTGATTTCATATGTTACTAATATCAATATTGATAATAAAAGCTTGGCTAAAACCGAATATATATTTGATAGTGTTTAACTCCTTGAATAGAGTTTCTTGTTTTGATCCTTATGATAAGAGATACCGTGCTCTTTTTATGAAAATTGATGTTGAAAAGCTAGCCATATGCTATAGCAAGCGGTATTTTAATGAAGATTATTTGTTGGTCTTTCTAGTTCCTTTAATGATTCAGAATTTATAAAAATAGCATCAAAAGTATTAAATCATGTAAATGTAACCTTTTCAAAAGACAATTACAATCAAAACCAAGGAGTCAACATAGACTAAAAAAACCAAAGGACATTTCCATCAACAGTTATAAATAATAAATAAGAAACAACACGAACTCCACTAAATAGTTATCAAAGGTACCAGGATTATAATTTAGTACGCCAGACGCGCGTTTCGTCTACATAAGACTCATTAGTGACGCTCAAATCAAAAATATTTATAAACCCAAACAAGTACAAAGTTGAAGAGCATTGATGATCCAAAATTCCAAAAAGTTGGGCCAAATACGGCTAAGGTAATTTATGCCTGGGATAAGAAAATCCTTAGCTTTTCAAAAAGTTCAAAGTTTTGTATACAGGAAATTTACTAAAAACCGAGAGTGAAATCAGGTGCTCTGGAAGGGTAAGCTATTCCTGCACCGTATACGGTACCCGTCGTGTTATTTCTTTGTTCAGTTCGGAAATGATGGAAGGTTATTATGACTGAGGAAGAATATCAAATATGATTTCTGACACACTTTTCTCCTAATGGCCAATCAGCTGATGATTGCGACCGTACAATTTCTTGCGTGATGACCTTAATTTGATTGATTCATAGCCCTGTCTTAGAAATTTTTTTGAGAAAGCAGTATTCCTCGTTCAACAAAATCAACGTACTTGAGCTAACTCTAGAGTAACGTTTAAATTAAGAAATATATACTCCATATGCTGGTGCCGCTGGGATGTTGCTACATAGAAATGGAAAGTTGACTATAGGAAAATTAAAATCATCACGTTTGTCATACATTTTGATATTCCACCTACTATCAGTAGTCATTTCGAGAAAAAGGTCTAAATATAAAGCAGATTTATCTGTGTTGGTAGTTTCTTTAATTTCAATTTGACTTGGATATATTAAGTGTTTGTGATCACTGAATCTATTATTATTAAGAGACAGTACATCATCAATATACCGAAAGGTTAAATTAAAATACTGGGCTAATTTCTTTTCTCCTGGCTGTACATGCCCTTGGATAAATTCTGCTTCATAGGAATACAAAAACAAATTTGCAAGGAGAGGAGCGCAATCGGTACCCATTGTGATTCTAATAGTATGCAGGAAGACCAAACCTTCAAATTCAACAAATATGTTGTCAATTAAAAAGTCCGGCATGGTAGTGATATCCTCTTCGGTATACTTTGTCCTTGACTGTATGTTTTTTTTTCACAAAGTAAGCTAAATTTCTGCCCAAAACTAGATATTTAAAAAGTCAAGTGCCCTTTTTGTTAAAGAAACATAAGCTGACGAGTTCTTTCAATTGAGCTTTAAGTTTAGTATGTGGAATAGTGGATAAAGGTCGAAAAATCAAAGGTTTTAATGTTGGTACAATGTTTTAATGATTGAGATTGTAATATAAATTCACCAATAACTCTTGATTTTCTCAATATCAACATCTGATTAACACCACTTCCTGAATATGTCGTTTCGGAATATTTCTGAAGTCCTTCTTGGACTGCAGATAGTAAGGTAGTAAGAGCTTTAGAAAGGGGTTTAGGGGAATACTCGGAAGAACCTGCAATATACCATTCCTTAAAAGGATTCTTGTGAAGCTTAGGAATCCAATATAAGGATGGAAGATCATGGTCTTCATCCTTTGGATTAACACTAAAGGATATTAGAACCGATTTGTGATTTTCCAGGATCTCCTGCTTCGTAAGCGTACTTAGTGTATATGTCGGATATCCAAGTGTATTATTTATCCCGAGTTCCTAAATCAGGCAGTCAATGTAGTGTTTCTTGAAAACAAAAACAAAATTGTTTGAGGCTTTGTCAGCTGTAACGACAACATATTTGTCATTGAGGCAAGACAACTCCTCTCTGACCTGAGGGTATATAACGATGAAGGAAGCTTTGGTGCGCATTGACCCTTTAAGCTTAATAACTTTGATCTGAATCAATGAACTTACTGATGATTACTCCGAAAGAGTGTCAACCTCAAACTTTTCTCTTGTCCAGTTTTTTGCATAACCCTCAACAGAATCCGTAAGTAGTTTGAAGTTCTGCTTCCAATTGTATAGTTAACTGCTAAGTTGCGTAACTCTATTGACACATGCTAGTCTTTAATAATTAAACCAAGAGCGGACCAGAATCACATGCCGCCAAAATCGATATAATGATCAACTTTACACGGAGCTTAGATCTGAAGTTCAGATTCCTTTAGTCCAAATAAATTTGTTCTTTTGAAAGAATATTTTATTTATTTTATTGACGCCTTAAATTGAATCCTTTTATAATGTTTAATTACAGCTGCGAGATTTTCGATTTGAAATATAACAAATAATGGGAATGTGATTGATCTCATAATAAATAATCCTATCTTTTAATATATTATTTGTAAAAGCTTGAAATTATTTAACAATTCCTCCTTAAACACTGAACGACAACATTTCTTCCTATGTGACGTATACATTTTCTGACGTCAGACACACAAAGCAATGCCTGTTTTTTATTTGATAGATGCTTTTGCGTGTTTTTGTAAAATTGAAACACAGTGATGACTGTTGTACCAATATTTTGACTATTTTATTTATTATGTCTGTTTAGTTAACGCATCAATGTAAACATAACGGAATTCGATGAGACTGTCGTACAAAGTGAGAGGTTTTGCACAATAAAACCAGGTTTAATACACCATTTTTCACATTTGAAATTGCC
Organism: Mytilus edulis; assembly: GCA_019925275.1. Taxonomy (NCBI): domain Eukaryota; kingdom Metazoa; phylum Mollusca; class Bivalvia; order Mytilida; family Mytilidae; genus Mytilus; species Mytilus edulis. The sequence continues at coordinate 14,668,971 of CM034358.1, forward strand.
TGTACAAAGTCAGGAATACGACAGTTGTTGTCCATTCGTTTTTGATGTGTTTTGTCATTTGAGTTTGCCATGTGATTAAGGACTTTCTGATTCTATTTCCTCAGAGTTCAGTATTATTGTGATTTACTTTTTTCCTTATCAAATGGCAATATTAAATGTCAAAATACATTACAAATGGACAACAACTGTCGATTAACCAATGTGCATTACACAAAAAAAGATGGCGAAGGTGATGCAAAATTTAATTAACCTAAAATTAGATAAATAAAGACATTTTACAGAAGATAAACATGATTTATTAATACAAAATAAAAGATTTCAAAATTATGATACTAATCTAACAACAAAAATATAAATGTTTGCAGTCGATAAAGAAATGTGAAATGTAAAATTGCATATTATTCATATACATGCACGTTTCAGATTGTTTTAAAATTTTAATCCAAAACGGTTGTCTTTCTTTTTTCTCTTTGTTTTTAATAAAGAAGCCAACATATTTAGATCACCTTTTTTGCGAAAGTGAACCTTTTGGATACATCTTGTAGAAATACCACCTTTAACCTTATACACATCCCGTCGAGTTTCGTTTACAGGAATTATTTTTGTCCATGGCATTTTTGATTCCATGGCTACATCCGTTTTTCCGAGCTTTTTATGATATTTCCAATAGTTTTGTGATCCATCATAATTGTTTTTCGCAATCTTAACTTTTGATTGCTGTGGTCCCATTTTAGTGACATAGGTCCCCTTACCAAAGCGTGCATCAGATGGCTTTATGCGACCCGATTTTATAATGGCACATGCTCCCGCTTTACTAGTGTGATGGTACACTGTTGTGTTTGATTTCTGACGTGGCATGGTTTCAATAAAATTAAACTTCACCTGTAAAAAAAGTATGAAAATTTCAGAAAGCAGAGAAGGTAAAAAAATAGCTTTAGCGCTGTAAAACCAGATTTAATTCACAATTTTTAACATTTAAAAATGCCTGTACCAAGAAAAAAATTATGACATTGTCCATTCGTATTTGATGTGTTTTTTTTCATTTGATTTTGCCATGTGTATATTGACTTTCCGATTTGATTTTCCTCTGAGTTCAGTATATTTGTGATTTTACATTTATACATACAAGGCAAAAATGTATAACAATATAGGAAAGCATTAACCTAACTTGAATTATTTTATTTTGTGGTTTATATGCTTGCATACTTACAAAAAATCAAATCACTCCATGCACAATACATGATTCATGTACAGGAAAAGTCCGAGATATTTTAAAAATTTGTGAGTCGAACGTATTTGAACAATCTCGTCTAAGTAAGTATTTACGATGCCATCTGATGAAAAATACATATACTGTGATTCGTGTTAACAGCTTAATTTATGTTCCACATATTTTCCCTTTTGCATCTGTGTGTATTGAGATAAGAAAACAATCTGTGAAAGCCAGTTTAATTTATGTGGTTGAATGTGAATATATTTGATAATGCTTTGTCAAATGTGCTTGTCTACATTTTGCGTGAGTTTTCTTTGTAATAATTAAGAGAAGAAAACATGAGAATTTAAAAAAAAATCATAGGATTGTACTTTGCAAATTAATAAACAAAAGGGATTCGAAGAGAATTCAGTTTCAAAGATTTATATTATTCAAAAACTCAAAACTTCAGACTTCAGGACGAAGGACTGCATCTAATGTCAAGATGAAAACATCAAATACATTTCCAACACTTCTCTCACATACAAGATTTCTATTTGGTTCTACTCTCGCGACGCAGTTTTTGGAGTATGCAAAAGTGTACAGACGGGAGTAAATAATAGAAATTAAGAATATATAAACGTAATTAAAGGGAAACTTCGCAAAAAAATCAAAAAATGATATTATGTCCATTCTGTATAAAAATGCTCAAATTTAGAAATATTAAAGTTTTATTCCGCTAGATAAGAGATCACCATCGATTTTAAATTTTGAGTATCAGTTCTCTGCCTTCCGCCATTTTCTTATCTTGTCCAAATAAAAATCACGATATGTCTATAAACCACAAAGAAACAAAACTACAGTAACTGATGTAGTCTTAATTACGTGTCGATATCTTGTCAATCGTACGGTTGTTATTTCTGACTAACTAACTTGATACGGAAAATGTTCTTATTTTTTTTATAACCATATAGTATGTTATTTTTAAACTGTTAATATTGGAATTAGTTAAAAAGTCAAAGTTCAAATCATAAATAAGTGTTCCGTGAAAATTGTTTTCGAAAATCTAATTCGTTCATAATTCTTTAAAGTAATATACTTTATTCAAATAAATTAGGATCTTAGCTCCACTGATCACCCGCATGGCTTAGGGTATTACTCCCAAAGGTATTGTGAGGGTGTAAGGTGACACGTCCAGGTATTCAAGCGATTTCCTGTCGGGCTTGCAAGTTCATGCGTCGTTTCACTTCTGTAGTGTACACGGCCGATAACTTATAACTTTCCATTTTGAACTATCAGGTGCATGTATAATATACATCTCTGTCTTGCTTGTCCGAAAGTGATATAATATACTAGTCATTACTTAACTCATACGTTTGTTTATAAATAAAATTTCTGGTGTAAAGAATATTATTTATAAAAAAAAAATGATAAAAAAAAAAAAAAAAAATTGAAGATATACAAATATACGTATTTTTTCCAAGGGTTAATTTGGGAAAATCAGAGACATAATTGTATTATATGTCTCTGGGAAAATGTAATATTTACTCGTTGTCAATAGTAAAGGACATAGTTGGATCATTCCAGAAATGTTGATTAAAAAAATGTGCGCACTTGTCGACGATTCGTTTATACCCCCGGATAGAAAGTTACGGAACTACAGCGCAATTTAAAATATATACATGTATACATTGAACATAAGAAAGAAACATACATTTTGTGCAAATTGGGGTAAAAGTTTTGTAAATAGACTAGTCCACGTATACCAACAATATGTAATCATCCAATTCGATAAACTATTGTATACCAAAAGAAGAAGAAGAAGAAGAGGACCAATTTGATTTAAATACAGGTCGATCTATAACTTGCTTTGGTTCATCGAAGTTATGAACATAGTAAAATCACAGATTTATATATCAATTAGATTGTTCTCGAATAAAGAAAGAAATTCGTCATCACCACAATTGTTCCGACATATGCAACTGGACGTACACTAATATTCCCCGAGGGATGTGAATATTTTCTAGGAAAGCTATTGAGTATTAAAGTTTCAAATCATTTTCGGGATTTATTTTCTTTCTTGATATTCAAGACTTGGAGAAGACGTTACTAAGTTGGAAAACTTGTGTCTAATCCATTTGTCTCTTTTTGGAACAATAAAATATGTTTAAACTAATAAGGACATCCCCGATTATGATTAAATTTAGTTGACGTTTTTCACACTTGATAAAGAATATCTATTCGTAATTTTTCGATTCCATTCCAAGAAGACCTTAAATTTGCTGTCAATTTTTTAAAACTTCTCAAGTAGAAAAATATTTTTTCTTTATTCGTTCATATTATATTCCGCTTCGGTAGAGTTATCTTCATTGAGTTCCAGCTATTAATTTATACGTGGCTTTTAAAAAGTCTAAATCTAAGTGTTCTCATCCATTTATTTGCCTAATAAAGACAAATAAAAATACTTTGGTAAAGCTATTTATAATTTCTAAGTTCTCCTTTTTATTAGACATCAATCAAGGACAAAAAGTGTAAATCATTTCAATCGGACATATGATTTAAGTTTCCCGTCTTTAACCGAAAATTGTGTATTTCTTAGTAAATTAACTTATTTGAATTCAAATAAATAATAGCACCAAACATAATTAAATAATTCCACGGCGATCAATTTTTATTTGTCACCAACTTGAATATATATTTTAAATATGTGTATTGAATGCTCCCTTGTCTTATAATTCACTGATCCGAATAGACAATCACACCTGGCAAGGTGTGCCCGAAAGGCGTGGTTAAATACCGAAGTGCAAATAACAATTTACCTTTCAACAAGCCATCTACGAGTATTGCCACAGAACCGTGAATACACACATCGTATCAACCAAGTCATAGCAGAGATAGTAAAAGGTCAATAAGAGTACACCAACATATTGTCTTTACAGATTATTGTACTTTACTTTGTTCACCTTATCAGTCCGAAAATATATTAATTAAAAATAAATTTATAACTTTTTGCGTTGTCTACAAAAATAATTCGAATATATACGTTTAACATAGAAAATTTATCTCATGAATATGTACTATTGAACGTCTGTGCGTTTTATCTTCTTATTATCGGATGGTTATTTAGATAAAGCATAAGTCATCGGCGCGCTTACGATTACGTTAAAATATGATTAAAAACCCAAGACTTTTAATTATTGTATTTTAAATCCCGGCATGCAAAAACCAGGAGAAAACGTCACGACCTACAGGAAGTAGTTAATAATTTTTCATTAAATATTGAATTTCTCCTTTATTACTGCACATATAGCGATAAAACTTTGTGAATATATATATTATGTCATAATGAACATATTTAAACCATAAGTAAAAAATCGTGTATTTTCCGTTTAAAAAAAAATATACAAACTTCTATTCTAAGTTTATTTCAGAGTTAAAACTTCTATATCAGAACTCGTAAATGGTATCAACACATACTACAACAATAAGTATTACAATATTCAGAGCTTAATAGTTGATTATGATATGCATATATATGTAACCGTACAATAATCAGTGTAAATTACGCAATACAGAAAACAATTCAAATGCAAGTGTGTTATTTTGAAATCAATATTACATCTAAAATATATTAGCTAACTGCTTTATTTCAAAAGAATGTTTATATTTCGATATGTTAGCTTATATGTTTGCGCTCTGTTGCTGCTAAGAGTAGATATAGGTTCTCCTTGTGAGATTTTATTATTTAACTATTTGGTCGATCTTGCATTTGTGTTTGTTGAATAGTACTTAAATGCGTTCAGTAGTTTGCATACAGATGTAAAATTAAAACAAAATACTTACGAACTGATTTAGCTCAATCCACTTTCAATTCAAGTCTTTAACGTTTATTCAATTAAAAATACGGTATTTATGGAATAATTAAAAATATAGTAAATTTCCAGTTACATTGGTTCTAAATATAGATTAGCCCTATACTTGTTGTGATGCTCTGTTAACCTTTAACAATGTTATTGATATTACAAATTTCCAGTCACATGGTTATTAAAAATAAAGTTACTGATAATCCTCTACAAAATCTTATGTTTTATATGTATAATATTAAGTTACTACGCTTTCATTGATCAAGTAATACAATGAACACAAACTTTCCGCAATCAATTTTTGTTTTGTTTTCAAATATCAATGGGGAATGTCTTTTTTATCTTCATTATGTTTGGTCAGTAATCACTAGAAGGAAATGTATTCACATATTAACAGATGCACAGTAATAGAACAGTTATAGTAATTTTTTTTTTGAACATTGTCAGTATCAATGCTAAAAGAGGGGTGATAGATAATAGAGAGACAGTCAACAGTTCTCTATATTCAACCACTTCAAACAGCTACATTTATATACGTTTATACAATTGTGTTTCTTTTCAAGGAAATGTAAACCATGTTTTATTTTTTTCATTCCTCGTCGAGAAGAATTTTTTTTTTTAATTTATTTTACAATCAAATATTAAATTCACAATTAGATTAGACATTATACAAATTACACACTTGCTATATAGTAGAAATCGACATTATGCTAACACATATCAATACATTTGTTGTCCGGATTTGCGTTTAAAAAATCTCTGAAAGTCTATGAATGTTTCAAACATGAGTTGTTATCAGGATCATACACGTCAGATAACAATCATCGTTCATTTCATATTTTAATATAAATTAAAGTATTATATATGTACATGCATTTGTGAACATGGTTCATGTCGAACCCGATCCGACATGATTGTAAATACATTTAGTATGGTAGTTTCATTTCAACACATAATTCTAGTATTTAGGAAATTGATACTTTTGATTGTCCGTTAAGGTAGCACAATACAAAGATTTTATAACTCCACCATCCAAGTTTAAAAATGCTGTAACTTTTCTTAATAATGCTTGAAAATTTATAAAAATGGTAGTTTTGGATAGCTAACAGATTATTCTTTCCAATTACTGCAATGTTAGTATTATGCAACAATTATGTAACGAATTATAATGTAAACTGTGTCTAAAATATTTTTCACCAAATTTCCACTTTCAAATGAAATTAGCTTCTGCATAAGTATCCCTAGAGGGTTGATTTTATTATATGCTGTTCCTATGGCCATTATCTACAACAGGGTGTCTCAGATTTCAGATAGAATGTATAGAACAAATTTTAGACCTAATTAAACATTATCTTCTTTTATGTGGTTAGGATGTTTAGTCTAATTAGAATTTTATGATTGAACGGAATACCATAGAGACAATTTGAGACACTTTTTTGAAGCCCATGATGTGTTGATTAAGATTTCGTTAAAATTTTCTGTATAATTAAAGAGATGATAGAGCTAAATTCATTTGAGTGAACTTACTCAGATTTTGCCACTTATTACAAAATAATTGATAACATAATTATTGCATAATAAAAATATTGCATTCATTTAAAAGATTGATCATTGCTCCAACAAAGTTATGAGGAGGACAGATTAAAATTGACACTCCGTAAATTTTATGGACACCATCACGAATTGGTGGATCCATATGATGTCTCTTTAACCAAACTAGTTAAGGACATTTTTACCACATGGTAGATTGTGGTTTGTCATTATGTCGTCTAATCTTTTAATTACCAAACGTGACTTATTCCCGATTGTGACTGTTTTGCTGAATGTGAATTCGTATTACTATAAGACGTGTTTCTGTACTTGTTTATCCCAAATTCATGTATTTAGTTTATATGTTTAATGTTATATTTGTAATTCTCATCTTCTCATTTTGTCAAATGTGTTGACGTCTTTTTATTATATTTAGGTGTTACGGATAGAAAAATTAATCACCGCCTTTATTAATTATATTTAATTTTGTACGATTAATTACGTTTATAGTTGGATTCATAACAAACTGGACATATATATATATTACAGTTAATTGCTATTAATAAGTATTGCAATATGTATTTTGTTTTAATGAATTATCAGTATTTAGTTCTAATATAATCTTAAAGCAATCCTAATTCTAGCTCACTTTTAAATTATAGTTTTTCATGTGTGACGTCATGCTGTTTCTAAATTTCATAAATTCAAATGTGGCATAACGTTTGCCTTTTCGCCATCGTATGTGACGTCATTTGTTTTAATTGCGTTGACGCCTGGACTGATTCTGGTGTGTCTATGCTGTATTGAACTTGGCATCATGTATTCGGGTTTAGTTTTCTGTTATAAGTTAATACTTCAGTTTCATTATGAATATATCTTTCACATTCATTTGTTGAAATTTTCTGTTTGCAATAGCATGCATCGTTCTATATAATAGTGTTCTTATCCCGGGCAAAACCTTTTCAACATTTGATCTTCAGTGCTGTACAACTTTGTACTTTTTTCACTTTCGATCTTGTATATCTGGGCGTTATGTATTCGGGCTTAGTTTTCTGTAATTAGTTAATACTTCAGTTTCATTATGTATATCTCTTTCACATTCATTTGATAAAATTTACATGAATTGTTCTATATAATAGGAATGTTCTTATTCCGGTCATACAAACAATGCCGTATTTGGCAAAACCTTTTCAACTTTTGATCTTCAGTGCTGTACAACTTTGTACTTTTTTCACTTTCGATCTTTTATATCTGGGCGTGACTGGCAGACAAGACGCGTTTTTGGCGTATTGGATTTTAAACCTGATGCTTTTTGTTATCTATTGACTATTAATCATACTAAGTCAGGAAGATGGCCATTGTTATAATATTGTTCGTTTCTGTGTGTGTTGCATTTTAACGTTGAGTCGTTTGTGTTTTCTCTTATTTTTGAGATATTGAGATAAGACGTGGCACGGTACTTGTCTATCCCAAATTTATGTATTTGGTTTTGATGTTATATTTGTTATTCTCGTGGTGTTTTGTCTGTTGCTTGGTCCGTTTCGGTGTTTTGTCGTTGTTCTCTTATATTTAATGCGTTTCCCTCGGTTTTAGTTTGTTACCCCGATTTTGTTTTTTGTCCATGGATTTGTGAGTTTTGAACAGCGGTATACTTCTGTTGCCTGTATTTACCTATCTATATATACATCATTTATTATTTTCTATGATTCATAAGAAAGTAAAAGCATTTCAAAGGTTAGTGATTGGAATTAAAAAAATCTCTGTATTGTGCTACCTTAAGTTGAGCGATTATTAATTGTTTTACCTTGAAAAAATCACTATGACCATTTGTGGATGCCAATTTCAATTTAGGAATGAAATGCTATCCCACACAAAGCGGTGTAACTCTTTCATCTTTTTGTGTCTACCAATATTCAATGATAAACGACTACAGTATTACAATTCGAACCGTCTTACACTTTCATTCATTTTATAAATGAATTAACAGGGCAACATATGATATTTGTGTCTATTTGTTCATGAATAAAAATGGAATGGCATCATATTGTTTTGATTCTTTAAATTAGATAACATGAATTACGTTTTAAACATCTGCCTATAAGTATTTAAAAAAAATTGGTCTGTACCGTAAACACTTACAATACCGGGCCTTGCTTAAGAAGATATGTTATGCTTGCCAATACCAACTCGCAACCAGACACAAAAATACGTTGAAGTTAATGAACAGAGGTCAGTGAACAGTCTTCAACACTGAGCAAAACCCATATCTCATAACAAGCTACATCAGTTTTTGGAAGGGATTTTATTCATAACTTGTAAAAATACATTCTTATTTAATCAAAAGATTCTCTAAAAGTGACATATTCATGATGCTTGATTTCTTGATTGACGACAATTTTTTTTAATTCGAAGGACGTTTGTCAACAAACATTCGTTATTTTCATGGAAACCAATTGTGATTGTCTTCTGAATGATTTATACAGGACCTTCTTAGGAAGAAAGGAAAAGAGTTAGCTGCAACTTTTAAATTGACTTTCCGTTTGAACATGCGATAAAGGATGCAACAGATACAGATGAGTCTGCCTCATATTTTGACTTAATCTAGAAATTGACAATGAGGGTCGTTTGTAAACGAAACGTTACGACAAAACAGATGATTTCATTCTCCAACTTGTTTACCTTCAATTTCTACGTTGCAAGATTACAGCAGCGGCTGGATATGGAGTTTAAATCATCTAATTGATACGATATTCCAAGGCTTGTATTTCTTATTACGATTTCCTTGACAGAGGGTTGCCGCTGATAAGGGAGCTTTCACGTCAAGAGTTACAAGTTGTAAAGTGGAAATCATCACTTCGTTAATTTTTACGGACGCCAACGGAGCTGGTTAATCGTTGAAAAATATCTGTTTTACAGATGACCACAAATATGATCCTTTTGTAGTACAATACCGCACCCTTTCCCCCGAATAAAACTTATAACAGAGTTGGTACTAAAATGAGGAAAACATCGGTTCTACATGTGGAATAGGGTTTGCTTACCGTTCCTAAGCACCTGAGATCACCCTCAGTTTTAAGTGGGATTATCTTTAGTTTTTTTATGATATGTTATGTTTAAGAACTGTTGTTTGTCTGTTTCGTTTTTTTCCCTTTTTTAGCCATAGCGTTGTCAGTTTATTTTTCTAAGTATGAGTACGAATGTCCCTTTGGAATCTTTCGCTTCTCTTCTAGAAATAGCACTGAAATGACAAATTCAAACATTTCAAAAGACGAAAACCAACGATCTGTAAAAAGAAGTATTACAATTAAACCGAACTCCGTGGCAAATTCGAAAAGCGGGATATAAAAAAAAATCAGACAAAATCAAACGCTATCAATGATCGGACCTAGTAAAACACTATAGATTCCTGACTTGGTAACGTTATTTTTAGAAGGAAATGGTGAGTAAAACCTAGGTTCATGGCTAATATATACAACAATTGAAGTAAAACTAATAGGGTATAAAGCAACAATCGACAACAATTGTATTTCAGGCTCTTGACTCAGTATAGGCACATAAATAATTTTGAGGGTTAAAACAAACCTATTATTTATTGTACATTACTTGATGCAATAAATTATATATAAATACTAAATATATAAATGATTTGGAAAATACATTGAAGGTATAAAAAGTCATGAAAATTCCGAATGCAATAAGGTTATATCCGGGCACTCTGGTTCTAAACCTTGGTTCCATCTGGGTTTTCTGGTTCTGAACCTTGGTTCTCTGGTTCGAAACCATGGTAACTGGTTCAACATCTGGTTGTTTGGTTAAGGCAACCCAACTTCTTGGTTCCATCTGGGTTCTATTCTAGATCATTCTGATGTTCCCGTTGAACATAACAGAAGATAACCGCAAGTCTCCGAATAAAAAGGTAAAGTAGGTCAAATACGCTATAATTAATTTACAACATTAAACATTTAAGCATCGACGGTAAAGGAAGCTATAAGGTATTTATCTTCTCATTATAATTATTTTGATAAGGAAACAAGATAAAAAATAAAGCATCGTATAGATTTTTAAAACAAACCGAAGTATACAGTACATCGAACATCCTTTTATTTATTTAATTCAGTCGTTTTGTTTTCTTTTTTTCCTTTACCAGTGTTTACTTATCCTTTATTTACGTAAATATGTTTTGACAGTGGCGGATCCAGAACTTTTCCTAAGGGGGGCCGCTCCAGTCATGCTTCAATGATTCTCGATATAATCAACCAAATTTTTCCCACGAAAGGGGGGGGGGGGCGGACTCTCCCCTGGATCCACCTATGCTAGAAGCTTTAAAACCACCCAATTAGGACATTTTGTTTATATGGCTAACGATATGTGCATCTAGCCACTTGACCAGTTGATGACTTGCATATATATTTGATTGCACATTTAGTATCAAGTTCGACTGAATTTTATCTAATGGCTTTTTAATAATGTCAGATTTGAAAGAAATACATGTGAAGTATATGTAACTGTTAAACAAATCTTTTTGTTCAAAACAGAATCATTGATAAAAGACATATAACGGAAAGTAATGATCAATAAGTTGGTCAGCTTTAATTAGTTGGAAAAAAGTTATAAAATATAATAAAATGTATAATTATGTACAATAAATTTGTCAAATTTGATACTCATTCAGTCATTGTGAAGGGCATGCATATGATCATTCGGCCAAAAATTAAGAAATCAAAATTAAGGATGAATATTTTTATAATAAAATTATGTGTACATGTGTTAATGACAGTGCTAGTGGGATGTGTATCACCAATACAATAGTCAGAACTTCTGTGTTGGCGCCATGATAAAGGGGCATAGAGAGTTACACTAGTCCGTCCGTCCCGAACGTCCCATAAACACGGGTTCCGCTCTCCCAACTTAAGTTTGCCTCAACCAAATACTACAAAACTTTTACACAATAAATAAAAGAAGCTGGTGCATGAGTGTCAATGAGAACTCTCCACAAGAGACTAAATGACACAGAAATTAACAATTTTACAATGTAGCCTAGGTCACCACACGGTCTTCAACAATAAGCAAGATTCATACCGCAAAGTCAGCTTTAAACCTGTTAAAGGCACCGACATGACAATGTAAAACAGTTCAAACGAAAAAACAAACGGTCTTATTTATGTTCAAGATAGGCACGTGGATATAAAATAAGGCGGGGTTAAACATGTTAGCGGGATCCCAACCCTCCCCTTATGTGGTATGAGTGCCAATGAGAACTCTCCAAAAAAGACCAGATGCCACAAACACTAACAACAAAAGGTCACGTACAGCTTTCAGCAATGAGCAAAGTCAATACTGCATAATGTTAGCAATAAAAGGCACTGAAATGACACTGTAAAACAATATTCAAACGAGAAAATAAACAAACAGATGAATGTACAAAAAATGAACGAAAAACAAGTATGTAACACATAAAAAACGACATTCATTGAATTACTGACTTACCACAGGCACATACATACCCAATAAGGCGGGGTTGAACATGTAAGCGGGATCTCCACCTCAACACAAAATCAAATTTGAAATTTTTAAGTGTCACTTTTACCGTTCAAGAGTTATCATGTCCCTTCAAAAACATAAATGCTGACTCTTTCGTTTCCTTTCTCTTAAATAAGTCTGACTCGATCAAATGTTAGGAACCTTATACGCGATTCACATTTCCCCATAACACAGATCTAATAAGTTCGATATTAGGTCCAGATGGCGTCACTGTTCATGAGTTTTTAGATGTAAAAAGTTGTGGTCCGAGTACCAATGATACAAATGTCAACCGGAGCCTTGAGATAGGAAAACTGATTAATCTTTCGATTCCGTTTTTTAACTTTGATTTGCCTTAACCAAATATTTTGAAACTTATTCACAATGCGCATGGTCACAAAACGGTCAAAATTACGCGAATCCTGTATCTATATGTGGAAGTTTACTCATTTTTTTCACAAGCAGGGGCATCTGTGGTTAATAGACATATTCTACATTTAGTTCAGTAATCAGCGTATATTTACTTCCATTGAATTCTTCTTTGAATAGACTTAACTTGCACATTTTTTTCAGGATCTCGGTGCAGTTTGGTAACAGACAGTGATATTTCAAGTAAAATGTGACCAACTTACCAAAGTGTTTCACTAGATTGAGCTCTCTGTCTAAGTGTACTTTAAAGGTTCTTTGCATTGAGTTCAGTTTATTGATATGCGTATATCGTCTGTGTGAATTTTTATGATGTAAAAGCAGACTATCCATACCTACATGAAATGAAATCTAAGGTAAAATGATTGAAACATTTTGCATTATCTATCACAACTGGCAGCACACGATGCTACTGAAGCAGTAAATTTTCTTACTTGATATTCACGTAAATCAAAGGATCTAGTTTCATCTGAACCAAACATTCTTACAAATTGAGAATGGAAATGTGGAATGTGTAAAAGAGACAGTTACCATGTCAAAAGAGCAGAAAGGCCATTTATTGGTCCTTATAACCGACTATGCGGTATGGGCTTTGCTCATTGTTGAAAGCTGTACGTTGACCTATTGTTGTTAATGTCTGTGTCATTTTGGTCTTTTGTGGATAGTTGTCTCATTGGCAATCATACCCCATCTTCTTTTTTATATCTTCAATAAAGCGAGAAATTCACTCGCCCAGCGGCGGTCTTCAGATGGCCCTTAACAAAATGTGTTCCAGTTCAAACTCCAAATAATAAAATAAACTTACAATTAAAAACATACAAGACTAACAAAAACCAGAGACATCTGACTTGCCGTCAAGGTAATCATACCAGAAGACACATCCAATATGCAAAGGTCAAGAGTCAGAAAGTCATAGTCTGGTCAAGAGATAATTGTAAAAAAACCAACAAAGCGGATTTTGAGAAAAGGGTCATTGTGGTACAAAAAACTAACAATATATCTATATATCTAATATATCTTAGACGATGTAGTACGAGTGCCAATCATACAGTTAATTCTCCATTTAATTCATACAAAATATACAAGTTTTACATTGAGGGCAAAGGTCAAGCTGACACGAAGTTTCTCGTGCCAATAGACTCATCATTTTATGACTACACATCTACATGCCACATATTCAGAAGCAAGGTCAATTGAAAATTATATTTTGAGATCAAGGTAATATACCGAGGAACACACTGCAACATGATAACACACCCAACGTGCATACATGTAGGTCAGGAGTCAAAAAGTCAAAGTCTGATTAAATGTTCCATGTAAAAAATACACACAGCAGTCTTGCACGAAAGCTCATCATTGTACACGTAACAATGTATTATGTCATGATGCACTACACATGCAAAATAAAGCAAACCTAGAGCATAGATAGAAACACAAGACATATAACTAAACTCAATTGAATGGTACTTGTATTCCAGGTCACTACAATTGCCTTCAACAAAGAATATAAACCGTTGCAACAATGCAAAGTTAAACCCGTCATTCACTAAAGTTTGAGCAGGATTCTTTGCAACGATTATCTTACCACATATAATTTAGAATCGAGTCGTGCAGTTATGTCAATAAGATTAGACATTAAAACACTAAAAACTAGGGTTTACCATTAATGTTTAACCCAACCATATGATAGTACTATGGTAAACTTATGGAAACACATGATACAGTCATGAAATTGAATATTTGAAATAGTACGACCAGAACAATACAAGACAGAGTTGTAAACAGAAGAAAGTAATGACACATACCGAATCTTTAATCCCAATGAACAAATTAGGAACCGTAGTTTTCATTCAATTTATTAATCTAAAATGTACGCTTTAGTTTAACAATGGAAATTAACACTGTATATTTATATAAACGATCAATCTTGTAAAGATATAAATAAAAAGAAGATTTTTTACTGTTATGAATGTTTTCTCTATTCCCACTGATAATGTTCGGCAACTTCTTCTGGCCAATGCAATTTTCTTAGGTTCTGTTCATCGAGATGTCCAATATCCAGTTGAATTTCGTAAACATGGAGCTTGAATTTGTTGATATAATCATCCCTTTCAACCTTGAAATATCTAACATTTATATCGCGATTTTGTTCTAATTCAAAAATCAAGGATCTGACAAAATCTGCAGAATTTCTGTCGCTTATGGCAATTATTCCAATGCGTGTTGTTTTCTCTTTACAATACAAAGCTGGCCTGACCTTATGGCATATTTGCTCACTGCAACCATGATGGACCCTATTATCATATCGGTTTTGAAAGTTGCGAGTTTTAAAAATCAACTGGTACATGCGATTTGTTTCCCAATTGTTTGTCCTCTTTTCGGCATTTTGTGCGGTTTCCGCCTGCATTTGTTTATATTCCCACTCAATGTCTTCAATTTTTACCTGTAAATCATTATCAGCTTCTATTTTACAATCTGGTTTTATGTTGTATCTATATATCATTTGTTTCTTCTTTTTGGAATTCTGAGCAAACACTAATTCACCTTTGATTTTTACAACGATATCGCGTTTGTTCTGAAGAGGAAGGCTATCACAAATTACTTGTTTTTGCGCTTTTATTGTTATATAGATAGTTGTATTGTCTACTGGGCTGAACTGTAATACGCTCTTAGGTGCAATTTGGGTGTAGCCATTATTTTGTACACAATGCCATTTAGTTTCCTTATTTGCATGTGCTCCTCTTTCTTCACCATACGCGTGTACTTCAAATCCAATCCTTTTTTGAACTGCCAAATCGTGATGTCGAGTAGCCTTTACATATAAGATTTCATTTGAATAATTTTTTACCAATACCATAGCTGAAACAGTCGGCTAGTTGTATGATCTGAAATATATTGTATAAAAGACAAGATATAAGGAATATACCATTAAGTTTATATTGAGTATGATCGCTCCATTAGAATGTTTTGCCTACTTACCCCTACTTTTCTTTCCATAATTATATCACAAAAAGGCGTATTTGAAAAAAAATTGAAATCCTGGTTATTTTTTCATTGTTTTTGAAAGAAAAAATTTGCCAAATGTTAAATGTATGAAAAGTCAACAGAGAATCATTTCCCGCAATATTTTCAATTGCTTATATCTCAAAAACAACCACACGAACCCTTAATTTTTTTGAACTAGTCTGCCATAAGTTATTAGTTTCCAATGACACGATTTGCTTGCTTTATGTAAAAATAAAAAAAGATGGGATATATTTTTCAATGAGATAACTCTCCACCAGATGAGATGAAATTCTACAGCTAAAAAATACCGTATTATTTATTGTTCTTTAAAAATTCCAAAAAGTTTTCGCAAATATTGCTTAGGTAATCTATGCCTGGGATAAGAAAATCCTTAGCTTTTCCAAAAATTCAAAAGTTTTGTAAACATGAAATTTATCAAAATGACCACATTATTGATATTCATGTCAACACCGAAGTGTTGACTACTGGGTTGGTGATACCCTAAGACGAAACGTCGGTCAGCAGTGGCATCGACCTAGTGGTGTAAACAGTTATCAAAAGTAACAGGATTATAATTAAGTACGCCAGACGCGCGTTTTGTATGCATAAGATACATCAGTGACGCTCATGTCGAAATATGTATAAAGCCAAATAAGAACAAAGTTGAAGATCATTGAGGATCCAAAATTCCAAATGTTTTTGCCAAATATGGCTAAGGTAATAAAAATTAACGGTTCCAATTTTCTTGCACCAGATGCGCATTTCGACAATACTTGACTCTTCAGTGATGCTCGTGGCCAAAATATTTGAAATTCAAAGCTCATATAAAAGATGAAGAGCCAAAAGGTCTAAAAAGTATAGCTGAACCCGTAAAAGGAATCAGAGCTTTGCATGAGGGAGATACATTGCTTAATTTATAAGAATTTCTAATATTTTGTAACAGCAAATTTTAATAACACAAAACATCCGTATTTTTATGCCAGTACAGAAGTACTGGCTATTGAACTGGTGTTACCCTCGGGGACTAATTGTCCACCAGTAGAGGCATCGACCCAGTGGAAGTAATAACATTAACGGTACCAATTTTCTTGCAACAGATGCGCATTTCGACAATACTTGTCGCTTCAGTGATGCTCGTGGCCAAAATATTTGAAATCCGAAGCTTATATAAATAAAGGCAACAGTAGTATACCGCTGTTCAAAACTCATAAATCCATGGACAGAAAACAAAATCGGGTTAACAAACTAAAACCGAGGGAAACGCATTAAATATAAGAGGAGAACAACGACACAACACCGAAACGAAACACACACAGAAACGGACCAAGCAACAGACAAAACACCACGAGAATACCAAATATAACATCAAAAACAAAAACATGAATTTGGGATAGACAAGTACCGTGCCACGTCTTATCTCAATATCTCAAAAATAAGAGAAAACACAAACGACTCAACGTTAAAATGCAACACACACAGAAACGAACAATATAATAACAATGGCCATCTTCCTGACTTGGTACAGGGGAATAAAAGTGGTGGGTTGAACCTGGTTTTAAGGCATGCAAAACCTCGCACTTTAATGGCAACGTTAAATATAACATTGAAATGACAACATAATATTACAGGACTACAATACAAATAAAAAGGAGAACATATTAGACAAAGAAAAGCATGATTAATAGACAACAAAAAGCATCAGGTTTAAAATTCAATACGCCAAAAAACGCGTCTTGTCCACACAAGACTCACCAGTGACGCCCAGATATAAAAGATTGGAAGTGAAAAAAATACAAAGCTGTACAGCACTGAAGATCAAAAGTTAAAAAGGTTTTGCCAAGTACGGCATTGTTCGTATGCCCGGGATAAGAACATTCTTATTATATAGAACAATTCATGCTATTGCAAACAGTTAATTTTAACAAATGAATGTGAAAGATATTCATAATGAAACTGAAATATTAACTTATCACAGAAAACTAAACCCGAATACATGATGCCAAGTTCAATACAGCATAGACGTACCCGAATATAAAAGATGAAGAGCTGTCCAAAAAGTATAGCGAAATCCGTGAAAGGAATCAGATCCTTGCATGAGGGAGATACATTCCTTAATTTATAAGAATTTCTAATATTTTGTAACAGCAAATTTTAATAACGCAAAACATCCGTATTTTCATGCCAGTACAGAAGTACTGGCTACTGAACTGGTGATACCCTCGGGGTCTAATTGTCCACCAGTAGAGGCATCGACCCAGTGGAAGTAATAAAATTAACGGTACCAATTTTCTTGCAACAGATGCGAATTTCGACAATACATGTCGCTTCAGTGATGCTCGTGGCCAAAATATTTGAAATCCGAAGCTTATATAAAAGATGAAGAGCTGTCATCCCAAAGGTCCAACAAGTATAGCTAAATCCGTCAAAGGAATCGGATCCTTGCATGAGGGAGATGAATTTGGAGGTTGACTTATTCAACAAATTGTCAGCATTCCAATGGGAACGAACTTTGCGCCTCTTCTTGCCGACCTCTTCTTATTTTCATATGAATCGGAGTTCCTTCAGACACTTGTCAAAAACAAGGAGATCAAAGAAGCCGGGTTATTTTATTTCACTTTCAGATATATTGATGATGTTCATTCCATTAACAATCCGAACTTTTCTGATTGTGTTTCATTAATATACCCAGCAGAACTAAGATTAAAGAGATCACAGACACGGCTTCCTCCGCCTCATTTTTAGACTTATACCTCGAGTTTGACATACACAGTCATATCAGTACCAGAATCTATGACACACGAGACGATTTTAATTTTGAAATTATCAATTTCCTTCACATTAGTAGCAATATACCAACTTCACCTACTAATGGATTATACATTTCCCAACTTATTAGGTATTCAAGAGCTCGCAGCTCCTATTCAGACTTTGTAAAACGTCACCAGTGTCTGAGCAGAAAGTTGATTAACTAGGGGTATGTCAAAGAACGTCTCGTCCTTTTTCTAAAAAAGTTCATCGAAAGATACCCAGAACTCGTTGTTAAATATTGCGTATCAACTTTACAAATAATACAAGATGATACCGTCATTTGTTGAACGACAATTTTTTTTTTATGTCTACCTGTGCGAATTTTAAACGCGCAATTTTACACCAGTAATGAAAACCTTCTATCCTTTACGGGTAGACTTAACATAGAAAAATTAAGTCGTATAAGAAAGGCAAAATGAGTATGTTAAATTTGATGTATGCCTTTTTTGTGCTTCTTCGTTACATTTATTGTTTTTATAGTGATATTAAGATGAAAACACAATATTGACTGATGCACCCCTATTTTTGACATTGTTACTCTTTGAGCATGTTTGCTTTGTTCATACATTGTTGACAATGTGGTGGAATTTGATGCGACTGTCATACAAGTGAGAGGTTTAGCTAGGTATAAAACCAGGTTCAATCCACCATTTTCTACATTAGAAAATGCCTGTGCCAAGTCATGAATATGACAGTTGTTATCCATTCGTTTGATGTGTTTGGACTTTTGATTTTGCCTTTTGATTTTGGATTTTCCTTTTTGAATTTTCCTCGGAGTTCAGTATTTTCTTTTTCTTTTTCTTTAATTTATAAGAATTTCTAATATTTTGTAAAAGCAAATTTTAATAACACCAAAAAAAATCTGTATTTTCATGTCAGTACCAAAGTACTGGCTAATCGGCTGGTGATACCCTCGGGGACTAATAGTAATCAATGCCTGGGATAAGAAAATCCTTAGTTTTTCCAAAAATTCAAAAGTTATGTAAACAGGAAATTTATAAAAATGACCACATTATTGATATTCATGTCAACACCGAAGTGTTGACTACTGGACTGGTGATACCCTCGGGGACGAAACGTCCACCCGCAGTGGCATCGACCCAGTGGTGTAAATAGTTAACAAAAGTACCAGGATTATACTTTAGTACGCCAGACGCGTGTTTCATCTACATAAGAGACATCAGTGACGCTCATGTCATAATATGTATAAAGCCAAACAAGTACAAAATTGAAGAGCATTAAGGATCCAAAATTCCAAAAATTGTGCCAAATATGGCTAAGGTAATCTATGCCTGGGATAAGAAAAAGTAAAAGAGGCGTGATAGATACCAGAAGAACACTCAACCTGAAAAATCGAACACAATCTGACAACGCCATTTATTAAAAAAAAAGACAAACAGACAAATAATAAACAAGACCTACACAGCTTCTTAAGTACAAGCCATCTTGATATACAGTTCTGAAGATGCATAGTAAGTGTACATCTTTAAGGCTGTATATAAACTGTAGTTTTTAAAGCTGTATATAAACTACAACTCTGTAAAAATGTACATTAATTGCACATTTTTCAATCTGTATAGGCTAGTCATACAGGTTCTACCACTGTATCTTGTGTGATACGATATATCCACAGTTTATATTTAGTTTTACAGATTACAGTTTATATACAGCTTAAAAGCTATTCAGTTAATATACAGCTTTACATATGTAAAGTTTATATGCATCTTTAGGAATTAAAATCAAGATTTCTTGTACTAAAGTAGCGGTGTACATAGTTATTTGAAAAAAAACCAACACAAACTCCACTATAAACTGGGATAATATCAGGTGCTCCAGAAGGGTAACAAGTTGTCAACATTGTTTTATATCAATATTGATAATACACAATTGTTCCGGCTAATTTACATTTTTGTATTGCATTCATTGCTTATTTTACCTGGAATTGAAAATCCGTAATTTTTCAAAAAAAATAAAAATAAAAATTCTTGATAAAAAATTAAGTACAAATTTAAACTTACTGCATACGTTGACATATAGTGGCTAAAATCCACGTAATTCGATCTCAGTTGATTAGTTGTCGTAATTCCAATAACACTCCTTATTTTAATTTTAACATGCATTATAATAGCATAGACATGACGTACATATTTATAAAAGTTTTAATTATTTAAATTCTTTTCTTATTAATAATTGGCGCGAATCAACCTTCGTATTTGTAAACCTTCATAAATCAATATATTGACTGTAATCAAAGTTATTAATCTCTTGTTTTTGTAATTTGACGACATGCGATCTATTTTACAGGTCTTTAAATGCAGATTTTGTACTTTTTAATCTATTACCCTGTAATTTCGATTTTGTTGAACGCTTCATAAGGTAGTATATTATGTAAATATTCTTAAAAAACCCCACTTAGATTCAAAAGATAATACACCTGATCGCTATAAGACTACTCGGCCGGCCGACCCGGCCGCTCGACCTTTTGACGCAAACAACAATCACTTTTCCATTGTGGCGTCAGATGTTTTGTTTTATGATGTCAAAATTTTACGGGAACCTGTGTGATATCCAGTAATGTCGGACAAATAGCGATAAGGTGTATTGATGAAGGCATAACATTTTTCACGTCAACTCTAAACAAGTGGTTGTACTGATACTTATGTAAGCTTACCCCATATGCTACAGCACAGTCTTGGATAATATATTCTAGGTTATGAAGATGTGCACCTTTTTATTTCATGTTATGTTATATTTGTATTTTTTGACTGATTAATAGTGAACTTTGATATTTTGGCCACGAGCATCGCTGAAGAGACATGTATTGTCGAAATGCGCTTCTGGTGCAAGAAAATTGGTACTGTTAATTTTATTGATATGTTATTGCATCGTTGAACATGACAACACGAAAACATAGACTATTAAATCACCTTTTAATCAAGTAAATGCTTTAATATTGAACAATAGATTTTTTTTTAAGTGTAAGTTAGAGCCACAATGGATACGCGTTCATTCAAACATCGTCTATCCATTGTTTTTGTAATACACATATCCACGTCTGCTTGTTATGTGTGTTGTCAATTGTCTGGCATTATTCTTGATTAAATTCATCAGTATTTTGAATTATTGTTTCAGATTGATGTGTAGAGAAGTGTTATTCACAATGTTAACGTCGTCCGTACCTACATGGCGAACCAGACTTTATATACATGCTTATATATCACAAATACAGTTTTGTAAAGGTTTGGATTTGTAATTGTCAGTATTGAAATCAAAGAATAGATTTTGTTATTGAAAATTTAAACATTCGTCAAATACGTTAATCGTTTTATGCCTAAAACAAAGTCGCCTACACAAATCCGAAAAACAACTATAAACATTCTTTTTTGCCCAGGGAGGATGAACATATTTTCTGATGCATACAAGAGATTTCTTAAAAAAGTACATATAAAAAAAAATAAGCTGCATATAGTCTAAGGATGAATAACAGTATAAACATCTAGATAGAAGTAACATAAATATAACATACATATGTCGACAGTTAAGGTAAGACATTTCGAAAGACAGATTTGCCAATACTGAACTATGAGAACAATTAAAAAAGGAAGGAATCTAATGAAATGGCAAACTCAAAAGCTCAAACACATCAACAGGCATTATTAAAATCTGTAATCTTTCTAATTTGGTAAAGGTATTTTCTTATGTAGTAAATGGTGAGTTAAACCTCTTTTCTAGCTAGCTTGACCTCTCACTTAATGATATGACAGTCGAATTAAATTCAAACAAGTAAAAACTTATTGTTAATTAATCAATAATTTTTTTAGATAAATATGTCAACAAAAGGCCTAGGTGTCGACTTATTTTTCGAGAATTTTCTTTTCTTTTGGCAAATTACCCCGCTATTATTGGCGTTTAAAAAAGCACTTATCGGCTTTTGTTCGTGTTTTGAATGCCTGTAAACGACAGAAAACCCTAGTTTTATGAACAAAGTATTTAATGGAAACATGTTTTATTTTACAAAGTTAAAACATTACTTAGAAATTGATAACTGCAAGGCTGTTATTAATATTTTCGTTAATCCATTGTATAATATTCGGCAACTTCTATTGGCCAATGTAATGTTTGTAGTTTCTGCACATCGAAATTTCTGATGTTGAGTTGAATTCGGTAAACATGATAATTGAATTCTTTATTATAATCATCTTGATGTATTTCACAATACCTCACATTTATACCTGGATTTTGCTCTAATTCAGATATCACGGACCTCATAAAGTCTTTAGAATTTTGCTCGCTGATTGCAATTACGCCAATGCGTGAAATGGTTTCGTTATGTCCAGTAACTGGCGTGACCCTATAGAATATTTTCTTCCTACAACCATTATATTCCCCATTGTTAGTAATTGGCCTGACCTTATCTGATTTTATCTTCCTACAACCATGTAATCTTCCTTTTTTCTGTCGTTCTTGAGGGTTACAAGTTTCTATGGTAAATTGGTACATTCGTTTAGCGTCCCAATAGTTTGGCCGCAGTTTTGTATTTTGTCCTCTCTCCGGTTGAATTTTTCTTTCCCTGTAAAGGTGATCATCTCTAGGTTTTGAACTGTTGCCAACTTCTCTTTTTGGTTCTACTCTAATTGTGTATTTCCCTGAAACTTTTTCTTTCTTTTTGACAATTTCAACACACAAAAGTTCATCTTCGGCCTTCACGATGACTTGCTCTTTGTCCCGAATAGGAAAAGCATTGCAAATTGTTTGTGTTTTAGTAATCATTGTTACATGCATTGTTTTTTTGTCAACCACTGGGCTAAGCTTTTCTTTTTCCTTGGGCAAAATTTGGGTAAAGCCATTATCTTTTGCCCATTGCCATTCATTTTCGTTTTCGGTTTTTGTACTGCAATCTCCATGTTTGATTCCAATACGTTTACCTGTGGTCAGTTCCTTATTTCCTATGACCTTGACATACACAATTTCCTTCGATTCATTTATAATTGAAACCATAGCTGTATCTGGCGGTCACTGAAATAATGACTGTTGTTTAAATGACAAATCACATGTAGTATATCCGAAAAAAATAATAAGGAATTTGAAACATACTCAATTAATGTCTTACGTAAACAATAAATTTACGTATCGAAACATTTCTGAATAATCATGACATCCATTCCATATTCTTAAAAATAAAAGCGAGAATAAAAGTCTCGGTTTTTTAACGGTATGGTCGGCTTTGCAATTGACCAGAAAAGAGTATGCAAATATATGAAGGAACTGTTTGAAAGCCGTCATCAGTATATAACTTATTTTAAGCCAACCTTTTTTAATGAATAACAATCAACTGTTAGTTAATTTACATTTAAAAATGATAAGAAAAGATATAAATGAAGATGTGTTCAACCGGTGGGCCTCCAACAATGAACAAAACACATTAAGTGTACAAGCTAGACAAGTCATAATGTCAAACGATTCAAAAGAGAAATCCAACAAACTAAATTCTACCACATTATTAAAAAAAGATATATTGCAGAAAGTAACCAAAAACAATGATGGTTCACGTAAACATTTGCGTTATCATTGAACCGTTATTAAACTTGTAAAATTCGACGGATGAGAAATTCTGAATTCTCTTTTTGTAATAAAAAAACACCTTCACGAACAAATTCTTCTGGACTAGTTCACAAATTCATAAATCCGAGTTTTATTACAGTATTAAACATAATAATAAAATTGAAAAGTAAACAACATTAATTTGCAGCAGTCTAAAAACACAACTTAAAAAACTTGATGTTTAACATAAAATTTGCAGCAGTCTAAAAACACAACTTAAAAAACTTGATGTTTAACATAAAATATAATTGATGATTAATTATCGATCGAACTTACCATTATTGGCTAAAACTTAGCAGGTAGATAGCATGTCAGGTGGATATCATGTCTACTTATTTCAAATTATTAATATGTGTTAGATAATATCTTTAACACGAATGTCATAATTGCTATGATTATAGTATTTAAAATTATTTTCTTGTTTCGATTTGGCACTGTGTAATTAAACCTACCTTGTTTAATTGTTTAACTGAACTAATCAATATATAACAATTACAAAATTCTCATTGCAATCAAAGTTATTGATCTTTTCTTGGTAAATTGACGACATGCAATTTATTTCAAAGGTAGTTATAATATTTGTTTTTTCAAACCTTTATATAAAGTGTACTTCATATTTATGTATTGCTGCCAAATAATATATAAATTATTAATAGTTTGATATTGATATTATCCAAGGGCTTTGAGTACAATGGTTACAATGATAGGAAAATGTGTTTTCTTTGTAATACCAGTTAAGAGGAAGATGGTTAGAGTGAAACTTACCAACGTCAGTTAATTCATTATGACGTCAGTGATATGTCTGGGTCATAGTTTCGAATGCAGGGTCAACGTATTCGACGTCACTAAGTCGGTATATGCCATTGTATACGAAGTTGAGCAGAGTGATGCAGACAGTAGCTATACACCCCAGGTTTAAGCCATATTATTTCTATATAGTCATACCAATCAGGAATATGACAGCTTTTACATTCGTTTGATCTACTTCATATGGCACTTTCCGTTTTGAATTTTTCTTGAGGTTCGGTATTTTCGTTGTTTGACATTTTTCTCATATATCATAGCAACCTTGAGATTAAGGTATTCTTTGACACATATGGACGTCAACAAACTCATTTCTATGGCAAAACAAAATGATTTAGACTTTCCACTTGTTAATTTCCGTTTCCCAGCAGTAACATATCATTCACTCCATCGTATAGCGTTTGAATATCTCAATTACTTCGTAACGCTTGTGCTACATTTCTTGATTTATGATATAATTGTTACGGTGGGAGGACGTTTTGAAACACGATCGGAATTTCCCTTCATAGCAAATGCACTCCTATATTTACCGACTTTTTCTTCTAATCATATTAAGATGACTTCATGTTGACATTCTAACGGAAAATTAAAAGAAACTAACACTCCAGTTTAAAATCAGGTTCCGCTATACAGATAATGTTTTCTCATATACCGTGTAGCGGGCTATTTCGCAGGTGTAAAATTTCGTGATTTTCATTGCAACAGATATACGAAATATTTTGGCGATTTTTGTTTTGGGGGATGGAAAACTTTTATTTTTAACTTTGCATGTACACTTTTATTTTGGCGGAATTCATTTTGCCGATATTGTTCTATTCGCGAAAATAAGCGAAAATTTACATCCTGCGAAACTAACCCCCTATACGGTATGTATGCCAAGTTTGGTGACAATGTAGACCTCTGCGATCAGAACTTACTTAAAAAGGATTCAACAGATACAGTAATTTAGGCCTCATACCTTCATATGCATTTTGAAATTGAAAATAGTGTTGATTGGGGAAAAATCGTAGACAAAAGACATGATTTCAGCTTCTTAAATTGAACTTTCTATATCTGTTTAACAATATCAAGGCACCATAGAGATACTTGACACGATATCTGAAACTTTGTATTTCCTGTCATGATTTCTATTAATCAGAATTGCTACCAAATAAACTCACTGAACCAAGGGTTTATAGTAGTTGTGAATAGTAAGATATTCTACGGATACCATCACGAATTTATTGAATGTAAGGTAATATCCATTTCACAAATGACGATGGATATGTTTATATTGTAATCATAATCATGTCGAATGTTACCGAATTAGACTTTTAACCAAGTCTGTATTTAAGTTTACACGAACAACAATACTGTTTTCCATTCTGGACCAACTGAGATCTCTCCGGTTTTTACTAGTGCTATTTTGCGTTGTTTTTAGTGTTCTATGTCTTTGGTATACCTTTTTTTGACAGGGAGTGGTAAGTTTTGCACTAACGTATGAGATTAACTCAGTCTATCTTAAACACCACACGAACTTTGTTAACTTTTAGGTGCAACCACTAACACAAACACTGCACAAACATAGTTATTTGGGAGAACGAGTGCAGTTCACACACATTACCTTATTCATTTGTTATTGTTATGATTACAATCAATAATTGGGTGATCACTAAAGGCAACAGTAATATACAGCTGTTTCAAATTCACAAATAGATAGTGTATTTCTCATAAAACTATGTAAGTACAAAGTAACATAATAATTCAAAACATGCATACAAAATATGTACGTATACTTCAATAAAAATAGTTAAATAAATAAATATTAATATAAGAGAACAACACAAAAAAGTAAAATCACAAAAATACTGAACTCAGAGGAAAATCAATTTGGAAAGTCCATAATCACATGGCAAAATCAAAAAACAAAACGCATCAAAAACGAATGGACAAGAACTGTCATATTCCTGACTTGGTACAGGCATTTTCAAATGTAGAAAATGGTGGATTAAACCTGGTTCTATAGCGCTAACCCTCTCACTTAAAAACAGTCTCATCAAAATCGATTGTGAGAAAAACAAATATTGGTTACAAACTCAATCAACTATAAGAAGAAAAACCGATACAACAATACCAAGTGCCGGTATCTCAAAGCATGTTTTTTGTTCTAATTATATATATACTAGCAGATATAATGAGGACTAAATTATCAGCTTATGTATAACAAGGATAAAATTTTATAAAGCTTCCCCTTTGTCATAAAAAAATGTAAATGTAAAAATAATTCAAAAATACATGTTATGACCCTTTTTATTCTATCGATCCCTTCTCACTTTTATAAATAATATACCATGAGCAAAAATAACAATACTGTTGACAACATAGATAGTTTGTATTTAAATTTAATATAAATAACATTTTATTTA
Source organism: Mytilus edulis (assembly GCA_019925275.1). NCBI lineage: Eukaryota > Metazoa > Mollusca > Bivalvia > Mytilida > Mytilidae > Mytilus > Mytilus edulis. Next base: position 14,696,126 of record CM034358.1, read on the forward strand.
AAAATCGTGAATAATTTGTCATAAAGAGGAAATCGAACCAATTAAAGTGAAACGGAAAGCTGAATACTAAAATTTATGATAAAAGGGATGATTTTTCATTTCCTATCGTTAATTATCCGTTTTTAGATTGTGACGTTCCCTTGTCACCATTTTACGGTGTTTATATATCTCAACTTGTACGATTCGCTCGTGTATGTAACAATGTTTTAGATTTTAACGAGAGAAATTTATGCATAAATGAAAAATTATTACACCAGGGTTTTCGATATCACAAACTAGTCAAAACATTTACTAAATTTTATCATCGGTATAAAGACATCATTCGTAAATATAGCTCAACATGCAGACTTCTAATACGTTAAGGTATTTCACATCCAATTTGTTATGGGAATATTCTTTATAAAGCACAAAGGTGTCAGTATTCACCTCAGAAACTTACAAAACCTTTGAATAGACTTTTTAAGAAACTCTTGTCAAGTCATTAAAGATTGCATATTATGGCCTTAATATTGAGTCACTGATAAGGTCTTTGCATCGAAACTAAACACATTTTTTCTAAAAAACAGTTGTTGGCATGACACGGGTTATGTTCTTCTCATATATGTTATGATGGTATGATACTAAACCCCTAACGTGAAGGATTGTGCCTGAGGATGAAATCATAATCTGTCAGTCAGTTTGATTGAAGTCTGGAGCTGGCATGTCAGCTAACTCCTAGTAGTCTGTTGTTATTTATGTATTATTGTCATTTTGTTTATTTTCTTTGGTTACATCTTCTGACATCAGACTCGGACTTCTCTTGAACTGAATGTTAATGTGCGTATTGTTATGCGTTTACTTTTCTACATTGGTTAGAGGTATAGGGGGAGGGTTGAGATCTTACAAACATGTTTAACCCTGCCGCATTTTTGCGCCTGTCCCAAGTCAGGAGCCTCTGGCCTTTGTTAGTCTTGTATTATTTTAATTTAAGTTTCTTGTGTACAATTTGGAAATTAGTAGGCATACATTATCACTGGACTAGTATATATTTGTTAAGGGGCCAGCTGTTTTTTATTTGGTCGGATTGTTGTCTTTTTGACACATTCCCCATTTCCATTCTCAATTTTATAAGAGAAAGAAGCAAAACAATAAGTTTTTGGAAACAAAAACCTATCGAAATTTTACCGCATAGTTGTAAACAAAATTATAGGAATACAAAAGACATGAAAGAGAAAAGAAAATACTTCGATAGCAAATAACCAATAAAGATACCAGACTTTAAAATCTCGCATTCTTCAACGCAAGACGCAACGATAACGCTCGGACAAAAACACTACAGTAGACCATGTTCACATATTCGTTCATTCAGATTCCAACCTAATGACAGGTTTTGAAATCTTTGTCAGTTTTTATTCTTTCGCTTTTGTTTTTGGTACAATGTTTGCATTATACCCTACTCAATTTCCAGCAATTGATTTTGATGTTTATAAGATTCACTTTTCTTGAATATAGGGGATAGATTTCTGTTTGAGAATAATTATTTTTCCTTTCAGAGGGATAGTCTTTAACTTTCACACTATTGTCAACTTTCCTTCCAGATTCAAGTTTGATAATGACTCTATATTTCAATTTGTTTTTCTTTGGGGCATTTTGGATACATAACAATTCGTCAACAATGTCTCATGAAATTGAATTTGCTATATAATTTACTATTCTGGAATAGTCATGTGTTCATAAAAAAAAGTTCTTCTGATTTTTGTCTAAATGAAACTTACAACATACTGTTGCTGCGCTTTTTTTTTTCTTAATAATGAAATGGTTGCTATGTTTTTTTCAATATACATAAATGGTTGCTAGGCAACACTTGAAATGCATGATTGTTTACCACTTATGTGATGACACCACTGTTTAAGTTAGGTCTATCTAATAGTTTATATAGTCCAGAATGAAATCATGTATGGTTGCTAGGTACTTTTTTTTTTATAAAATAAGGGTGGTTGCTAAGCAATTTCGACATGACCTTGACTCTTTATTTTCCCTATGTTAATAAATAGTGGCTTAAAACGTCGTTAACATGTTCTCCATATATATTATGCCTCTTTCTAATACATTTCCTTTCAAAATTCAATTAATATACACAAGGTCGAAGGTCAAGGTCATCAATTACTTTTGACCTTTGGACACATTTATGGTAATTTCATTGCCAATAGTTTGAATATCATAATCATGAAATAATTATTAAATTTTGAGATTATTTTAATAAAACGACCACATTTTAGAGGTATAAAGGTAAAAATAACACATTTGTTTTTGATAGCAACCAATATAGAACCCAATTTCCCATACATTTTGTTATATTTTTTTAAAATGTCTATTTTGTTCATACAAAATGTGTGAAATTTGTCTTTTGAACTATATTAAAAAAATGACCTCTGCATCTGCGGTTGTGACAATATTCAGCCAAAATATTTCTTTTATATGACATTGCTATTTTGTTTGTTAAGTTTCATGTTTCTGAAAAAGATTCATAAATTTATTAAATAAAACCTGGTTTTGATTACGAATGACTGCAAAGTTGTCGTTTTTTCGATGCTAAATTTCTCAAAATTTGCGGAAAATCTGATTCAATTGGTTGCCATGGCATGATCACATGTTTTGGCTAAGTTTCATGATAATGACTATGCGTGCCGGACCCCCTATATAAAATGGTGATGACAGATAATTGCTGTTTAACGTATGAGGTCCCTAAAACTTAATGATGTATCGAGAATTGAATATAGGGACCTATAAACAAAAGCTAAGAATAGAAAAAAACTAATCCGCAATTTGGAAAAAAAAACACATGCAATAATAAAAACAATAATAACATCATTACATATTAAAAGAAATGGATAATATAGAAAATAAAATAGGAAAACTATAACGAAAAAATAAAAGGGAATCAAATAAGACCACGGGTAAAATGGTTTGAAGAAGGAGAGAAAAAACACCTCATATTTCAATGGATGAAAAAAGCAAGACAGAGTAGAAAAACAATAACACAATTATTTGATGATAAAGGTCAAAATTGACTGTCCCTTTGGTATCTTTCGTCCCTCTTTTACGAGTGATGAAGACAAAATATACACATGGAAAAAAAAATTGCAACACCCTGATTTTTTAAAACTTGAAAAATACTCCTCATAATTTGAATGGAATATGATGAAATATTTGTAAAATAATATATAAACGTAGTTAATGATAACATTGGCAATAAAAAGAACACAAAATGTATGAAAATAAAAAGTTTTATCTAATAAAAATGTTTATAACAAAATGAAGTATTTTTTGTAAAAAAATAATGCATTTTACAACTTTTACTGTAGTCGAACTTTATAATGTCAGACATTTTAAAATTAATCTTTAGATGTTTTTTCACATCATGGTTGATCGTTATTCGCCAAAGAATTAGTTCTTTGTGCGCAGACTTCATTCAAACGGAATACCACATTTTAACGTCTTCTGATTCCTGCCATAAGTCGACTTATTTGTTGCTTTGGAAGCAGCAACCATTTATGACGAAGGGTATTGTTTATTTCATGACATGTTTGAACTGGGGTGTCCTTTCGTGCAGCACTTTACTCCCATTAGTGTCCCAAATGTGCTCAATGTGGTTTAAATTCGGGCAACGATCGGGCCAAGGAAGATAAACCGAATTCCATTGGAACAATGGATCTTCGTCCACGATGCTTATTTTCAACTTTGGCGAGCAGCTCTGCACTATATTGGATACAGGTAACTGTGTGTCTGTTCGTAGGCAAAGGTCCCCGAAATGTTCTTATCGCACGATAACCAGTAGCGATGAGCCGATCTCTAAAATTTCTTATTAAAGGCTCCTGAATGGTAATCACTCTCTTCAGGATTGTATTGTTTGCAATACGTTTCTTTCTGACACACCTTCAATATGCTTAATTTTCCCTAGCAGATGTTATAGGGGGTATTCTTGATCTCGGAAGGTCTTTAAAATCGTTTGTTGCCTGCTTTTTATTCTCAAAACGACTTATAGTGGAATGGTGATGACAAAAAATACGTGCAATTGTCACAGCGACATACCTGCTTCTCTCAAGCTGATTATCTACCATCTTGCTGCAGTTATGAGTTGTGGATGACCAATTACAAGGTGTCAATCACAAACATGTCTAAACTTGGTTATTTAAAGTGTTGAAAATAATGAGGATACAAACATCTGTATTATTGTTTACGAGTACAGTAGCTGCATGTGCAAATAAGAACTTATCGAGCCGATATTTATTGATTAAACACACGTGATATTTAAATAATGTTTGACTAATTTTATTTCAACAAATTATATCGCAATAAAAAAAAGAGTGTTTTTTTTTAATTTGAATTTCAATTTGGTGTTGCAATACTTTTTTCTACGTGTATATTAAAATTATAAGCAAATTATCATAGAAATTCATATTCTGCAAAAAAAAAACTGAAATAGCAGCAACTAAAATGTATGTAGATTCTCTCAAGGAATATAAGAAATTAACTGACTGTGACAGTAATTCCAGTGCAGGGGAAATACTTGTTGATGAATGTACTGACGCATTTTTTAAAATGAACCTTAATTAAGCGCCAATGCTTGACGTACTGAATTTGGAATTTTACAGAACATTCTGGGATGGACTTAAATCATTTATAGTCTCCACTTTTCTTACTGCCATGAAAAAAGAGAACTATCTAACACCCAGAAAGTTGGCTTAATATCTCTAACTTATAAAAAGAATGATCCTTTTTCACTAGACAATTATAGACTCTTTTAAACAATGATGCTAAATATAAATTACTTGCTTATGTCTTAGCACAAAGATTAAAACCCCTGCTACCAAAGATTATACATACTGATAAAAAAGTCAAAAATAGGTATATTGGTTTCAACATTCGACAAATACAAGATGTCATAGACTATTCTGAAACTTTCAAATCGATCGGGCAATATTATTCCTTAATTTTACAAAAGCATTTGACTCATTAGAATGGGACTTTATATTTGAGACTTTAAAGAAATTTGGATTTAAGATAACTGTATAAGGTGGGTTTAGACAATGTACTCTGATATTAAAGGATGCATTATCAATAATGGATGGGTTTCCTTCCGATTTAGGGTATCTCGCGGATCCGACAAAGATGTCCGTTATCATCGTTACTATTTGTTCTAGCTGTAGAAGTTATGGCAATAAAAACTTAAGACTAGAAATAAAAATCGACGGTTAGAGCAATACCCTGAAAATCTGGAAATTAGCTGACGATACTACTCTGTTTCTTCATTAAAAAAAAGATGTATCTCTAGCAATTAATCTAATAGAAATATTCGGTACTCACTCAGGTTTGAAATTGAATAAAACAAAAACTGAAGGAATATTGCTTGGTCGAGTACAATACAGTCGGGAAAAATTTGAAGATATAAATTGGTGTACGCCTCGGAATTTACTTTTAAATTGGTAACAATAAAGAAGAATGTCAAAAACTTAACTTTAAAAAACAACTGTTAAAAAGTCAAAAAATATTATCTGATTGGAGTAAAAGAAATCTTACTATCATAGGAAAAAAAGTCATCAAATCTTTAGTTCTGCCAAACCTAACATATGTTGCATCAAATACTATTATTCCTTAGGAACTATTGCAAGACTTTAAAACTTTAGTACGCAATTTTATTTGGAAAGGCAAAAGAGATAGAATAAAAAGATCAACACTTTCAATGATTTTCTGGAAGGTGAACCTAAGATGGCAGACATTGATGTTTACATAAAATCACTGCATATTAACTGGATTCTTAAATTAAGTGAAAATAAAAATGACAACTGGACAATTATTCCCAAATTTTACTTCAACAAATATTGAAAAAATCTTATTGTATTCAAAATAATTTCAAGGAATTAAACGACATTGGTAAAAGTAAGTTACAATATTTACCGGACTTCTATAAACAACTAATTAAAGATTGGATAAGTGTAAAGGAAGGTAATACAAAATATCCCAAAAATTTTCTTAAATTTAGAAAACAAGTTTGGTGGGAAAATGATAATATTCGGTTTAATAGGAAATGTATGAACTTTGAAGATTGGTTGAAACGGGACATTATTAATATAAATGATGTAATTGATGAACAGGGCAATATCTCTGAAACTATTATTTTAACTAAAGTTAAATATAAACAAAATTGGATAAGGAAAATATGTATGTTATAAAAAGCAATACCATTTGATTGGAAAATAATTCTTTGCACTGCGGATTTATCCAAAACTATGTTAAAGTTATAAATTATGCACAGGATAGTTACTCTCTAAAGGAATACAAAAGAAATATTCGCATTGAAAGAGAGTTGTGATAAACCAAATGGTTTTCTTATGTAGGAAAACATATTTGAGAAACATTTAAATTCTGAATTGAAAAATACTTCATTATATCTTACTGATAATAGATTGAGTAAAGTACATACAGCCAAGTAATGAACTTTTAAAAAAGTCCAAAATTACTGCAGACAACTTATGTAAGCATTGTAAAAAAAGGAAGACTATACAAAAAAAATTGTCAATTGCTCATATAATAATAACTTTCAAAAAATAGTAATGGAATTAATAAAATGAAATCCCTAGGTATTGAAATTTAGTAACACGGTACACAATTGAATATTAAGCAAACTTTGATATTAATTACACACTAATAATATCCTTCTCAATATACAAATCACATTTTGTCTCAGAAAAGAAGACATAAAAAATAAACATTTAAAAAATTTCCAAGAGAGGAAATTTAAGAAATTATTGAAATAAATAATTTTAATAACAAAAAAAATAATCAGATATTTCTAAAAAAAACCAGATAGATTCTTTGCAAAAATAAATTCAATTGAATCAGGACTAATCTTTGTACGAAGCACAAAACAATGTGTAAATTTTTTTTCTTGTACACAAGCCAAATATGGTAATACTTATGATCAAGTTCAACCATCCATGTTAAAAAAAGGGGGGACGAAAGATACCAAAGGGACAGTCAAACTCTGTTAATCTAAAACAAAATAACAACGCCATGGCTAAAAATGAAAGAGACAAACAGAAAAACAAAAGTACACATGACACAACATAGAAATTAAAACTAAAGAATAAACAACACGAACCCAACCAAAAACTAGGGGTGATCGCATGTGCTCCGGAAGGGTACGCAGATCCTGCTCCACATGTGGCACCCGTCGTGATGCTCCTGTGATTACAAATCCGATAAATAGTCTAATTCGGTAGGTCACATTCATGAAAGGGAAGGGGATTGTAGTTACGACGTAAGGATCATATCCGATATCATTTGTGAAACGGTTATTCCATACCGGTCAACCAACTCGTGATGGCGTCCGTAAAATTTACGAAGGGATGATTTCAACTTCACCATTTGGAACTCTTGGTTTAATAGCTTTCTTGTGAGCAGCAACCCTGTATCAAGAAAATCATGATAGGGAATGCAAGCACGGGAATATCGTATCAATTGGGATATATAAACCTCGTATACAGGTGCTGCTGGAATGTTGCTACTTAGAAATGGAAAGTTCACAATTGGAAAGCTGAAATCATCTCTTTTGTCGTAAAGTTTTGTTTTCAACCGACCCTCATTGTCAATTTCTAGATGTAAGTCAAGATATGAAGCCTTGAATGTTTGTTAGCATGTTCAGCCATGTATGAGTCACAACATGTAATTGATACTGTATTTTTATACTTTAAAATGCGTATTTACAAAAGATAAAAATATTTTTTTACGGTATAAGTGTGTCCGTGTGTCTATTAACATGTATAATGCTGAAAAATAATGTATCATTTCGGATAAGTGATCCAACTTAAACATGTCAAACTTTAATTACTTGTGCATTACATATATATACATTTCGAAAAAAAAAAGATCATTAGATAACTAAAGAAAACTTGAATAGTACATCACCATATAGAATCGTTAAATCCAGTTGATAAAAATTATATTTAGACGACACACATCAAAACTATACCCGATAACGCACATGTGATAAACAACACTGTGCCCAATAATAATGGAAATACAAATCATACCGATAACGGAGTTGATTCCGGAAAAGAATAGTACTATAAAAAAGAGAAAAAGAAACAAAATATAATGTATGTAAAATCATAATAATTTATCAAATATATTTTGTGAAATGACTTATGCTCTTCAACTTCGTACTTTATTTGACCTTTTTTTATAACTTTTTTGGATTCGAGCGTCACTGATGAGTTTTTTGTAGACGAAACGCGCGTCTGACGTATATACCAAATTTAGTCCTGGTATCTAGATGCGTTTATTTATGTTATGAATACTAATATAATGAAGAAATAATATATTGCCAAATAGTGCTTCCCTTAACTATTAGGTAAACTTACATGAGGGATACCAAGTTAAAGCTGTAAACTTAGTCAATTGTTACAGCAAATATGCAATAATAGAGATATTGTTACGTTGGGAAAAAAAATTGCGGCAGACGTGTGTTTCATCTTTAAAAGACTCATCAGTGCAATTCAAAAAGTGTTTCGAAAGTCAATCAAAGTACGAAGTTGGAGAGCATTATGTCCCAATAAATTCCTAACTGTTTTGCCAAATACAGCTGAATTAACTATTCCTGAGGCAGAAAGACTTAGCATTTCAAAAATTCCAAGTTTTGTAAATAGGTAATTTATAATTATGAACATATCAATGGTAACTCAAGACAACAAATAAGTGCTGACTACTTGGCTGATAATACCCTCGGGGAATTAAAACTCAACCAGCAGTGGCATCGACCCAGTGGTTGTAAATACACTCACCATAGATACCAGGATTGAAATTTTATATTTGCACCAGACGCGCGTTATATTTACAAAATACTCATGATTGACAATTTATTAAAAAAACGTTAAAAAGGACAAACAACACGAACAAAGTACGTAGTAAAAGAGCATTGTGGACCAATTATTCCTATAAAATTTGCCAAATACAGCTAAGCTCATCTATTCTTGAGGTACAAAAGCCTTAGTATTGCACAAATTCAATATTTTTGAAAGGTAATTTATAATTAGAAACATACATAACCAAAAAGTACCAAAACTAATTTCCAGATTTAACGGCAACTTTCCTTGAGAGAGTTATACAGCACTAGTTCGGCTATATCACTATAACCATTAGATTTAGCTATGGTCAGAGGTGTTTCATTATTGTATGATATAAATGGATCTGCATTATGATATAATAATATTTTCACGATGTCAATATATCCTTTTTCTGCAGCTCTGAATAGAGGGGTTGCTTTTAAAAGCGAGTTCGAAACAAAGTCTGGATGAGCTTTAAAATGCAACAATAGTTTTACAATATCAATCATTCCATGTTCTGCAGCTATGTATAGAGGTGTTCCTCTGAAGCCTATAATGTTTGGATCAGCATTGTGGTCTAATAACAATTTTACTAGCGCCATATTATAATTTTCTACTGCTTTATGGAGGGGCGTTCCGCATGAAATGATGAATTTTTTGTTTCTGCTATTTCTTTTAGACACATTTGTTAAAAGTCCATCCTGGGAAGCTACATAATCAGGAATACCATTTGTATGCTTGATATTTGGATTAGCATTGTTGTCTAAAAGCAATTCTACTATATCAACATATCTAAGCTCTACAGCTCTATAAAGTGGAGTTCCCTCCAAAATAGCAATGTTTGGATCTGCTTTGTGGTGTAACAGTAACTTGATTATATCAAGATGTCCCTTTTCTACAGCCAGGAAGAGTGGGGTTCTGTCCCAATATTGAATTTCAGGATCAGCTTCTTTGTATAATAGTAATTTCACTATATCAATATATCCTTTCCCGATTGCAATATACAGGGGCGTTCCCATAAATGGGATGCAATGATTTATATCAACATGGTATAATAACAACAATGTCACAAATTCACAATATCCCTGGCTGATAGTGGAAGAAAGTAATTCATAAATCTCATCAGTTGACAATTTCTGAGAAATGTTTTGAATGCCTACCCTACGCGTTATTAAATGAACTAATCGCTGGCGAAATTTCAAATGTTTGTTTTGCCCATTCCATAACACATTTGCAATGAAACCATCAATAATATCTCTTCGCAGGCGAGAAAAATAAACTTTCTCGTTGGTCTCTGGAATAATATTAACATGGTCAATCACGTACTGATCTGTTTCATTTTCTCTTAATGATTCAAATAGAAATCGGTCTCGTATAACATACGTGTGAGCTAACTTCAGAACAAATTTTAGGTTATTTTCACAAAGAAATGATAAAAAGATTTCAAAGATTTTGTCATGACACATGCTATAAGAGTTTCCATATTGTTTTACATATGAGTGTTTTAAACTGTTCAACTCATATCGAACATCTTCACTTGAAAAAGGTGTTTCTAAACATAAACTGTCAGCTATGTCTTGAAGAATTCGTTTTTCGACAACAGTTTCTGAAAGAACATTCTCATTCAAATCATTATTATAAACGACAAAAAACACCAGTGTGGCTATCGTCTTTGATTTTTTTGTATTCAGTAACAATTTAAAATCCTCTTTTATAAATTGAAGAGGATTATTAAAGAAGTCTAGAATCTGAACTGGTTTCCGGACAAAATAGAGACGACAAAGTAAAGGAAAATAGTCAAAGATTCCGTAAATGTTTGATTCAGCTATAACTTTTACTTCGGCTTCAGTTAAAAAGGTACTAGCTATTTCCATTCTTTCACGATTTGTTAAGCAGTAGTCTAATGACAAATCACATATAGAATTCGATAAAAATTCGAGATTCTGGAATAGATCTTTGCAAAGATATTTTCTGCACGAAGACAAAATCTTAACTGCTCTACTCTTCAAGATTATCTCGACATCTTTTGATAATCTCTCCCAACTATTTACTAAGCAGATATCTTTTGTCGATTTACCCCATATATCATCTATAACAAAAACCTGTTTATATTCAGGGTTATAGTATTGTCTAACTTCTTCTGGTGTATATACAGGCACTATATCATATCCATTTTGTCGATGTAACTGCAAAGCGACAAAGTGGATAGCTGTTGATTTCCCACAACCTGAAGATCCAACTGCCGTTACGATATCATCCCTATTTATCAAATAATCTATTCGTCTGATAGCCCTTGTGACCACTATCTTTTCTTTTTCCCAGCTCTCAATAAGGTCTCCATGAATTCCTTTTTAAAACGAAACATCAAAAAATTAAACAGATTGCACACTTAACATCCTAAGCCGTGTTTTAAAATAGCGTTAGTGCATCAGTTTAGTGGGAAAACCCTATCTGCTCATCAAGACAATAACTCTTTGGAGTTTCTAAATTTCTAAAAGATGGAATGCCGTTCATCAATTTTAATGTGTATACTTTATCTACTTTAAGATAGTAAAATACTGCAATGAACCCAGGCATATAATGTGACACGCTAGACGTGCATCTCGGCTACATTATACCCATCGGCGAATCAAAGAAGACAGAAAGTAAAGTAAAGTCAAATAACCACATTCTTTTTTCTCCAAATTTATCATTCCTTCATGATTTAAACGGTACCAAATTTACTACACTAGATGCGTTTTCCGACTATTAAAGTCGATGTCGTTATATTTTCGAATAAAAAAAACCCTAAAAAATTAGAAGAATATTATGAAAGATGATGTAAAGGATAGCGTAAACCAGTTTTGGTCCCAAGATGACAACTAACTTGTAACTCAATTTCTTCCTTTTTATATTAACCTTCAACTGTTATAAAAATACAATAAATGAACATAACATTTTATTAATTTGTTGCTGTTCAATAATTTGATTAAATCATACGTACTTCGCAAACCTCTTGGAATAGGATCGTTTGATATGCTAGTGTTTCTAATTTCAACTAATATTTCTTTGTAATTTTCATCCAGTGTACTCATCTTTAAGTCGGAGCACCTTTGCCTAAAAAGGTTGCCACCAAATTTTACAATAGCCTACAATTTAAGAAAACAGGTTATTTAGTACTCTAATGAAACTTTTGTGCTATATTCTTAAAGTATCGAAACAATAATACGTGTTTAAAAAAAATTGTGAAACATATTATGATATGACTAGACATACGAGTTGATCTGATAAATAGAATGTACATTTTTTTTTCAGTCAACAAAATCAAAGAAACCAGGTTTAAAAGTTGCTAATTAACGACTATGATGCTTAAATCATCATCTTTTGTCGAAAAGTTTGTGTTTAGCCAAACATTCAGTGTCAGTTTGTCAACTTGTAGTCAAGATATCATGAAGATTTGACTGAACCTGTTGTATCCTTTATCTCAAGTCCGATTGAAAAGATGTGTTCAACATAGTCATGAAATTTTGTATTTTTCAGAGAGAATGCAGCACTTGCACTACAGGCAGAAAAGTAAGCAGATACTGCTTACTTCTTAGCTGTCTTCCTTAAAAAGTAAAATCACAAAAATACTGAACGCAGAGGAAAATCAATACGGAAAGTCCATAATCACATGGCAAAATCAAATAACAAAACGCATCAAAAACGAATAGACAAGAACTGTCATATTCCTGACTTGGTACAGGCATTTTTAAATGTAGAAAATGGTGGATTAAACCTTGTTATATAGTAGTTTCTTTATGAAGCCAGTATCATAGTAATACAAGAACAAGTTGGTTAGCAGAGGAGCATGATTGGTTCTATAAGGAACATATGTTTGTTAAAAAAACAACGTTATTCAAACGTAACAAATGTGTTGTCTATGGAGAAATTAAACATCTTATTTATCAATTTTTTTTTCGTTTGAATGCAAGTGATGTTTTATTAACAAATTGCGATGTGTACCTTTCTAAGACATGTACTTTTTGAATTTGACCGAGATTTTAAGGTAAGTTACTATAAATTGTTAAATGCTTTGTTTTATAAATAAAACAAACTGTTGACACAGAGATATATCCTACGTTTTGTTATTTTGATGTGTTGAAATTAATATGGTTGAATCTTTTTGTATAAACCAAGCAAAACTTTTGAAGTCAATGAACCATGACTGAAGGTGCAGAGTCAATTAAAGTTCATGGAAATTGTCAATGATTATAAAACTGCATATCACATAAAATCGATCATAAGTTGGTCCCTTATAACAAACATAAACACCAACACTTGTAAACTGTGTAAAAGTTTCAAAGTCAATTAACCATTATGTGGAGATGTAACCATATAAACTCCATTTGTATGAGACTTGCAAATCTCAAACATCTGGATGCAAAATATCTTTGACCTGGAATACGTGGTACATCTGAAAGTGATCTAATCGCAATTAAACTTGAAAATTTAAACTACTTAAATCATTCAAATTCAATAGAGAACGACTTACAAACTGCAGCAAAATTATGAAATTAAGATGTGGTTATGCTAATCCAACTACATAAACATTATTATTAAACTACTACTGATCCCCTAACACTGATCTAATCGCAAACCAATTAATGACAACGATGTCGACATCGTAAACAGTACGCACTAGTCGCACTTTTTTCGACAGACAAACACTATAATTAGCATACGTTTGTTATATAAGTCCAGTATTCCTCGAAATCTGTTGTAGACAAAATACCATCTTGACTATGAGCTATTTCGTTCCTAAAGAACTTAAGCCTGGATAAATGTGCACCATCACTTTTATCTACCGGAAATGGTAATTGGTCTGAAACTGGAATACTTGTTAAATGCCTTATCAAGCAGATCATCAGTGACAGGTCAAAAGATGTTGATTTAGCTTTACCTATAATATACATTTTTGCATATAACTAGTGTTCATGTTAGAGAGTACAGCGCAAAAAAAAATTACCCATTAGTCAGTATTTGCATTTCCTTGTGTTCATAAAGTTAAAAGAATGAGAACATTATTATTGATAAAGTGTATTCTGGAAAAGAATTGACAGTATGAAGGCATAATAATGGTACCAAAACATGTTTAATTAGATATCGATCAGTTTAGATAACTTCGACTCTTCAGCTTTTAAAGGCATACTGTTGTAATGTTCATTATCCTAAAAAAATGTTTTTTGTCCTGAACATACCTCCTGGGGGAAATAGTTTGTCCCATTGTGCCTGATTTATGATTCTTTTTCTTTTTAATGTCCCCAAAGTTCCATTTCTTTCCCTGTCAAGTGTTTTTTGCAATATATCTGGATCAAATTCTGTGTCAAACTTAACTCTGACAGCAGGTGGAGCAACTCTGAGTAAAAGGTGAGAAATCCTTATATAGTTTGTCTCCTCCTGGCTTACTATAGACGTCTGTGTACCTCTCTGTGTCATTATCTTGAGCATGGTATAAAATAGATGTATAAGAAACACAAATAAAGTCATTCATTAACACTTACTATGTATTGACATCGCGAAATGAAACACAAAAAGATATATATATTATTATTCAAATAAACAGTGTTGACTAAAGTGAATTCTAATGCAACAACGTCTGTAACGTTCATTGTGATTGGATAACCTCACTTATCTACATGGCATCAATTGACAACTGATGCTATGGGACTTACGCGCAAGCGCAGACGGCATATGCCAGATTTTAAATACATGTTTTAACATTGTCTTTTGTGCGTTTCATTAAAATTTAGATACCAATATTGTCAATTTGGGATTTGATGATCGCAAAAACCCTTTTAATGGTTGCGCTTACACGTCGCCAGTAAACTTAATTTGCGACCATCAAATTCTCAATTGATGCCGTCGGAGCTTAAAATATTATACAGTTATCTCCTAACTAGTAACCATACATAAAACATAAAATGTATAGCAGATTTCCCAGAAGTAATTCCCATGAATCAACGGAACAAGCAAAAAACAACTGCCATAGTCCTGACTTGAAAAAAAATAATAGTGGGTTTAAATCTAGTTTTTAAGACAGCTTAAAAATCTTCGACTGGCGTGTATTTTGTTAAAATATCCGTCATGCATACAACATGTCTTGTATAACCTACACAATATTATAGGTTTATGCGACAGTGAAAAGGATCCAGTAGCGAAAACTATGTGATCCTTCACACAACCGACGGAGAAAACCTAGCAAACATACAAAAAAAAATCTAGCAAGACACTATTAGAAGGGCTTAGCACAAAGTAAATTTAAAAATAACGTTTTTTTGTCGATGATAGTATACGTGGTTTTCTTTCTGAATAAAATAGAAATCAAGTAAATATGAATACAAAGATAAACAAAATAGAAATAACACTGTAAACACGCTTTGTGTCTGAAACGTACTTCAGGACTAAACGGCACAAACGGTCAAAATATAAAAAGTAAGAAATAAATATAAATTTGGTCGTGGTTCTTTCTATTGAACCTAGTCTAATACATGTTTTGATTAGACATAGAAGCCGCGCCAAGTTCTTGAATATATTACGAGTTGAGAAAAAACTTCAATGTAAGAATAGATAACAAAAGAAACTATGCAAAATGACAACGTTTTTCTCGTACATAGAACACAAAATTCCTTATGTCACTATTTTTTTAAAGTTTATTTCCCATTTTAAAAAAAAGTTTAAACGTGAATTCGCATAAAGTACACGTTTGAATATATTTCGACTTAAGATTCCGCATAACATGTTAATTCAACTGACATTTAAGACATTCATTACTCTCTAAGATTTTGAACCGGGATAATTCATATATGGATTTTTAGTAGCCGATACATTTTTCTGAGAGATTGTTTTATTCTTGATTTTTAGTGTAAGATAGAAAATTATTTATTTGCCTAAGAAATATTCAATCACATGATAGATTTCAAGGTTAAAATTCATAAATAATTTCTTATTTAACACAGACAAATTGGCAATTTTTTTTCTTCTTTTTGTTATTTGATATTCTTGTATTAGTTTCAATTCAGAAAAAAAAGGAATTCGGATCTGACAACAACAAAAAAAAAAAAACCGAAAGAGAAACATGCAGTACAGAATATAGTATTTGCTTGTAAAAGAAACAGACAAATAACAATGAAATAAAAAAAAAAAAAACACCTGACTGCTGAGAAGTGGGAAAAAATACAATCACAAAAATACTGAACCTAGAGGAAAATCAATTCGGAAAGTTCACAATCACACGGCAAATTCAAACAACAAAACGCATCAAAAACGAATGGACAATAACTGTCATATTCCTGACTTGGTACAGGCATTATCAAATGTAGAAAATGGTAGATTAAACCTGGCTCTATAGCGCTTACCCTTTCACTTTAATGACAGTCTCATCAAATTCCGTTATATTAACATTGATGCGTTAAATAAACAGACACAATAAATAAAATAGTCAAAATATGGCTACATCAGTCATCATCGTATAACAATTTTAAAAGGGAACAATTTTACAGAACACAAAAACATTTACTATCTACGAACATATTGATTGACTTGAGTGTCTGACGTCAGAAATTTTTTATACGTCACATAAATTTGTCGTTCAATGTGCATACAAACAATTTTAAAATTACATAGGCAATGTTAGCATACAGGGTTAAAAAATCAAAAGTATGTAAGAATAAATTTCAGAAATAGACCGAGATTTAAACATGTTAAACTAGTACAAAAGTTATATATAGTATTTAAAAGAATCCAAAAATAGTTAATTCCACTACGCGATTGAATGATTTTGACATTTGTGGTTCAACGTATATATAATAATTCATAATAGAAATATATCATAATGACATATAATAGAACAATATCATACTGAAGGATCTCTTAAAGTACAGAGTCAAGTTAAAAGAACAAAAGAAATACAAAAAGTCGCATATACAAAAGAAACCACCAAAAATTGAAAGCCAATACAAACACATTGACGAGATGTATAAGTACCGAGCAACGTCAAACAGATTTCACATAAAACCATTCAACAGTAAAAGTAATATTAATAATAGAACAAAGAAAAATGAAAGACCAATAACACACGCTGTTAAGATAATAAACAATAACTTCGCTGACACATTGTACCAAAATTTATGATACTAATGTCCAGAGTAACCATTTCTTAATTGATTGCACATGTTCTATGCAAATATTCTTTTAACTCCTGGAAGTTTATTATATAACTGAGGAAAGGAGAACAATAACTGTATTTATTATATTTCTTATAATATTGTCGAGTTTTCATTATGTTTGATCATGTTTGTTTTGTTAATGTATTTGACATAACCAAAATTGGTTTTTGGTCTGTTTTTGCAAATAAAGAATTATTATTATAATTGCAAATGCATGCACATATTCCTTTAACTCCTGGAAGTTTATTATAATTGCAAAATGATCACATTTAGAACGCTTATGAATATTGTGATCACAGAGGACATCATGGCCTTGAATATTGAAGTATTTATATTTACATTTTTAATACCTTCCTTGTAATAATCATGTCAGGTCACCTAGTTATGTCGACCTGAACGAATACACCACTTTGAGAGTTAAAAAAGCATTTATTTAGAACTATTTAAATTCATGTATTATTCAGCTGATAAGTTAAAACGATCGATTAAATAGAACACGGAATTTTAAGACTTAAAGGCTTTGAGAGATGCACCCATACTTAATTTGTATGCCTGTGATGAGAAAACTCACTTATTATTTCATGATATTGTATGCAAGTTACTTAATTATGTTGATTGTTAAATGCCGATTATATTATTGTAAGGCTTTATAAAACTGCTTTCAATGAATCGGTCATTACATGAAGAAATATTACATAGAACACAAAATTCCTTATACCTATATTCTCACCATGTTTTCTAAATATTCTGCTTTTAACAAAAATGTTGTCGTGTAATGTTGATCGATTAGGTCCTCTATCTGTTGATATATGAGGAATTGTATCGCAGCAATTTTTGTTCTTTTCTGCTTGATTTGAAATGTGACATGTGTTTCGTCCTTGATTGTTGTTTGTTTACCTTTATTTAACCTTATATCAATAATTAACAAAACAAGTAATGCGCGGAAAATCTAAATCTAATTTTTTCAGCCCTCTTAACAGCCGTCATTCAACTACGTGCACATGATAACACAAAAGATGCTTGCAATTAATGGAAAGATCGGAATGTTAAAAACTTGTATAATATCCAGGTGATGAAAAGAAAGTATAGATACTTACAAAATAGTCAGAAAATCTGCTCGATGAAACCATTTACAATGACCTTAAAACGTAATAAATATCACAATTGATCTATAAATATGATATACGTCAACCTTGTCCTAACTTTATGTATTTACCCACATCTATTTTTGGCTCTAAAAAAATAGACAGAACAAAGAAAATGATAAGAACAAAATCAGTTACAAAAAAATCGTTAAGGCCCAAATATCTATGTTCAAGTCTAATAAATGCCTTTAAAAGAAACACTAGAGGTGGTCTCGAAATTTCGTAATGGAGCGGTACCAGTGTTTTTGCTATGCAATCATACCACGCCATTTGAATCAGCGCCTAACTCAAAGGAGTAGGTCCGGTAAGGGCCGGTTTTGACTTCAAATTTCAAGTTCATCTGACGAAAGATTTTGGACACTTTTTAAACACTTAAATGTCTATTTCAGTTGATTCAATTATTTTTTGTAAAAGATTTCAACTGATTCACTCATTAAAAACGCTCCGATTCAAGCTTAAATATGAAAAATCTATCAAATATGCCAAAAACGGTCACTTTTCATATAGTTTTTTTCAAAAATGAAAGTGGCCGCATCCGTGTTCATCCTCGACCTTTATCTATGTTATGTTTTATCATTAAACACAACTTAGATTTCAATATCAAGAATGAACACGAATGTAGCCACTTTCATGTAAGACGGAAACCGTGTAAAATTTAACTAAAATGCTGAAATTGTGAAGATTTCAGTAATTTAGCATGACTTAATGATGCAAGTACCCGTTATATGTGCATTGTAATGCCAAAAACAGCCCATATTTATGTAGCATAGGCACTATAACTGCCAAAAAATAACTCAATGTTTACATTTAAACAATTTTGTAAAACTGCTATATTTTTGGGCCGAAAAGGGGTCTTACTGAACCTACTCCTTTCACAAAGTTGAATAGAATAAAACGTAATTATTATAAGACAGAAATTGACGAATGACGTACTTCTTTCATTGTAGTTTCATTGATTACATAGAATATGACGTCATAACTTAAATAACGTCACAACTAAATCCCTTACAACAGAACCAAAATCGAAAACGTTACGGTATTTCCGTTTCTCTTTTTAACATGTTTGATTTAAAAAAAAAAAGAAAACATACCGACTTCGTCCCCAGCCTCTTATTAGAAAAAAAGCAGCTATGTATGAAGTATTGCATCTTTGCATTGATTTAAAAACAGAGCCAAGGCTTACTTCGATTGGCAAATAATAGCATCAAGATCCAATATTTAAATCAAGTACATGTTAATTATTTTGTTTACTAGTTTCAAGCAAAACAAAGTTCACATATATATAGAAACAATAATTAAAACAGATTGAAATTAAATATAAAGGACTAGAATATATATACATCGCCAATTGCAGTCAGCAGGGTTAAAGAACATCAGGTTTTCGACCTGTTAGTCAAATGCGTTTTGTTTAATTATACTTTTTCACTTTTTTGGTCTTTTGGAAGATGTTGTTTGTGCTGTTTCTAGACCCTTCTTTTACGAATTTTTTTTTACATGCACACGTATAAAAATTGCGGTTTTTATCCAACGCAATCATAGGTTTGAACGTAGTTTTCAATTTAGTCTCGTATATATATAATTATATAGATGTAGTTCGACTCCGTGTACTTCATATTCTGGTTATATTACTTGTTATTAAAGTATCTGTGTCTTTTTCTTAACCTTTTCATTTATCAAATACATTTGTTGAAGATACCAATTTGAGTTGCTTAATTTTTCTTCTAGTTATACTTAGTCAAAAATTATTATTACATTTTAACAGCCGTTTGTTCGCGATGTTTAAATATTCAGACTCTTTTGTAGCTACTTTACTCTCAATTTCAAATATTTATATCGTTCAGTGCTGTCTATTTGGTAATGTTACAGACGTTATCATGCTTATACCTGTTATACCATCATCATTGTCGTTCACTGATGTTCGGTTGGACTTTCTTATTGTATAAATTTCAAGATTTAGTAAAAGTTTAATCTAAGAAGACTAAAGATGATTCATTTCACATCAGAATCTGACTGACGAAGGTTATCTGTTATCCGAAATATTTATAAATAATTACATATAGTTACCTTTTTTTGTATTTGGAGTTGTTGTGTACACTTTTTAGGCGTTAATATAATTTATTTATTGTGTAAATGTATCGTTACTCGTAACGATCCAGAGCCCTCGTGGGAAAAAACGTTGACTTCTATACAGACGTTTTGTATGTATATATATATACATATTGAACATTGACAATGACAAATAAAATTATACTATTACAAAAAAAGTTAATAATCATATTCAAAACAAATTAAAAGGTAGGATTATTACAACGTTTGTAAAGGGAAAGACATAATCATGTAAATTATCAATTTGATAAATATGAAGAAAAGTAGTATCGCTTGAAATATCTTTTTATGTCACTTTTTATCATTTCGAAACAGGGTAATGCAATTTCTATGCGTTATTTTCATCGCGGTAATGAAATTTCTGTATATTGCGTCCACCTGCATCTTCTTGAATAACATCACTTCTGTTACAGCTTATTTCAATGGCAACATCAACTTTGCCTTGATTTTTTTGGTCCTGCGCAAATACTGTATCACTGCCATAGTTGTTTTTCGCAATTTCCGTTTTTGAATATTCCGGTACCATCTTGTTTGCGTACATTCCTGGACCAAATGATGCGTCACCATTTGTACTATCTGATTGCTTTATATGACCTGACTCTTTTATCGCTTCTGCTGCCTCTTTACTAGTATGATGGTAAATTATTGTGTTAGTGTTACTCGCCATGTTTTTGACTGTTGCTGTAATATATTAAAACAGTTAGATAAGACAACGACTACAATAAGGCTTTAGTGGTATTGGTTGCAGTGAAATAGATATAGGAAGATGTGGTGTGAGTGCCAATGAGACAACTCTCCATCCAAATAACAATTTAAAAAGGACACCATTATAGGTTAAAGTACGGCCTTCAACACGGAGCCTTGGCTCACACCGAACAACAAGCTATAAACGGCCCCAGAATTACTAGTGTAAAACCATTCAAACGGGAAAACCAACGGTCAAATAGTCAAATTAACACCGATAGAGTTTCCATGTTGTCACCATGTAATGTCCTCACAATGACGTCATACTACAATTTGTGTTTTCAAGTTGCTGTATCAAAACATAGTGAGAACAGAGAAAAACAAAACTGCCTACATTTGTTTCTTTATACATTTAAAAAAGTCAACGTAAAACAACGTGATCAGAGATTTGAAATATTTTAAGTTATTCAACTCGATAACGAAAACTGATAACTTACTTCGACACAAAGTTTTGGAATTTTGGATCCTCAATACTCTTTAACTTTGTACTTTGGCTGTACGAATATTTTAATATTAGCGTCACTGATGAGTTAAATTTAGACGAAACTCGCGTCTGTCGTCCTAAATTATGATCCTGGTATCTATTTATAGCACTGGGTCGATGCCACTGCTGGTGGACGTTTTGTCCTCGAGGAAATCAACAGCCAAGTAGTCAACAGTTGAGCGTGTAAGTGTTGACATGAATATCAATAATATGGTAATTTTTATAAATTTTCTGTTTACAAAATTTAGATTTTTTCTAAAAACTAAGAATTTTCGTATCCAAGGCATACATTACCTTTTTGGAATTGTGGATCCTCAATGCTCTTCAACTTTTGATTGTTAGTTATTATTAATAATTATTCATTAAATAATGCAAATAGACAATTAAATACAATAAACATCATGTACTTTTTTTTTTTTACTTTAAAAAAAATAAATTAAAGTCTGTTTTCTTTCAAATGCTAGTCAATAACTTTATCTTTGACATTTTTTTCTTTTTGTTCCTCAACATTCTTACTTAGAAGACATTAAAAGAATAAGAAACAAAATCATACAAAAATGAATAAAAAAAAAAAAAATTGAATAAATTCAAAAGACAGAAAAATCAAAAATAATATTAATTAACAAAGACTTAAACAATGTCTTATTCTACATTTTCAAAAAAAGGTGAAATGACAATTTTGAAAGAAACCTAAGTTACCTGTAGATGTAAATTATAAAGAAACATACAAGTTGAAATTTTCAACCCTGATTGATTACAACAGGTAACATTATTAGATGAAACATCAACCTATGGTTAATGACCCCAATAAATGGCCAACATCTCAAGAATGAATACCCCAATAAATGGCCACCATTGGATGCTGACTATGCAAGAGGGTAGACATTATTAAGAGAATGTCACAGGCTGTACTGTAGTTATGCCAAAGTTTATTTCAATATGATTAACAGAATCCTGGTTTTTACTATTGCTTTTGTCTAGCCTACGTCGACGGTCAGAGTATGCGAGATTTCAGACATTTTGTCGATGGCCTTATGATTAATAAAGCAATACTTCAGTTTTTTAAAATCTTATGTTTAAAAAACAACCCGTCTAATACAAAACAAAAGTATGAAAAAATGCGTTTTGACATGAAAACATTACAAATAAGTAACCAACACTGTTATCTAATTCACGTAGATTAACTGTAGCTTCGAATTTAAATTCCAATACAAAAATTAAAATGTCATATCGGTATCAAAAAGTAAATCACAAAATACTGAACCTCAAGGGAATAGGGAAATGAAAAGCTCAAACATATCAAACGAATTCATAACAACTGTCATCTTTCTGAATTTGTACAGACATTTTCTTATGTTAACAATGAATCAAAATCATGAAAAACAATTAACAATTTATAATATGGATTACAAATATATCGAGTGTTTTTTTTTTTTATTGAATAACAACTCAGTATATATTCTGGAAACTCCCAGGTATAAACCATGTATTATTTAAGGAATGACTGTAATATTTTTTCTATCTATGAAGAAATAACATAAATAATTTGGTGCACACTGAATAACGCGCGTTATTTAGCAGTGTGCACCACATGTTTTTATGTTATTTCGAAAAGACCAAAAAATATTACAGTCATTTCTTATAATTTAATTTTAAACCGTAGAAAAACCATGAAAAAACGTTGATGACGTCACGGTCACATGACTAAATTATGTCTATGGGCTCATAAATAAATAACGTCAGCCAATCAGATGACGAGTTACATCCAAAATTAAATTATTCCCAATTGGAACCTTTATAACGCCATCATAACACATGTTACAATGTGAAGTATAGTGTCTAACAAGATTTAGTGAGGTAGACGAAATTGACAAGAAAACGATTTTTTGCTCCCAAAATAGGTAGATCGCACATATTTTGACTTTATTTAATGACTTCTTTAGTTTGGGGTTAAGGTAGCACAATACAAAGATTTATTTTTTCACTCCCAATCAGATAACTTTAAACTGGTGTAATTCATTTCTACCTTCTTTATATTTTGTAAATGAGGAACCAAAAGAAAGAAGAAAGCTTGACCTCCAAAACTGTGTCTCAGATTTCCAAAAACATCAATAGAACAAATTTTATACCCAATTGAATTTAGTGATCTCTTATGAATTGATGTTGCAAACTTCATTGAAGATTTATAAGAGAATGAAATACAATAGGAAAAATCTGAGACACAGTTTTGGAGGTCAAACTGTGTTGTGCAAGAATCTATAAAATATTTTTGGATGTTATGAATAACAAAGACGCTAAATTCATCCAAGTGTGGATATCACAATACAGCAACTAATCACATAACAATTAATTATGCAATAATTATGTCATAATGAAATTATCACAATTTGAAAGATTAATCTTCTTCTTTCTTATCCTATCCTTTTCTGTCCTATTTCTTTCGTATGAAGGATTTGGAAGTGAAATTACGTTTTTGTTAATATGAATAACAACTAAACAGTCAATTTCCAAATATGAGAAACATAAGAATTCGTTGAAATTACATTTATAACCTTTAAATAACAACGGATCACACTGGAACCTAATGCATTTGAACAAATTACCAATTCAAGTCTAAGACGGGAACAAAGGGGTTTAAAAATTCCAATTAAAAGAGTTATGAGAAATGCTGCAAGATACAAAAGTGCCAAATACATAAGAAATAAACGACGAATATAAAATTAGCTTCCTTTCTGAAGCTGTTGTTTCACGTCTAATCTGCTAATCAGCTAATGATTTATATTATTTGTTATAGCTTTTTAATCATGTATATTTGTCATTAATGTTATCTAATATATAGATCATCCTATTATCACTATAACAATAATATGACTATATATCTATATGTACCAAATTATCAGGGACGGATGATTTTTATATCTTAATCATATAACGGGTTTCAGTCAATGTGCTTGATTAACTGCATATAATAAAATAAAAGACTTTTATTTGGCACCAAGGGAGTTGGTTAAATTTAATTCAAATCTAATGATAAGGAACAACGATTTTTAATTTCAAGTCTTGGGGAAAATTCAACAAGAGAGTATCAATCTATACGGTTGTGCTCGTTTCAGAGTCACACTTTCAATAAAATCAAACTTTCCTAACCATATCTTCCTTTCATTTACATCTAGATACATATGATGTTTCAGGATTTTTTGTTATTAAACATTGAATTCATTTATATAAATTGTCCAATAAAAGAGAGACTAAATATACAGAAGTGATATGCAAAATAAGGCAAACTGACACTGATATGCCCCCTCCTAAGAAAACATAAATAAATAATTATTTATCATGTACTTTTATCTTTTCAGGTCACAAGATTAGTGTTTTCATATTTAACTACATTATATCTTTGCTGTTTTACCGTACCATGCGTAACTAATATTCAAAAAGATAAATATATTGATATGTTATTTTCCTGATTAAATATCAATACATCTATTGTTTAGATTTGAGTTGAAAAATCTCCATTGATAGTCCAAAAAATGTTTGAAATTGAGTTGTAATAAGAACCATACAAGACAGACCAATATTATCGTTTCTTTGGTATTTTAACCTTTTATATCAATACAGTCTTTTTTTATTTATAAATGTGCACGTGTATGAGGTCAATTTATATCAGACACTGTTATATATGAATTAAATATGGTACGTTGATTCTAAAACAAAATTCGGTTACAGAGGAAAATAACAAATCTTTATTTATGGTGAGTTATACTCGATTGTTATACTTAAAAAAATCATTGTACATATGTGTGTATTTCAATCTCAAGTAAGCAATACAATTTTCTCCCGCACAAAGCGATGTAACTGTATAGTCTTTTTAAGTGTCGAACCGACTGTTCCATAATAACTTATGATACTTGCTTATTATAATTCTTACCGTTTTACACTTTAATTCATTTGATAAATATTTTAACAGGGTTGTATTTAATCTTTGTGTCCATTTTGTTTATTAATAAAAATAAAATGTCATCTGACTGTTTTGACTCACCAAATTTCCTTACAGAAATAACGTTAATGAGTATTTCAACAAAGATATGTCTGTTCTGTAAACCATGATTTTACCGGCCTAAACTTGTTTATATGCATGTTGTAAATATATATATAAATGAGACGATATGACATGGTTACCTATGCCAACTATCCACAACATACAAAATGATGTTGAAGATAATAAAAATAGGTCAGCCTTCAATACTGAGGAAAACCCATATCATAACATTTATTTGTATAAATTTTATCAGCAATAAAAGCCGATCTTCAAACTTGTTGTCGTGAATCAGATGTGAAGACTAAAATTGCCAAAAATCTTTTAGAGAACATACAATGTAAGACTCTTTTGACTTGAAATATGTACACTTTACACAAGTATTCCTCATTCTAAACTTAACGGCAAATAGAATAAGATGATCCTGCTTTGTTTAATATAAAGTAAAGGCTAACGTAGAAACAAGTATTTGTTTTAAGAAGGAATAACTTGTATTTTGTAAAAAAAGAAAGAAAAGAACACACTCTGTAACGGTCTTTCAATAGAAAACTGCTGTGATTCTCTTCTGGACGACTTGTTCCGTAATATATATGAGGCTAATTGTATACAGGACTTTCTCGAGAGAAGAAAAAAAGTTAACAGTATTGTTTAACTTTAATTTCCACTAAATAAATGATTTTTTTTTCACCAAATAACTTTAAAATTTGGTGACTATATTGAACTTTGCCCATTAAACTATAACAAAAGGATATAACATAATCCGTTTAAGTCTGCCTCGTCTCTTGACTAAATCTAGATATTTAAAATAAAACGTTACGACAAAAGAGATGATTTCATCTCGCATTTGTAAATTTTCCATTTGTATGTTGCAACATTACCGTTGCGCCATTATATATAGTTTGTTACATCTTTTTGATACGATATTCGAGGGTTTGTATTACCTATCAGAACTTCTTTGATAGAGGGTTGCTGCTGACAAGTTAGCTATTACACCAAGAGTTCCAAGTTGTAAAGTTGAAATCATCACTTTGTAAATTGTACGGACGCAAAAATGAGTTGGGGAACCGTTATGGAATATCCGTTATACAGATGATCGCGGATACGTTTCAATTGTAGCAATTACAAAATCGTCACCCTTTTCCCGAATAAGAATTATTACAAGGTTTGTACTAACATGAGCAACACGTCGTACCATATGTGAAGCAGTTTTTTTTTTATAGTTTCGAAACACCTTAGATGATCCCCAGTTTTTGTAGAGGTTTGTTTAGCTCCGTCTTTAGTTTTAAGTGTTATGTTATTTTATGTTTTTTTTAAAACCCGGCGTTGTTAGTTTATTTTCTACTTATGGGTATGAATATCCAATGGGGTATCATTTGATTTTCTGGACAAATAGCCCTGAAATAACAAATGTAAAATAAATGAAAAGGATAATCAATGGTCTGGAAAAAAATATAACAATAATACCGATGCAATGGTAAATTCAAAAAGAGAATTCCAAAACAGCCGACAAAATATAAAAACTATCAATGACCGGAGTCGTTATTTTCAGAAGGATGTTTATAGCTAATGTACAAAATATTGATTGAAACTTGGTATGATATACAGCAACATTCGACCACCACTGAATTACATGCTTCCCACAGTGACAGGCATAATTCTTATCTCATCTCATATTCCTTTTTACTACTACTACTACTTCCTTTTTAGGAATATGATCGGTTAAAAGCGTCCCTGTTTATACAATGTATATTACGTATAAGTTAGTAGGGAGGCGGGGCTTATTTCAATACATGGTAAGTAGTGGTGTTACGCCCTCTTACAAAAACATAATGGTACTGAATAATTTATTTTAAAGGTTTCAAAAGACTACAAAATTGATGATGAAGATTGAAATAAATTCATTAAAACACATTTAAAGTTAACAAATTGTTATTGTTGGCATTGGTTTACGTATGATCAATAAAGGTAGTTTCTTTAGTAATTCTAACGGTATTGAAGACTTGTTCATTTTGATAGTTCACTGTAGTCTAAATATCACACTTTACAATAGTCGGTCAGATAAATTCGTTACATATGAATATTAATATTTAATGTTAAGATGGCTTATAGACCAAGTTGGTCGGGTGTATATGTATACCTATATTATGTTAAACACTGTTATTTGAAACACTACTGTAATTACACAAGTCACTATGGTAAATAATCTACTACTACTACTTCTACTACTACCAGGGTTGGCAAAGTATTACCCGCCCGGGAAAACCCAGGTGGGAATACTCGGGTTTTCCAGGGCTGGGTAATACCCCCTGAAATGGGTAATACCGGGCATTACTGGGCAATAGGATTTTTTTTATGCTTATTTTAACACAAAATAGTAAAGACTTGTGGTAGTTTCATAGTATTGTTACTAAATTCATACATTTTATACAGAGAACCATAGAGAGTCGTGTTTGGAAGATACAAAAATCAATTTTTATCTTCTCTACTAGTTCTATGCTGGCAGAATACAAAATTTGTGCAGTGAATTTTCAAGCATTATTTCAAAAATCCAAACTTTTAAAAGTTAATTTTATTGAAATTGTTAAGTTGATTGTTAATTTAAATTGCTATGCAATTACAAATGTTAAATAAATACCCTTCAGGGTCATGAAATTAAAACTATAGAAATGAAAACGGTGATTAATGTTATATAAACATAAATGGGTGATAATCTGAATAATTGTTTATTTGTTTTGTACATATAATTTTTTTTTCTTTCCGCGAACTGGAAACGTTTATTAGAGTTATTCCTCTTTGAGCCGATAGAGAGAGTGATAATCGTTTTGATAGGTTAATTTGCCGAGAAGAAAATGAAAAATGTTTTTATATATTAGTAAACATGTTCCAGAATTGGATAAAATATGAGAATGAAAAGAGGGTAAACTATACAGCAATCTAACAACAAAAAATACACAAAAATAGCTGTAAAGAAACGAAACAGAATCTGGATACTCGACAACAAGATGAGCCAATCAAATTCTGATATAATACTTTTTTTTCCAAATTTTCTACATGTATAGACTTTCGTAGGTTCTTAATTGTATCGACATTTTACAAATCATTAAGAAAGTGCGAAAATCATCAATCATTCTGGTCATGTTCTCAAAATTCAATGTATCTTTAGCAATATGTACATTACGTACCTATATATGGATACGGCAAATTGCACTGAAGTATTTTGAATGTGTACGGCACTTACATTTTTACATGAATATAAGAATTATATTTCTGATAAACACCAACAAAACAGTAACCTTACGACGCGTACATGTAAGACAACGTACGTCTAGAGAAGCTTCTAACGTTGTAGTTTTGGTATATGAACATTCCGAGTTTGAATTTGTTCCGATTTACCAGATTTGATATTTATGTATAAGGTGCGCATTTTTTGTAAAATGTATAAAACAAAACATAATGTTATTGTGCCAGATCTTTTAAGAACTTGTGTGCGTTTACATTTAGTATACATTATCATGCTGTGTTTAAAAGTTGTCGGAATGAAGAATTACAGAGGATTTCATATGAAAAAATATCAATTAACAGGAGATTTGAGAAAGAGGTCGGACTAGGTTCTACTCATACTCACGGTATGACAGCTTAGACTGAGTTTTTAGCAACATTACGGAACATTTCGATATCCATAGATGACTTAAAGGATGAATGACCAAAACAGAAATGATGTTAATAAGAACCCGTTAACACTTGCACGGAATTGAAATAAAATCGATCTCTGAAGGGAATCTCGCGTTTTCGATCTTTTAAGAACTTGTGTGCGTTTACATTTAGTATACATTGCATATCTAAAATAATCTGTCTAACCATTTCGTTAAAAAAAATCGTAGAAAATTGAATAAGGAAATATTTGGTTCATTAGATAATTATATGCTTCATCATTTATTAATATTTTTTTTGATTGATATGTCATGATAAATTAAAAAAAAAGATTTGGCAGAATAAAATGACTTATTATAACGGTCATTTCGTTTGAAGATGAGTAATTTACAGAAAATAAAAAAATAATGTTGTTTGTAAAAGAGTTACATATTTGTTTTTCATTAATTTTTTTGTTGTTATTTCCTTGTTTCAATTGTGTTACTTTTGTCTTTTCGGTACCTCTTATAGCAATATATGCGGTATAGGATTTGTTCATAGTTGTTGGCCGTACGGTGACCCATAGTTAATAATTTCCTGTGTCAATTGGTCATTTGTGGAGAATTGTGTTATTTGCAATCATACCACATCTTCTTTTTTTTATTAATATATTTTCAGAAGAATAATACGGTGGCAGAATGCGGCCATGAAAGACAAAAAAATTATGTCGTTCCCTCAAGGTACTATGTCGTTCCCTCAAGATGCTATGTCGTTCCCACAAGATAGCTATCTTGTTCCCTCAAGATACTATGTCGTTCCCACACGAAAGTTATCTCGTTACCTCAACATAGCAATTTCAATACAAAGATGATATGTCGTTCCCTCAAAATACTATGTCGTTCCCTCAAGATGGTATGTTGTTCCCTCAAGATACTATGTCGTTCCCACAAGATAGCTATCTCGTTCCCCCAAGATGATATGTCGTTTCCTCAAGATATCATGTCGTTCCTTCAAGATACTATGTTTTCCTCTCAAGATGATATGTCGTTCCCTCAAGATGATATGTCGTTTCCTCAAGATATCATGTTTTCCTCTCAAGATGATATGTCGTTCCCTCAAGATGCTATGTTGTTCCCTCAAGATAGTTATCTCGTTCCCTCAACATAACAATATCAATGCAATTTTAAAACTATGTTGAGGGAACCACAAAGTATCTTGAGGGAACGACATATCATCTTGAGGGAACAACATAACATCTTGAGGGAACGACATATTATCTTGAGGGAACGAGATAACTATCTTGAGGGAACGAGATAACTATCTTGAGGGAACGAGATAACTATCTTGTGGGAACGACATAGTATCCTTTGGCAACGACATAGCATCTTTATTGAACGACATATTATCTTGAGGGAACGAGATAACTATCTTGAGGAAACGAGATAATCATCTTGTGGGAACGACATAGTATCTGGAGGGAACGAGATAATTATCTTGTGGGAACGACATAGTATCTGGAGGGAACGACATAGTATCTGGAGGGAACGACATAGCATCTTGGGGGAACGACATAATTTTTTTTTCTTTCATGGCCGCATTCTGCCACCGTAGAATAACGCAAAACGTCGAATATATTTTAAAATTGATTATCTCGTTCCCTCAAAATACTATGTCGTTCCCTCAAGATGGTATGTTGTTCCCTCAAGATACTATGTCGTTCCCACAAGATAGCTATCTCGTTCCCCCAAGATGATATGTCGTTTCCTCAAGATATCATGTCGTTCCCTCAAGATACTATGTTTTCCTCTCAAGATGATATGTCGTTCCCTCAAGATGATATGTCGTTTCCTCAAGATATCATGTTTTCCTCTCAAGATGATATGTCGTTCCCTCAAGATGCTATGTTGTTCCCTCAAGATAGTTATCTCGTTCCCTCAACATAACAATATCAATGCAATTTTAAAACTATGTTGAGGGAACCACAAAGTATCTTCAGGGAATGACATATCATCTTGAGGGAACAACATAACATCTTGAGGGAACGACATATTATCTTGAGGGAACGAGATAACTATCTTGAGGAACGAGATAACTATCTTGAGGGAACGAGATAACTATCTTGAGGGAACGAGATAACTATCTTGTGGGAACGACATAGTATCCTTTGGGAACGACATAGCATCTTTATTGAACGACATTGTATCTTGAGTGAACGACATATTATCTTGAGGGAACGAGATAACTATCTTGAGGAAACGAGATAATCATCTTGTGGGAACGACATAGTATCTGGAGGGAACGAGATAATTATCTTGTGGGAACGACATAGTATCTGGAGGGAACGACATAGCATCTTGGGGGAACGACATATTTTTTTTTCTTTCATGGCCGCATTCTGCCACCGTAGAATAACGCAAAACGTCGAATATATTTTAAAATTGATTATCTCGTTCCCTCAAGATGATATGTCGTTCCCTTTAGATTATATTTCTTTCCCTTAAGATAGCATGTCGTTCTCTCAAGATATTATGTTGTTCCCTCAAGATACTATGTTGTTCCCTCAAGATGATATGTCGTTCCCTCAAGATGATATGTTGTTCCCTCAAGATAGTTATCTCGTTCAACATAGCAATATCAATACAGTTTTAAAACTATGTTGAGGGAACAACATAGTATCTTGAGGAAACGACATAATAGCTTGAGGGAAGACATAGCATCTTGCGGGAACAATGTAACATCTTGAGGTAATGATATATTAACTCAAGGGAACGACATAATATCTTGAGGGAACGAGATAACTATCTTGTGGAAACGAGATAACTATATTTTGGGAACGACATAGTATCTTGAGGGAACGACATAGCATCTTGAGGGAACGATATAGCTATTTTGTGGGAACGAAATAGCATCTTGATGGAACGACATAGTATCTTGAGGCAATAACTATTTTTTTCTTTCATGGCCGCATTCTGCCACCGTACAAATCATTTGGGAATAAACACTGAAATCAGCTATTTTTAAGAATATTTTTAAACTGACCATTTATTTTCATATCTAGATAAAACACTTGGAATGTTATATCGATTTATTGATTGAAAAGCCGATCGTGATGTATCTAAAGTGTTTTCACTTGAAGAAAATTCGGTTCCTAAAAAAATCGGTCATTTTAAAACTACACGTACATCTGGAGATGGAATGTTTACGTCCGATTGAATATTGGTCGTTCTCATTTTGCAATACTAAAGATCGGCGATCTCAAAAATGATCGATCTTTATTGTTAGTGGAAACAGATTGTGGATAGTTGTCTCATTGGCAATCATACCACATCTTCTTTTTTATATCGTAGATTTCTAATGATTTTAATTAATTATCATCAAAATAAAAAGGGACAACATTCTTAAACGAAATTAAAATTCATGATACCGGAAGCAAAATTTTGTCTTGTCTTTCAGATATACTTTGATTGAACAATGGTATTATATAAATGTCTTCACTATTTTAAAAAGAATTTCTGTTCAACACATAAGCACTATCAATAACCTGAAATGAAATGTTCATAGAAGCATTCGTGTGTACATTTGTGCAACGCATTGTTTTTCAAACACCGCATTTATATTACGTGTCTGTGAAACTGACTGAAAACAAAGTACTATCATGTGTAGATTAATGTGAATTAATCGTAGTTTAAAACAAACAACCAACAAAACAGCAAATAACGAGAACTGGGTTGTCCCTAATTTGTAAGAATATAGCCTAAACCAGCCGAACGTCTTTCGACGTTGTTTTTAGAATTGGCGCAATGTGTTCCCGCCGATTCAAATTGTTAACCCCTTTTTATAAATATCTCTTTTTCCATTACGGTGACCCCATCTTTTTATTTCCTTATTTTATTTAGATATAAACAACGCATATTCCATTGAAGACTCATGGAGAAATTATTGGTCAATTTTTTTTATAAACTTATTTTTTACAGGTATTTCACAATAAAAAAAGGCGGGAAAACTATTATAGCAACTTATCTTTATTATTTTCTACTCAGAAAATGTTGATATTATTAAAATAGTTTGTATTAACAACTAGGTTAACAAAACAGACAAGTTTTTATTGGATACGGACTTTAAAAAAAATATTACACTGCTATTTACTAGAAGTCCCAATTTCCAAATTCCGTGAAAAAGATGGCGTTTTAAATCGAAAACGAGGTCGGTGACCCCATTTTTTTATTTGCCTATTTTAAAGCTCTTACCTAGTCTAAAGTAAAAATACAATATAAAGAAGATATTATTGGTAGATATGAATAGAAGGATTGGTCTTTAAATTCAAAATGTTAATCAATATGTTACATGTTATTGTAATTGTTCTTTAAACCCTCTCAGTTTTAATGGTTGGAATGAAATAGGTTGAAACGAGTCGATTGACGTTAAGATAGGTCGGTCAAATGTGGTGGAATAGTAGGTAACTCATCTGAACTTTGAGGCAGTGACGAGGGCACCTGGTCTCGTGTTTCTTCAATGCCACGTCTTACGTCACTTATCGCGTTTTCATCTGCCGTACCCACTTCATCGTCAAATTATTCTATGTAATCAGTAGGTGCAACTTTGTTCACATAAGTCGATTTCCATCATTTAAAATGGTTAAGGGGCATCTATTAACTTTTCCAACTATGTGCGTAACCAGTTCGCAACTAATCAGGGAGCACAAACTGTGATGGTTTGCTTTATGCAAACTAGCTGAGTTAAATCTCGTTTCCACTATTAACAAATGGCGCTTTATCACTTTATTGTTGATGGTTATTGTGGGAATACTCAGGTTTATCACTGCGCTCAGCGTGTCCAAAATAACTTGCCTTAAGTAAAACATCGTCTGATAATTAATGTTTTTTGCACACGTCCCATCGTATGCTTACTCTATTAATGTCGAGAGTCGGTCCTTATAATCTTTCAATAACAAGCTGTTAACCCAAACCTAACGATCTCCAAATCTCCATTTTCTGCCGGAATTAATTTCTCATTTACTAATGTTATCCATGCAGCAGTGTCCACAATCATGCTCACATTCTGGTCATGTATAGTACCTCGTACCATTTAGCTCTTTCAAATGGTTCGTCTGACGACAATATTGGACGAGGCAGTGGGCCTCTGTTCGATTTTGTGATGAGGTGATGTTTCATGGCCAATATACTTTGGAATTAGAGTTGTCCAAATGGCCCCACCCTTTGCTCCATTGTTGGGGTAACACTTTGATTTGCTCCGTATCCTGGTGAAGGTGACCGTTGTCTGAAATATTCGGGTTTTCTGGAGTTTGTCCGTTGAGATGCAAACCATTGTCTTTTGGGATTATATCATCTCTAGCGTAGTAGGGGTGTTGCTGATCGATAGGCATAAAGCTTGGTTTTACTTCTATCTGCTGCTTTACCGCGATTATATTCCTCAAGGGATCTTCCACGTGTTTATTGATCAGGTAATCTTCCATTGAACTGGTGATCTTCCATGATTTTTTTATCAGAAAAACCGAGATTATATTGATCATCCAATCCAAAGTTATGCTTATTAGTTGAAAGCATAACACCAGCTAGTTTTGTGACAATTTGTGTTAGCTTATTCAACTCATAATCCAAAGGACTGCTCATATTTTCTTTATCGGTCGGGATACTGTGCCATCAGCAAACTAGACTTGTCGGTGGTCATAATTGGCATAATTTATCCATATATCGTTATGTGGTTTGCTTTTGAGGTTTTAACTCCTTGATGAACGTTTCTGGATTCCTCTCTATTACATGCCTTGAAGAATCGTTGTCTTTACATCCTTGAGGGAATGCTTTGGTTTCAATCTGGTTTGATTGTCTTTCTTGCTGATGTGCTGCTCCAAAAGAATGTTTTTTAGGGCCTTGGAATCATCATCTGTGTTTACCTTGCGAGCGTACTCAAAGCCAGTATCGGCCTAGCAATCTGGGGCCTACACACATTTTTCATGATTTCCAATTGTCATCCACCGGCAGTTCGTTCAAATTGATAAATGAACGCCTCCCAAGTGATGGATCATCCAAGGGCACTAACATAGGACTTTTGACTTAAGGTTAAGACACATTCAACAGAGTTGGTGCGGTTGATGGTTCATGCGAACTACACTTGGGGAAAGACCCACAGCATGGACTTTGTTGTGTACTTTTGGTAAACTTGCGTCGTACTGGCTAAGGTCAAGTTTTGGCTTAGATGATGTGTCCATTGCAGAAATATTAACTTCCTTATTTTGATTGTCCACTGATTCATTTACAACAGATGCCAGTTGTTGGAAGGTACCCTGCTGTTCAAATGCACCTTCAAATTGAACTGTGTCTCCTTCCTCAGTTGTTGCCAGCTTGTCCATTCGTCTCACCACAACCTTGAATATCTTATAAGTCTGACTATTAATTCCGCCAGTCAATTATTACTAGCCTCGTGGTATATCATGTCTTCAGACTAATGAAGTTGCTGAGATATTGCTTTCATCTGTAAATTGCTATTAATATTCATTGCATCATTCTGTTCAGCTTGACACGTAATGAGACAAATATATTTTTTAATTTTCGGGCTTCGTTCTGTTTTATATTGCGGTAAATTTCAGCTGCTCTATGGGCATTTGATTTTCTATCTGCTAAATATTCTTGGTACCATTGTTTAATAGTAATTTCTGAGCTGACCACTTTTAAAGCGTCTTCAGCTGTGGGTTTCTTCATATCCCAAAGTGAAATTCAGTTTCTGACATTTCAATTTATGTGACTTTGTTGTCCTCAACTGCCATTTCACTGATATGTGTTTAACTGATTCTCAATTCACAGTTTAATGTCTCAAATTGCAAAATATTGCGACCCAAGAGATCAGAAAGGGACTGAATAATATATTAAGGCAGATAAACCCCAAACACAGCTTTTATGTGTGACCCAAGACAACAAATAGTGCAGCTTTTAATGAAAGCTACTACTGCAGCTTTTTATAACAGCTACAATTGCATCTTTTTATGACAGCTACTTCTGCAGCTTTTATGAAAGCTTCTTCTTTGTGTATGAAATGACAAACAAGGCAAAATCAGAAAGGACAGAACTGGGACTGATACCAAATGACACTATCCATCAATAAAATACTAATATTCAGGTCAATTCTCAATAATTAATATTTACTTATTTTTCAAGGCGGCCATTTAAAAAAAAGCCGCCATTTTGTATTTCAAAAATAGATCAAAATCTTGCTAAGTACACCAATAGTTATCAAAAGTACCAGGATTATAATTTTATACGCCAGACACCAAGTCATATGTTGATTTTTGTGCACCCAGCATCAAATTTACTGTGGTTTGTGCAAAACTGGAAAATATTTTAGAACTTACGGCAGCCATCTTGAAATAAGCCGCCATATTGGATTTTGAGGGTGGGTCCATAGCTTATATTTCTCAGTACACAAAAATGTACCATTATGCAAAAATTGGTGCTTTCCTCATTATTTGAGCATTTTTTTCACCAATCGGCCGGACTATCACTAGCACACCATGTAACTAATAATGTAGCCGGTTTAAACAAGCATACACTTAATTGTTAATGTATTAAATGCATATTTCTTGATCTTTGTATTTTATAAACGAAAACAAGGTTGATTTACTGATATTCATACTTGCTTTAATCCAACTGATAATATTACGCAACTTCTTCTGGCTAATGTAATTTTCGTAGGTTCTGCACATCGAGGTTTCCAATATCGAGTAGAATTTCGTACACAGTTAATATAATCATATCTATTAAATTTAAAATATCTAACATTTATTTCACGATTGTGTTCTTATTTAAATACCTGACAAAATCTTCAGAACTTCTCTCGCTTATGGCAATTATTCCAATATGTGGTGTTTTCTCTTTTTAATAGGAAGCTGGCCTCACTTTATGGCATATTTGCTCACTACACCCACAAAACACCTTACTATCAAATCGCTTTTGAAAGTTGAAAGTTTTAAATATCAACTGAAACAAGCGATCGGTTTCCAAATTGTGTTAATTGTTTTCAGATTTTTGTGCGGTTTCCGGTTGTATTTTTTTTTATATTCCTACTCATTGTCTTTAATATTTACCTTTAAATCATTGTAAGCTTCCCGTTTTTATTCTGGGTTTATGTTGTATCTTTACATCATTTGTTTCTTCTTTTGAGGATTTTGCTAAAACACTAAATCACATATAATTGTTACAACGACATCGCGTTTGTTCCGAAGAGGAAGGCTATAACAAATAATTTGTTTTTGAGCTTTTATATAGATAGTTGTATTGTCAGCTACTGGGCTAAAATGTGATATGGTGTTAGGTGCAATTTGAGTATAGTCATTATTTTGTAAACAATTTGCATACAAACTTCTTTCCTGACAACGCGCGTACATTCCATATCTAATCCAACTATGCACTGTCAAGTCCCGATGTCGAGTAGCCTCTGAAACTGATATTATCAAGATGCTTGATTTCTTGATTGACAACATATTTGTTATGTTCGGAGGACGTATTTGTCCAATGGGAACTAACTGTGCCCCTTTACTTGCCGACTTGTTTCTTTATTATTATGAGGCTGACGTCATGCAGGAACTTCTTAGGAAGAAAACAAGAAGTTAGCAATATCCTTTAACTCTACTTTCCGCTATACAGATGATGTTCTTTCACTAAATAATCAAAAATTTGGTGACTATGTGGAACGAATCTATCCCATCGAACTAGAGATAAAGGATACAACAGATATAGTTAAGTTGGCCTCATATCTTGACTTACATCTAGAAATAGACAATGAGGGTCGATTGAAAAAACTAAATTTTACGACAAAAGAGATGGTTTCAGTTTTCCAATTGTAAACTTACCATTTCTAAGTAGCATCATTCCCGCAGCACCTGCATACGGGATATATTTATCCCAATTAATACGATACTCCCGTGCATGCATTTACTATCATGATTTTCTTGATAGAGAGTTGCTGCTCACAAGGAAGCTATTAAACCAAGAGTTTCAATGGTAAAGTTAAAATCATCCCTTCGTACATTTTACGGACGCCATCACGAGTTGGTTGACCGTTATGGAATAACCGTTTCACAAATGATATCGGATATGTTCCTTACGTAGTAACTACAATCCCCTTCCCTGTCATGAATGTGACCTTCCGAATTAGACTATTTAACGGATTTGTTATCACATAAGCAACATGACTTATGACACATGTTGAGCAGGATCTGCTTACTCTTCCGGAGCACCTGAGATCACCTCTACTTTTGGCGGGATTCGTGTTGTTTAT
This sequence comes from Mytilus edulis, assembly GCA_019925275.1. NCBI lineage: Eukaryota > Metazoa > Mollusca > Bivalvia > Mytilida > Mytilidae > Mytilus > Mytilus edulis. Next base: position 14,734,609 of record CM034358.1, read on the forward strand.
TCTTTAGTTTTCTATGTTGTGTCATATTTATTATCGTTTGTCTGTTTGTCTTTTTCAGTTTTAGCCATGAAGTTGTCAGTTTATTTCAGATTGTCCCTTTGATATCTTTCGACCCTCCTTTACATGTAAGGTTTCATAAGAATCATTTTCTACCAATTTCAAAGCTAAAGTAGTCTGGTAGTCGTGTGTGTTGAAATCTATGGTATAAATGACAAAATATAAATGATTAATCAAAAAGTTATAATGAGGATTGTTCAGCATATTTCTTATTTGTTGACTTGAATCGAGATTAATCAATGTAATTGACTCAACGCGTAAAACGAAGATGTAGATATGTATAATAGACAGTGGATAAGCGATTATATAAACATTGATGAATTAATGTATAGATATAGGAAGATGATGTGTGAGTGCCAATGCGACAACTCTCAATTAATGTGTATACATTGTGTCTCTAACTTATGCAGTTGGTATAATATCTTTACAACATAAGAGTAGGTTCATCATAAGAAGGTGTTATAAAAGAGTATAAATAATCATGTCATCATCTAAACGATGCAACAATAAATCACAAAGTTCATAATTATATACCAAAGCTTTTCATTTTCTCCAAAGGAATATATTATCTAAGCTGTATTTGGCAATTTTTTTGAGGAATTTGTTGTCGCCAGTGCTCTTCAACTTAATACTTTATTTTGCCTTTGAAAAGTTTTTTTTATTCAAGCGTCATCGATGAATCTTTTGATGACTACATGGGCGTCTTATGGAAATACAAAATGTTAATCCTGATATATATGACGAGATTATAAATCCATTTAAAGAAATACAAATATAACATTAACTAATTAAAAATAAAAAGATCAACAATTTTATCACTTTCAATAAATTACTCAAGACCATCTTGTAGCCTCTGTGGTAAGCTCGCATAAATATCGTTATGTCAATTATGTTAGAGTTGCCATGAGAAATGTTATGCCCATACTAATTATCTTTTTCATATGCTACCTTATGAAGCGTTCAATAATGATTAAAGAGTACATATAGCTACTTTTAAAAACCTTCAAAATAGATTGCATGTCGTCAAATAAAAAAAACAAGAGATCAACTACTTTGATTAAAAGTTAAAAATAACGAAGGTTGATTCGAGCCAATTATAAATACGAAAAGATTTTAAATGAATATAACTGTCATACATATCTATATTCTATCTATGATATTATAATGAGTGTTCAGAATTTATAAGAAGGAGTGTAATTGGATGTAAGTAAATATGTACCAACTTATGAAGTAAATTTGATTTTGTACTTTTCTTTTGTGCATAAAATTGTATTTTGAATTATTAAAAATTACAGATTTTCAAAAAGGCAAAAATAAACAATGAATACAGAACAAAAATGTTAAATAGCCGGACATGTGGCAAAAAACCCCCACTCAATCTAAAACAATGTTGAAAACTTACTTCCCTAAATCACAGTTAATTTGTTTGGGTTTTCAAAGTTTTTCAAACTAGCAAAAATATGTGTCACATTTTTGTTAATTTCTTATCAATATTTATTCTTAAAGGTTTGGATTCTTAATTTTGTATTTTTGATTTAAATCAATTGTTTTAATTTTAAATAGGTCAGCCTTTAACCCCGTTTTGAAGCTGGCTAGCTAGCTAGCTATAATACCTACATAGGAAAATGCATATACAAAGTCAGACTGTAATATGACGTTTGATGTGTTTGAGCTTCTAATTTTGCCACTTGATAAGGGACTTTCATTTCAAATTTTCCTCGGAGTCTAAAATCAAATGGCAAAATTAAAAGCTTAAACACTTTGAACGAGTGGATACCAACTGTTATTATAAAAAAAAAGATATGGTAGTATTGCATGAGGTAGAAAACATTAATGGTGTTTTGAATAATTCAACATAACATATTAATAACGATTCATACAAAATTAAACTTACCTCATGTGGTATCATATTTGTGACATTAAGTCTTTTAGCCATTTTTTAATAGTTGTCTCATTGGAAAATATTTTTGAAGATTTTAATTTGATTTATTCTTTTCTTATAACATTATGGAATGAGTAATCTAAATACAGTTCATATTTTCAACTTTAATGAATTGATATATACTTGTCTAACATAAACACTTCAACATTTTATTTGCCATTTAACAACAAACGGGAATATTTTTTATTATCTTTTAAGGCTGATCATTGTCCTTTATAATCAGTTATCGTGCTAATTTGGTTTGGTTGGCCTCTGCATGAGGTAAATATATATACCTGTTTTATTATTTGACATTTATAAGTATTTCATTTTAAGTGGGTTATCGACAGCTTTAAATTAAGTACGTTGGAAAATATCAATATCTGGTACACAAAAAGACCAAAATCAAACGAAGCGAAAATCATTATGATTTGAAATTGATTTGACGAAACACTGTATGTAAGTACCTTATAATTTTAACATTTATCCAAGTAAACAAAAACATAAAGTTCTTTTATATTAAGTGGTTAATTGGTAATCCTGATTTGAAAAAGACATATTGGATCGAATCACAAGTTTTTGACATCAACATACAATTTTACAGCATTAAATAATGACATTATTGACGCATGTAAATCTTAAGAGTCGATACTTCTCCAAAACTGAACATTATTTTAAAGAAACGTGATCGAATGAGATGACTCCTTGATACCATTTGATTCCACTTTGTACCATCAAGTGATAATGAATGACTTTTGAATATCTTCTCATAATAACTTGCAAAATCAAGTCCTGTCTATTGTTTAATTACTATTCATTTAATATTTTCAATGAATATGTTAAAAAAATATAATCAGACTCAAACATCATTGTAGAATGTTTTTTATGGATTTATTGTTATATTTTTCTTTGATGTGAAATTTTTGTTCACTTAAATAGAGTTCAAAAATAAGACAATTTAGTTGTTTTTAAAATGATTCCATAATATTCAGTTTTTGACTTTTTACAATATTTCACAGCTGTATCACTGATTAGTCACCATAATGGCTCATTCTATATCAGAAACAACTGTTTTCCACCATACTAGTATAAAGGGAGCAGAAGGAATACTTAAGTCTGGTTACATACAGGCATCTCATCCCGAAAGGGGCGACGCCGTGTTCGGTGAAGGAGTATATGTGTCAAGGCAGAGTCAAGAAACACCAATAGATAAAATTGCGGAAAACAACTTTGATGGTTACAAGTCTTATTGGGAGAGTCAAAGATATAAAGTTGCTGTTGCTTTTGAAATAAAACTTCCGAGAACCGACGTCATTGATGCAAATGCACCCGGACGAGATGTTAGTCGAATCGCAGGTGATATCTCTTGTAGCCGTATAGTTAGGACACATTACCGCTAAACATGTGATGCAAACAAACAAACGTCTTACCTTGTTTCAAATTGGTAATGAATAAAACTTTTAAAATACTACGTAAGACATTCCTGTTGTGTATTGAACGTATGTAGCTAACGTTATATGTAAACATCGTAACCAGCAATGTTATGTTTAAAAATATATACATTTGATTTCAACATTTAAGGATGTTCTTAGGTGATTTTAGGTGAAATTAAATAAAGAATTTAGAATTGATACTTTAAGCTCGAAGTGTATTTGTTTAGGATCAAAATAAGCCAAAAATATTGATGGTCATTTGTTTTATAAAATATGGGTTGAAAAGGCTGACTCGGAATTCAACCTCATGTTTGCATTGATATTATTTGGCTCTCAATTCAAAAGACAGAAAATCAAGGATCTGCTTACATTTTGTCAAATGATCTTTTTTGCGGTATTAAGTCTTATATTAAAAGATAAATCGGTATTATGGGCAACATATTTTACCTTGATCGTATGGAAAAACACCAAGGATTTCAAACATTTGACACACAATATAAAACCTCACCTAAGTACATTCTTAAAATGTATGATTTCAATTTGGATAAGTAAATAAAAAAATGATGTATTAACTTTTTTTCACTTTTATATTTTGTATCTTTTGATTTATTTTCTAATATCTGTTTTTAAATCTACTGTCTCTAGAAACATGAATGCTAAAATAAGGAATTAATACATGTTGTTTTCTGCTTTAGTATTTATTCATGTGTTTATTATATCCGAATTATATTTAAATGATCGATTGAGACGTTTCCAAATGTGACTTATGATTTTTATATGGATGAGGAAAACGATTAGTTTTGTTTTTTAGTGATTGGAAGTTAGTATACTAGCAAAACCTTCAGGTCAACAATAAACAATAAATAATAAACAGGACTATAAACAATATGCTTTCCCCTAATGTGTCACAATTCACGTTTATCTATCGCGTTAATCGAATGTGGATCTTATTAGAAAAATAGATGTTTTTTTTAAACACGAAAGTTTAGATATATATTATTTATTCTAAGAATTTGCCAGGAACACTTGGTCTTTGCTATACGTTTACAAAATGATGAAACTTTGTTTCGCCAACCTATCATTAGACTATGGATGTTTCATATTTTCATAAATCGATTAGAGTGGTATGGAACCTAATTAGTTTTATTTATTAACCGATATGTTTTATAAGTTAAACGATTCGTTTGAACTCGTTGAATAATCTTTATTCTTTTTTTGATGTTGCAATGATTCAATACCATAAAAAGTGATTACAATGCAAACATGGGTAATTCTTCACCGTTGCAATCGTAAATAATAATATTTTAAATGTCCCAGTTCATGCAGGAAAAAATGCATATCGGTTAATTATTCACATGCTCTTATAAGGATATGATCAGATTTAACAAGCAGGACCCAGTTGTTTATCTCTTGCTTAAATTTGACCCTTTGTTTAATCCTTGGTGAAATAATTCAGATTTAATCATGCTTCGGAACTCTGTTAAGATTTAAACCAAGGAATGATTTTGTCTGAAAGTAACGACTCTCTATTCATTACTAGATTGGAAAGGTCACTAAATGTTTAATACAACATATTCCTCTTTTTCTAAGACCATAAGTTATCAAAAACTGATCAAAACTGATTAATTGCGTTTTAAAGTCCTTACCCCGTTTTTGCATCGACGCTAACGCCTACCAATCATGCTTTTTGAAATCGACTTTTCTCCCTGTAATCTCCTATGTTTATAAACAAACGTATGCAGCAAAATTAATATTTTTTTAGTAGGATAATGTTTTTGTCAAAAAAATCAATTAATTAACGGTATTGTTCTGTTCAAACAAAAAGTGTTTTCTATCACGTCGGCGTTTTTATTATTTCTAGCGTATTGTTTTAATCAGAAATCATATTTATTGAACAAACGTGTTAACTTTAAATAGACAAAGTGTTAATAATTCTTATTTTGATAAACATCAATGAAAACTTAACGATGGGTTATGTAACCAAGGGTTAAAATTAAGTTGAACAACGGAATTTTTACTCTTTGTAATGTAATCCTCAGTTAATCCTATGTTTTATATAACCCTTGGTATTATTTATCCGAGTGATGATCAACTGGGTCCACAAGTTTCAGATCAGCATATATGGGAGGCTTAGCTAGCTATATATATAAGACCGAGTTTAACTCATCATTTTAATCTGAAAATGCCAGTACCAAATCTAAAAGGGGACATCGTCGTTCCGTTAGTTTTCATATTTGGCTCTACAATTTGTCCATTATGATTTATAAGCATTTCATTTGTCGACTAAATAAAATATAATTGGTACTACAATATGTCACTTTTCTTTTCTTTGCTTCTTGTGATTTCATTATCCTACATATGTAATGCTGCTCTTAAAAATCTATTTTTTTAATATAAACTCTGTTACGCTATAATAAAAAAGGTGCAATATAATAATTGAATTTGAAGACTGAATTCAAAATCAAATCGGTAAAATAATAAGATTGCAAAAACACAGATCACCACACTTATATGTGGTAATAAAAATAAAATTTTGTATAAAACATTTTGGCAAATATCTCAGTATGTGTTTTGATATTGTTGAAATATTCCTTGTGATTCATTTGGACCAAATAAACTCATCATAGATACCAGTACTTAATTTTGTATATACGCCAGACGCGCGTTTCGTCTACAAAAGACTCATCAGTGATGCTCGAAACCCAAAAAGTTGAAAAGGCCAAATAAAGTACGAAGTTGATGAATAGCATTTAGGACCATGATTCCTAAAAGTTTTGCCAAATACAGCTAATCCATGCCTGAGGTAGAAAAACCTTAGTATTTAAAAAAATTCTAAATTTTGTTAAGGGCGAAATTGGAGATTTTCAGCTATTTTCTTAATAGAGATTCGTTCCCATAGCCCCTGAAATACTTATGTGTTCTTCAGTTGGATTTGTCTTTTGTTTAAAGTCATAAGAAACGAGTGACCGTTGATAAATAATGTTCTTCCAATTCTTGAACCAATGCATACAAACATCATAAACTTAGTCTTCTGTGCACGAATTTATCATCTTTTTCGTGTAAATTTCGTATAATCGTCAATTTTGTTTCAATCGGTCAGTGTTGTAGTGAAAATATGGCAGGTAATTAAAGTTCGTGTTTTGAAGCCGAAGTTTAACGATTGCCACCTGTTTGTCAACAATCGACAAAAAGTCAACAAAAAAGCTTGGAAATTGAGCACGTGTTTAACATGTTAATTCAGATAATAGTTTATTTTAAGGACATCCATGTGTATTGCGATCAGCGGATTTTAACGAGATGGGTCACACCGAGGTCACTTTGCATACTGAAAATATGTTGGCGGAATTGCTTCCTGGAAGGAAGCAATTAAAATAGAGTAAATTTCTTCTAAATATGAAAAAATTCAAGAATTTTCTTCAGAAAAAAACATATGTACATAAGTTTTATAATGAAAACTATCCATTGAGTTATATTTCTATTGTTTAAAATTCGACCAGTAAAATTCAAAGGAAATACATACACATATGTTTTATTACTAGGTGCTCATGTCTTTGACAGTATAGATACTGTAAAACTTTATCAAACATTTTCATTTTCAATATCAATGTTAACGTTTCTCTATATTTAGTCACTTTTAATAAAGCTATTTGATGTGACTTCATATTTTACAATATTGTTTCTTTTAAAGGAAAGGTAAACCATGAATCCAATTTTATGTTTCATCGTTATGTTTTTTTTTATTCATTTATAAATCCAACATACAAATAGTGCAATTGCAAACGCTTCATAAAAGCAATTTGGGTAGTGTTATTCCACCACAAATTTGTATTATTGCGAATAATGACACCTTTAGTAGTTTGTATGGTTGAGTGATGTTTTAAATGTTAGACCTCATCACAGTTCATGTATCACATTAACATAGTTATTTTTTATTTTGTGTATATTAAAATAAAGTTAGGAATAAAATGTTTTCCTGAACAAAGCGGCGCAACTCTTTCATCTTTTTGTGATGTCGGAGTGGCATTCTTTCGTTATTTAATTATAATTGAATGTTACGATATTTAAATAACGTTTTACACTAAGATTCATTTTTTTTCATATTGGAGTTCATATTGGACTTAAGATGTTTAAATATCCCCCATTCCCCTTTTGAACCTTATCTCTTTTTATTTCTCGAAGTAAGCCGCCCTATACCCTTTTTTGACATTCTTACATATTAGTCTAATTGTTTGTTTTGCTTAAACACTGATGTCAATATAATTGAATTTCATGCGAAAGTTTAACAAAAAAAGAGGTTTGCTTTGCTAAATACAATGTTTTATCCACCATTTTCTATATACGGAATTTCAAATTTGACAGTTGTTTCCATTAGTTAGAGTTTGAGCTTTTGATTTTGCAGACTTGTCGATTTGAACGTTCCTTGATTTTTTTCCCCATTACTCATGAAGTTTAATTTATAATTTTCAATCGTAAATTATATATTGTTTTTAAAATCATACATTTGTTCATTAGTAATTTAAATTTGTGAACATTATAAGCAGTTTACAGAAAAAAATTATAATATGCGTTTATTTCTCCCGAATGTGTAAGCTGTTGGTTTCGATGACACGTACACCACAATTGCATAATTAGTAAACATGACAAATTAACAAAATTACCGAGGTCCGAGGAAAGTAGAAAATGATGAGCTAAACTGTGTCCGTTGTAATGTTGTAATGTTGTGATTTACTATTATAGTGGATTAGAACAAATTTGTTGATTTTCTGGGTTTTGGTGAAATTCGAAATTAAATGTTTAACAAAGAACACATTTCTATAGTTTGTATGCATAGTTTTTTGTATAACATTAAAATCAAATATCCAAGGAAATATAACTTATCCTAAATCATCGAAAAATGGTAATTACGAAAATGAAACAACATGGCGTAAATTTCAAAGATGAGTCCTCAATCCATATCTTTGATGTAGAATTTTAAACAAAATAAAATCACTCAAATACTAAAACATCTTTTTAATTACTAATTTATGACCGCAAAATCATGTTTATTCACAATTAAAGAGCTGATTTTCCATATTTTCAAAGACCGTGATATTGTTTTTTTTACAGTCAATGTACAAGCTCCTGATAAAATGAAGAGACCTCTCAAAAGGATCCTCAATGCTCTTCAACTTTGTACTTGTTCGGCTTCATAAATATTTTGTAATGAGCGTCACTTATGAGTCTTATATAAACGAAACGCGAGTCTGGCGTACACAATATAATCCTGGTACCTTTGATAACTATTTCCCATTACCATTCATATAAGCGTCTGGACTAGTTAGCATTGGAACCAATCCAAAGCGTGTGACTCATACCCGCCATGGTATATTGCACATTTTACATGCTGAAAAAGACTAGACCGAGTCGTGGGAATAGCCTTCATAAGTCTTTCAACAACACATGTTTTCTTGCTTCGTTAACCCCATCTGATAAATTTGTTCGATCTTACAACCAAACCACGTACCGTTTTATCAATGACATTAGCACATCGATATCTGGTGATTTTGCCTGGTCAATTATTATTCTAAATGATAAAATCACATCGTCAAACGCCATCTATGTCACCAACGCAGTTCTTTTTCCAGCAAATGTATAATCTCTCAATGCCTATTGTATTTGAAAGGTCACGGATAGTTATTTATCTTAAGTTCTTCCTACTTCCAAATGCAAGCCACAGTTCGTCTGCCCCTATGTCACGGCATACCGAAACAGCTATGACAGCAACATCAGTATCGACTGTTCGAGTCATGACTCAGTTAAGATTGTATTTCACTGCATCAGACACATGCATCTAGATTCTAGTGTCAGCCTCTTCATGCGAAAATGTTTCTAAAGTTGAAACATCATCATGTGGTGGATAACACAGAACATCCTCAGCATTTGTTACTAAAACTACCTTTTCCTCAAGATCTATTGAGCAATCTGCTGTGAATGAAAACTACAAGGTTCTTTCTTATTGTCGTGATCGCTCAATATTGAGTCATTTGTTTTGACCCTGGATTCGCCTGTGTTTTCCCTTTCCCCTCAATGTAGCTCTTGTTTCATGTAGCAGCCTGTAAACTACCGGTTTTGTCTATGTACGCACCCGAGACTTCATCCACTGTTGTTACAGTTTCAGGGTGTTTCATAACGAGTATGCTTATAAGGTATTGTGTCCCTACCTTATAAAATTCACTAAAACTGTTACAGGAATCAAATCTTGAATGCGTATGGTAGTTGTAGCAAAAAATGCTCAGGATATTCTATCTAAGTATTTTAATTTTAGCACCATTTTCGCATTAAGAGGCTGTCACTAGAATCATGGTGCATGTGTCTGACGTAGTGAAACACGAACTCAAACGAGTCATGGTTCGAACGGTTGTTACTGATGATGCTGTAATTACTATTTCGCTATTCCTACACAGACTTATTGTGATCCATGCCTTAACAGGTTGTGATACGGTTCTATGCTCGCTTGAACATAAGGAATGCTGATTGATCAGCCTAAATCACCGGGGTTTATCTGTTAGGTCGTAAAAACTTATCAGATTGGGTTACACATGGTTAACGAAGCAAGAGAATAATTATTTGCACAAAATGGAAGGCTAACCGAGGCTATTCCATCTACTTGGTCTAGTCTTTTCCGGCATATTAGTGCAATATATTAAGGCAGATGTTAAGGGGACAAGCTTTGAATTGTCTCTTATGCTATCCAGTCCAGGTGTTAATGGATGGCGAAGGGACAAAGATGATGACTTTTAAAAAGCTTTTTCTGAGGCTTCATAATTGTGTCAGAAGCTTGTAAATTATGGATGTAAGAAAGGATGCCTTGGTCGTTGTTAATGTGAAAAATCGGGTCTCCCGTGTACTGTGTGTGCATGTGATGGTGACGGTGAATAAACATGTATTTTTGGCCAAAAAGTAGTAATTCTAAAAATGTTTTAGTTCTTTTATTAGTGATTTCATTTTGTTTTAATCAATCTATCCAAAACTCTACATCAAAGATATGGATTGAGGACTCATATTTGATATTTTTTTTACCAGAAGTGTTTACTTCGTATTTAAACATTTACAACAGAATAAAATTGATGTGTTTTGAGGATAACTTAAAGCCAAAAAATTAAATGACAAGCACAAAAAACAACAACATTTTTTTTAAATTTTGAAAAAAAATGAATATTAAAATAAAAATTTGATATTTCTATGTCCGCCATATTAGACATAACTGGCAGTAGGGGTTGTAAAGACATATTTCTATAAATTGTATCCATGGGAAGCGCCAAAGAAAGGTTCCTGCACAATATATTGATAGAAGCAATACTTTAAAAGATTTTTCAATTACCCTCCCTTAAAATAAGCTTATTTTAGTACAATGTCCGCCATGTTCGATTTTGACCGAAAATAGAGTTTTTGAAGAAATCTTTTATATATATAATATATCCAAATGTAGTACATAAAAAAGGTTTGTGAACAGATATATCGTGTTAAGGAGGGGTATTTGCGAAAAATACTAGTCGAGAGAATGTTAAATTTCGCGAGCCGTAAGGCGAGGGAATTTAATTCTCAAGACTGGTATTTTTCGCAAACAACCCTCAAGAACATGCTATATCTGTTTAATTACACCTAATGTGAAAGGTTCAAACACACATCGATGACCAAGACGTTAGAAGCGTGCAGTCAGATAGAGTATTTTGTGGCAAATACAACGGCAGAGAGGGTAAAAAAGGCATATAATTTTTGCATATACCCTTCCGGCGTTAAAAAATGAACGATATTCATTTGATAACAGTAAATTGATGAAAAATACGCTGGTTATCAACCAATCAAAACCTAGGATTCTTACATAGGGTGTATTTGTACCAAATACTATTATAGTAGCATGATAATAACTCTGTTTCACAAACTAGCCATCGATATTGGGCTGATTTAAGTATGTATCCGCCATTTTGGAATTTTTGTTCGGAAGTGATATTTTATTTTGCACATGCCTCCCTATCTGATATAAAAGAGTATTATGTGAGGAAGGTCTATGCAAAATTTATGCGTATAGCAGGATATGCATTATTTCACAAAGTCGCACTATATACTATATAGTACTATATACAAAAAATAAGAGGGAGGTTTTACCAGCTATTATACTAGATTCAAACCACCAATTTTTCTTACAATGTCATGTTCAGGAATAAAGCACATGTTATCAGACATTCCGTTTCTATGTATGATGGGGTTTCCTTTTGTTGGAGTCAGTATGTTGCTGCTGTGCCCTTGTTTTTCAAAATCAATATAGTTGATGTGTTTCCCTTGGTTTTAAATTGTTAACTGACCCTTGTTTTGTTAACGGCTATATGACTTTTTGACAGCGGAATTGTTGTTTAAAATAAGAAAGAAAGACATCAAGTGAACAATACAAATAATCTATTAAATATAACGAAAAAAAACATGACCATATCAGTCATTCCTTCTGTACCGATTGCCTGTAGTAGAATAAATATGAAAATTAGTAAATATGGTATGATTGCCAATTAGACAACTAAAACCGTATTGCAAGTAAAAACAATAAGTCAGCAACAGCCTTCAACACTGAGCAAAAGCCAATACCATCTAACAAGGTACAACAAACTCTGGCTTCAAAGTAAATTATAAATCTGCATATTCAAGAGGTGCCGTGAATCACATGTGGATACTAAAGTATTTCAAAGATCATTTAAAGTACATACAATTTTAGACTTTTTTGTCTTGCAATACATGCAGTATTAAAAAAAAATATTTCTTTGACATTTCTACACTTTACACAGGTCTTACCCATTCGATACTAAATCGGACAAATTGAAAGGGTTGATCTTGCTGTTTTCATTCATACATAAATGGCCAACGTAGATACATGTATCTTGTCATAGAAAGGGATAAATCTTTTTTGTAAAAAAATCAATCCGAATTAAAAAAAATCTCTGAATCTGACATCATCATGACATGCATGATGCTTGATTTCTTGATTGGCAACAAATTTGTTATGATTGTAGGACGCGTTTGTCAACCAACAATCTGCACTCATGCCGGAACCACCAGTGCTATTTTCTCTTTGCTGATGTTTTCCTTTATTCATATTAAGCAGATCCATAAAAAAGTTTAGGAAGAAAGAGAAGAAATAAGCAGTATTAACTTTCCACTATTTAGATTTTAAAATCATATTGACCGTTATGGAATAGCCTTTTAACAGACGAAAACCGTTCATATCGTCTTTGTTATAATTCTGGTCCCCTTTACCGAATATGACCTACCGAATTAGACTTATTACCGGGTATGTACTTAAATAAATAAATTGAGGGGAACCACATGTTTGTGCAGGATCTGAAGGATCTGCTTATTGTACTGGAGCACCAAATATCACCTTGAAGACAGGCACATATGATGTTGCAGGTTTAAACAAGCATATACTGTAATGTATTCTGTATTAAATACACATTTCTTGATATTTAAATTTAAGAAATTAAAATATATTTGATTTATTTATAGACTGTAATGAATATTTTCCTTAATCCAACTGATAATATTCAGCAACTACTTCTGGACAATGTAATTTTCGTAGGTTCTGCACATCAAAATTTCCAATATCGAGCTGAATTTCGTAAACATGGATCTTAAATCTGTTGATATAATCATCTCTGTCAACTTTGAAACATCTAACATTTATATCGCGATTTTGTTCTAATTCAAAGATCAAGGATCTGACAAAATCTGCAGAACTTCTCTCATTTATGGCAATAATCCCAATGCGGGTTGTTTTCTCTTTACATTCGGAAGCTGGCCTGACCTTATGAAAGATTTTCTCACTACAACCAAAAGACACCCTATTATCGTATCGGTTTTGAAAGTTGCGAGTTTTAAAAATCAACTGGTACATGCGATTGGTTTCCCAATTATTTTTCCCGTTTTCTCTAATTTGTGCGGTTTTCGCTTGCATTTTTTTATACTCCCATTCAATATCTTCAATTCTTACTTTTAGATAATTTTCAGCTTCTATTTCACATTCTGGTTTTATGTTGTATCTATATATCATTTATTTCTTCTTTTGGGAAGTCTGAGCAAATACTAATTCACCATTAATTTTAACAACGACATCACGTTTATTCCGAAGAGGAAGGCTATCACAAATTAATTGTTTTTGCGCTTTTATTGTTATATAAATATTTTTATTGTATACTGGGCTGAACTGTAATACGCTCTTTGCAATTTGGGTATAGCCATTATTGTGTACACAATGCCATTCAGATTTCTTATTTGCATGTGCACCTCTTTCCTCACCATACGCGTGCACTTCAAATCCAATCATCTTTGGACTGCCAAATCCTGATGTCGAGTAGCTTTTACAGATAGGATATCATTTGATTCTTTTTTTTATCAATACCATTACTTAAACAGTCGGCTAATTGTATGATCTGAAATATATTGAAATATATTGTATAAATTAAAAGACATTAGGAATGTATCATAAAGTTTATATTACCGACGTTTGCAACTCTTGTTTTTGAATTTTTGCCAGATATTCGGAATCCTCTGGTTTTATCCATGTAGTGCCATTACATTTTTTTACCAACTAACCCCTACTTTCCTTTCCACGATTATATTACAGAGAATTTAAAAAGCCGTATTTGGAAATCTTATGAAATCCTTGTTAGTTTTATAGTGTTTTCGATGGTAAAATTGTGCAAAATGTTAAATGTATGAAAAGTCTAGAGAGAGTCATTTCCCGCAATATTTTCAATGGCTTATATATCCAAATTAAGCACAAGGACCCTTAATTTTGGTCTGCTTTTTTAGTTTCTTTATATCTAACCTATTCAAATTATAACGGACTTTACAAAAGCTTGTTATTTTGAAACAGAGTGGTGAACATTCTGAAGGACTGTGCAGTATAGTTTTCATTTGTTGAAAGGTAGAAGGTAGAAGGTCATATAGTGTATTCGTATTTTTCTTAATTATCTTTTTGAAACCCCCTACTTTTCTAATTAATCCAAATAACCGGAGAAATAGTCTTTGTTTATGTTAAACATATTTGTTTTTCGTTCATTTTTTCATATAGATAAGGTCGTTAGTTTTCTCATTTGAATTAATTTAAATTGTCATTTCTGGGCCTTTTATAGCTGACTATGCGATATGAGCTTTGCTTATTGTTGGAGAACTTACTGAGACATATAGTTCTTTAAAAATTCTGTGTCATTTTTGTCTCTTGTGGCATGTGTGGAGAGCTGTCTCTTTGGCAATCATACTACATCTTCTTTTTTATATTTACATATGTTATACTAGTTTCCAATGAAACGATTTGTAGGAGTAGTCTTAAATCTAAGTTTGAGAAAAATATTATTAAAAATTCAAGAGATACCTTTTTGATAAAAGTTGAAATATTAAGGTTGTCCTACTTCAGGAATAGATTACCTTAGCTGTAATTGGACAAACGTTTAGGAATTTCGATCCTCAATGCTCTTCAACTTCGTATTTTATTTGGCCTTTTATAAGATTTTTGGAATCGAGCATCACTGATGAGTCTTATGTAGACGAAACGCGCGTTTGGCGTACATCAAAATTTAATCCTTTTATAAATAATGAGATATTTTGCTACTACACTGTCTTATATCCTTGCTTTCTCTTTATTAATACAAATTTAAAGGTAAATTAAGGCAGCAATAATAAACCTATGTTCAAAGGTCATAAATCGATCGAGAGAATACAAATCCGGGTTACAAATAAAAATTCGAGAGAACACATCCAATATGAGAGGAAAACAACAAATAACAGTAAAACACTCTACCATACATAGAAACGAACTATTTGATAACAACTGCTATTTTTCCTGACTTGCTTCACGACATTTATAGAAAACAAATGTAATAGATATAAAAAGTATCGTAGATGAAATTTAACAACTATACAAAAGGATGGCCTATTTACAATTGAAACAAATATGATTCATTCAAATTTCAAATATAGAAATAAAAATCCAAACATAAAGTTTAAAGATTGATAAGAAAGTAACAAAACATATAGAGTATAACCTGCCTTATCCGACCACTGAGTATTCCAACATACTGCTTTAACCGACACATTACCCTGGTCCCAAGTATGTATGTATATTATTGCAGAAAAAACTTGAGTATTTTGACACCTTGCTTAAACCGACATTTTTTCTGGTGCCCTGTGTGTCGGAATAGACAAGGCACACTGTAAGTAATTTAAAAACTTAAAAAATAAACGGAATAAATTATCTGTGATTCAAGTTAGTAAAAGGGGGGCGAAAGATACCAGAAGGAGACTTAACGTCAAAGATCGAAAACAAACTAACAACGCCATTGCTAAAAAGAAAAAACTAAACAACAAAGAGTAAACAAGACACTACATAGAAATTTGAAGATTAAGCAACACAAACTCCACTATTAACTGGGGCTGTTCTAAGGTGCTCCACATGTCTAAGTTCTTATCATTGTTTTATATTAACAATTGTTCCGGCTAATTTACATTTTTGTATTGCATTCATTGCTAATTTTACTAAGTGTTGAAATTTTTTTTATGACAGTCAATTTTTTTCCAGGGAGTGGATATGAGGTAGATCTTCCTTGATGAGTACATGGATAATTTACATGATACTCATACTGATAACACACATAAAAGTTTTGAATTTACTAGTGTTAGGTCAGGTACCGACAGTGAAGTCAATACGTCAGTGAGTACGATTTGTCGAAAGTACGAGTTGTCGTGTAACTGGTCATGAAAATAAACATATGGTTCAAATACTCAGAGGGTCTGGAAAAAATATGTAAAACTCAGATCGACGTCCGGTATCTAATCGACGTCCGTTCCTCAAATCGACGTCCAAATCAGACGTTACAATAAAATATCCTCAAATTGACGGCAAATGTAATGCTTAACTAATCAAAGGTCAACTTTTTGGGTTCTTTTAATCGACGTTCATTTTAAGTTCCTTTCATCGACGTCCATGTTGGACACTAAATAACAAATTGAACTTAACTTATATCAGCTGAAACCTTAAGACTTTTAAACATATAATTTGTGACAAAAATTACCAAAAAATCAGGATATGTGATATGATTATTTATATGAACTAATACTATCTAGCAAAGTTCAAATAAATTGAGTGTGAGCAATTATAACCGAAACTATAGGCAAACGCACGGCTTTCAACAATGATAAAAACCAATACCACAAAGGCTATTTATAACAAAACAATTCCGAAAAACAAAGATTACAGACATAAACCAACGACAACAGGCACGTACAGAATGTGGCGCTGGGAAAACAAGTGTGAGCATATACCCCTCCTCTAACTTGGATCAGTGGTGTAACTAGTTATCAAAGGTACCAGGATTATAATTTAGTACGCCAGACGCGTAACAACACAGCATAAAAACATAATGCTATTTTTTTACGTATATGTTTCATCCCAGGTATAAAACTAAAAAAATGTTGAAAAATATCTTACATAGTCCGAATTATAATACTCTCAAAACAATCAGCTGTATTTCTTTATTTTTTTAATGTATTGTTGAAGACTGACTTATGCCCTCTAGATGTCGTTTTATTTGATTTTCGTTGTCGTTCGATTGTTTTCTCATTGACTTACGCTTACATGCATGTCGTTTATTAATATGAATAAAAATGACATACTACAACGAGATCGATTGAACTTACTTGTTATCAAAATAAATATTAATACGCATGTTACCTATTTCGGGTAGAGAATAATCTATAAAGTTAAGATATGTATAAATGTTTGAAAATTTAGTTGTCATAATCTTGAACCGTACAAAACATGAACATGTATAAGTGTAAGACCAGTTATCAATCAGACGTCGATTAAAGAATCTAAAAATAGTCGTCGATTAAAGTATCAAATTATTGGACGTTGATTTGAGAATATGACGTCAGATCTAGACGTCTATTTGAGGAACTGGCGTCGATTTGAGCACCCGACGTCGATTAGAGGCCAGACGTCGATCTGAGTCTTACATATATATAACGTTACTCAATTGTTAGATACAAACCTAACGTTAATGACTTTGATTTGCTTTTGATTATGTTTGTTTTATCTCGATAGTTTAACACATACCTATCCAAGTCTTCCCAAACTTTTTATAATCGTGCTTACTTGTTTTAGTTTATACTTGTTGACAGCATGATCTACCTTAACATTGTGCACTAGGATGAGGTATGTATGATTCTAAGACCACGATTGTCTCTTTCATAGACATTGTTTGGTAATTCAAACTTAGAAAATACCACTATATAGTTGTGTTTATCAGGCTATTGATTACCTATGTTTTGATAAAATCATGTAAAAGGGGAATACGTATATAATCATATGCTTTCAAAAAGGGACTGGTCATTATATACTTCACAATTGTTCATTTTGAATCCAACATATTTATATTGTTGAATATATAAAATATTTAACACACTATGCTGAATTTAGAATGTTAGTGAGTTGCAGTATGAAAAGAACAACAACACATATACTCAAATTAGAAAGGAGTTTTACGATTTTAGGCGACATTGCCCTCAATTCAAATGTATTTCAAATTCTACTTATATATTTCAGTTTCATTGGTTGGTTTTCCACGGTAGAGTATGTGTTAAAAAAAGGGGGAACACTTAATTGATAAGGGGTGACGAAAAGGCTCTGTTTTCCAACCCCTTTCATAGTATTTAGACTTCAAAAATGAATACTTCTCCATATATTGTGGAGGTAAACAGTGACCTTTCTAAAAGTGCAGAATTAAGTGCTAAGTTGATCTTCGCCTTTAACACATCATAATCTTTATAAATGAAACCATGAGCGGACGAAAATCACACCGGCAAAATCGATATAATGATCAACTTTACACAGATCTGCGGTTCAGATTTCTGTAGTCCATATATTTTTGTCCGCTTGAAAGTATATAACATGTTTTTTAAGTGAAGCCTTGAATGAAAATAGCCACACAAGACGTCATAATTAATCGGACTAAGACTCCTTATGTAATGTTGATATACGGCGATAATTTCGGCTATAAAATAATATAGGGTTTTTAATGGAAATGATTAATGGAAACGTGATTGACTTTATAGTTAATATCCCAAATATCCCCATCTTTTCACATATCTTTAAAGATTAACAAATTTCACCAATGCCACCTAGTAGAAAGGAAATGTTTCCTTTCTGCGAGCCAATCTCAATGCAGGATGTATGTTTTTGAAAAACTAGCACGCATAACAAACACATTGCGAATGTATTGCAAACATTTGATTAACCTAAAATTACATAAACAAACATTGTAAAAAATTGAGGCTCCCTTAGAGTACCCCCCTCAGGTTGCAAGGTCGCTTTTAAATTCGACGCAAGGTCGCGAGGTCGTTTTTAAAGGAAATGTACAGGTCGCAGGTCGTTTTTTACAACATCGAGGTCGGAAGTCGTTTTTAAATTTAAAGGGTCCATTTAAGTCATTGATGTGCCCTTGGGCTGGGTTGTTCTTGTTTTGTTTGAAGCCATCAAGAGATGGCAGTCTGTATTAAAATGGGATTACGTGCCTGCTCTATTGCAGGTCGTGTTGTCAGCTCTAGATTTATGTTTGTGTGTGGCAATTAATGATTAATATGTGATGTTTTCATGCCAATAACCCATATCCGTTATTTTCCATATTGAGACCACAAACAGGACTTGAACTTTTCGATTTTTCAGAACAGCAGTTTCAACCAAACACTCAGTTTTTCACTAATCCAGACTAATATTCATATTGAGCAAGTTCCAAGAACTCTTATAAAATCACCGGGGATGTAGAGCTGGATTTAACCTACTGATACTTTGAACACGATCTATAGACTGATGGCATTAAGGAAATGTCTTGAAGACAGGTGTGTCTCGCTCGGCGCTTACGTACATTTTCGATGGGACTCCCTTATTTTTACACAGTGGTTAGTCCATATCATGATAATTACGGTGACACCCCATTACTCCGACAACCATTATTCCGACAGCTCATTACTCCGACATCCCATTATTCCGGCAGCCTATTACTCCGACAGCCCGCTATTCGGAGAACCCATTACTCCGACAGCCCATTACTCCGACAATGCATCTGTCTTGTGTGTATGGGTAAATTTTCTTTAAAAAGACCAACTCTGTTCTCTTTAATATTTGGGGTTGTCCGTTTTGATTCCAATTATTCTTCCATGCGGGATATTTGTCTCATTATATTGGAGTTGATACACATGCTAATTGCAACTGCTCAGTACTTACCTTTGTGCCTTTTTCGTTTTACGTGTCTGGGTATTTTATATTTCGTCGTTTGTGTGTCAACTGTCACCAGTCTTTGCTGTTTTAGTTCGTTTTTTTTTTAATGAATACGGTATCGGGAATGTGAATCCACGAAATACGGAGACAACTATAAGTCACTTCCAATAGCTATAAATCAGACATAGTCAGCGAGATGACTCTCAATATATTTGTAGGAATACTACTTCTATATCCCGAGCTTATTTTAAAAGCTAGAAAAATATGTCTCTTTTATAATGGTTGGGGGAGGTGCAGGACTTATGATTTACCACAAAACTTATTACAAAAAACAAATAGGACGGACATGAATATTTTGGCTACTTCTATTTAAATAGTCATGAGGAAAGTGATATCGGGTCAGTGACTGTACATGACATAGAAACAAACAGTCAACGAATTTGACTGCTAAAATAGAACGAGTACAGTATAAAAGCCAATAACAACCAGTAAAAAATCTGTAAAAAGTAGGACAATCTGTGAAATTCTTGTCACGCTTGTGTCTTTGTCAAATTATCTGATTATAAAACTTAGTACATTATGTGTTTTGTGGCATACTTGACACTTATTTTTCATTTAAAGATTGTTTCGAGGAGAAAAATATTTAGATGTCATTGATTTTAATAAAGGTAGTTCATATGTTACTTGAAAAAGAATCGGTGCTCGCCTATTACACAAGGAAATGAAAATGCCAGATACTCAAAATATCGTACAATTGATAAAGTTAAGGATTAGCGTCATTTTTCAATCGAATGCTTCATTCATAATAATTTGAGGGCTGAACTCTTTCAGCATATTTCTGGCACTTGTCAGAACTTCAAAAAGTTAGATAAACATGATTAATTTCAATGTTAACACAAGAAAGGAAAAAATATGATTTTATTGTTAGTTAATTTGAATTATGTAGTTTAATAGTTTATTTCAAACCAAAAGCAATAATGAATTACAGGTCTTGATGATGACTGTTGTTTGATATCAATGTGTTAGTTCTTTCTTTCCTATTTTGTTTTGGCTCCGATTTTGACTGAGGCTTATGGTGAAATAAAGATAACTAGTGTATATTATTAAAAAGAAGATGTGATATGATTGCCAATTGTCCACAGGAGACCGCAATGACACATACATTAACAACTATAGGTCACTGTATGGCCTTCAACGATGAGCAAAGCCCATACAGCATAGTCAGCTATAAAACAATGTAAAACAATTCAAACGAGAAAACTAACGGCCTTATTTATATGAAGAAAAAAAATGAACGAAAAACAAATATGTACCACATTAACAAACGACAACCACGAATTACAGGCTCCTGACTTGGGACAGGCACATACATAAATAATGTGGTGGGGTTAGACATGTTAGCGGGATCCCAACTCTAACCCCTAACTTGGGACAGTGGTATAACAGTACAACATAAGAAAACTATAAAAATATTATAATTAGTATTGTAATGTCTTAATGTTCACTATACCGCCGCTTCGAAAAAGTGGGGAGTATACTGTTTTACCTCTGTTCGTGCATCTGTCCATCCGTCAGTTCGTCCGTCCGCCCCATGAATATTTTACATGCCAGCTAAGTTGAACATTTTCGTCATATTTTCTCAGAAACTACAATACAATGATTTCTGAAATTTGGTTTCCGGGTTTATATAAGTCAGTAACACTGTGTGATGCTTTATTAGATTCACATCTCAATAATTTCCTGTTTGTTACCGAAATATTTGGGCGGGTGTATCATCATCACTGGTTGGTCTTGATTTATTTGCTCTTTATAGACCCTGTTGATTGGAAAATGAAATATTCTTTTCTGTTCTATTCCATATACAGATTTCGAATTGAGTATATAGAAAATATTCGAACTACCTTTAAATTAGTCTTATGTAATATATACGGAGTTATTTCCTAAAATATGTTATATCACAAACGTAATAATACAGACAGACACATTTTTTTTTTACCCTGATATCCTGATACTCGACTTGGTAAGTGTAGGACTTGCGGGTTGTCGGACTATTGGGTTGTCGGACTAATGGGCTGTCGGACCAATGGGCTGTCGGACTAATGGGCTGTCGGTCCGAGATCTCTGCTTGATCAAGATTCGTTACTATCAGAATTCCCTCTGCCCTTACATCACCCTACCACTACGCCCACGTGTTCTTTAACATGTTGGTGGTATGCCTGTATCGTTTCCAAGAAATCTATGTACATGTATCAATGTATCAATCAGAAATAGAAGGAATGGAATGAAATGGTGTTGATATGGAACACGATGTAGACGTTATTATAGATAACGTAGTAAGATCGCGGTATGAACGTACAATAATCGCAGTAAAAGCGCGGTATTAAGAACGTACAATAATCGCAGTAAAAGCGCGGTATTAAGAACGTACAATAATCGCAGTAAAGGCGTGATAAGAACGTACACTAATCGCAGTAATAGCGTGGTAAGATCGTGTTGCCATCGGATAACTCGTGGTATGGTCGTAGTGAGAACGTGATGAGCGTAGAAAGATCTTGATAAACGTAGGGATCGCAGAATAAGCGCGGTGACAACGTGGTCTAATCGTAGCGGGATCGTCGTAGAAGCGTATTAATTAATAAGGACGTACATGTAGAAGCATCGTGAAAGCAACGAAAATTTACATTCTCATGCCGCTCATACCGCGACCTCACCACGATCTGAATTTATTTTTGATTGTGGCCGTGAGCGTAGAGCGATCATGGTCTAGTAAGACTAGGGCTTAAACATTTAGGAACAACAGTCAGCAGTTTATGTTTAATAACAGACATGTGATTTGGGCATTTTATTTCATCAGATCGGTCCGATGACGCCAGCCGATTGTTCATCCCGATCTAGTTCTACAAGTGGGAAGAACGTAGTCATGGGGGAAGGGTAAAAAAGGCTGAGACAGAGAACTAGTAACCGCGCGGTGTTTTGCCGATCTGTCAGATAACCGAAATGGCGACAAAGGACCACAAAAGAAAACATCGCGCCAAAAATGGCAAGGTCGTTTTTAGCGTGGGTGAAGTCGGAGGTCTTTTTTTCCAAAATTAACAGGTCGCAGGTCGTTTTAAGAAGGCCTACAGGTCGGAAGTCGCCTCTAAAAAGCCCGGAGGTCGCAGGTCGTTTTTAATCCTTCGGGAGCCTCAAAATTAGAAGATAAACATGATTAGTTGATACAAAAGAAAAAGATTACCAAATTATGATACTAATCCAACAACGAAAATATCAACATGTAAACATTTAACATGCAGACGTATATAGAAAAGAGAAACATATACTTGCATATTTATATACATGCAGGCTTCATGTTGTTTTAGAACATTCAATTAAATGGGTTGTCTTTCTTTTTCCTCTTCGGTTTCAATTTTAATAAAGAGGCAAACATATTCTGATCACTTTTTTTGCGAAAGTGAACCTTATGAATACAGCTTGTTTATTTCAGGCTTTGTTATATTTGTATTTTTTTACTGATTAATAGTGAACCTTGATTTTTTATTGCATCATTGAACATGACAACATGAAAATATAGACTATTAAATCACGTATTATTAAGAAAATGTTTTAATTTTGAACAATAGAAAAAAAGTCTAAGTGTAAGTTAGAGCCACAATGGATAAGCGTTCATTCAAAATCGTCTATCCATTGTTTTTATAATACACATATCCACGTCTGCTTGTTATGTGTGTTGTCAATTGCCTGGCATAATTCTTGATTAAATTCATCAGTATTTTGAATTATTGTTTCAGATTGATGGGTAAAGGCTCAGGATATCTCGGGCCTCTCGCAGAGAAGTGTTATTCACAATGTTAACGTTGTCAGTACCTACATGGCGAACCAGACTTTATATACATGCTTATATATCACAAATGCAGTTTTGTAAATGTTTGGATTTGTGATTGTCAGTATTTACATCCAAGAATAGATTTTGATATCAAAAAAATAAACATTCGTCAAATATGCGAACCGTTTTACGCCTTAAACAAAGGTGCCTACACACATCCGAAAAACAATTATAGACATTCAATTTTGCCCAGGGAGGATGAACATATTTTCTGATGCATACAAGAGATTTCTTACATATTACATATTAAAAAAAGATAAGCTGCATATAGTCTAAGGATGAATAACAGAATAAACATCTAGGTAGAAGTAACATAAATATAACATACATATGTCGACAGTTAAGACGTAGACACTCTATCCGAATGGATTAAGGCAGTGAGGTCGTTAATACAAATCAGAATTAAGAAATTGAATGGGTCCATCAATGCCCATGCTACGTCAATCTTCAAAGATCCAAATGTTGCTAAACACTTATCTGACCTCCATGATAAATATGTTGTTGTCCCCGCAGACAAAACCCCAAATAACATGGTTTTTGTCTGTAAAAGTCATTACATTAATTGCTTGATAAACAAATTAGGTATAGACAATTCACTTGGAAACCCAACATATACCCTCACGACACTTACCAAAGAGGAAATCCTGGATAATCATAGGTCTGTTCTTTGTTCCTCTGGTATTTCAACCAAAGATGAAGAACTAGATCTTCCGTCACTGTTTTGGATTCCTAAACTACATAAGTGTCCTTACAAACAACGGTATATTGCTGGGTCTTCCAAGTGCTCCACGAAACCCCTTTCTAAATTATCAACATCCATCTTATCAGCAATCAAAGACGGGCTTCAAAGTTATTGTGAAACTGCCTATTCTAGAGGTGGCGTGAATCAGATGTGGATACTTAAAAATTCCAAAGATCTTTTAGAGTACATACAATCTAACTCTCTTTCATCTTGAAACAGTATTAAAACATTTGACTTTTCTACTCTTTACACAAGTATTCCACATTCCAAACTAAAAGACAAATTAAAAGAGTTGGTATTACTTTGCTTCATAAAAAAGAATGGCCAACGTAAATACAAGTATCTTGTCTTAGGGAGGGATAAATCCTACTTTGTAAAGAATCATTCTGATATAAATAAAAAATTCTCTGAAACCGATATTATCAAGATGCTTGATTTCTTGATTGACAACATATTTGTTACGTTCGGAGGACGTGTTTTTCAACAGACTGTCGGCATCCCAATGGGAACAAACTGTGCCCCTCAACTTGCTGACTTGTTTCTTTATTATTATGAGGCTGATTTCATGCAGGAACTTCCTAGGAAGAAAGATAAGAAGTTAGCAATATCCTTTAACTCTACTTTCCGCTATATAAATGACGTTCTTTCACTAAACAATTCAAAATTTGTTGACTTTGTGGATCGCATCTATCCCATCGAATTGGAGATAAAGGATACTACAGATACAGTTAAGTCGGCTTCATATCTTGACTTACATCTAGAAATTGACAATGAGGGTCGGTTGAAGACAAAACTTTACGACAAAAGAGATGATTTCAGCTTTTCAATTGTGAACTTTCCATTTCTAAGTAGCAACATTCCAGCAGCACCTGCATACGGGGTATATATCTCCCAATTGATACGATATTCCCGTGCTTGCATTTCCTATCATGATTTTCTTGATAGAGGGTTACTGCTCACAAGGAAGCTATAAAAACCAAGAGTTCCAAATGGTGAAGTTGAAATCATCCCATCGTAAATTTTACGGACGCCATCACGAGTTGGTTGACCGTTATGGAATAACCATTTCACAAATGATACCGGATATGTTCCTTACGTCGTAACTACAATCCCCCCATTCCCTTTCATGAATTTGACCTACCGAATTAGACTTTTTACCGGATTTGTAATCACATAAGCAACACGACGGATGTCGCATGTGGAGCAGGATCTGCTTACCCTTCCGGAGCACCTGAGATCACCCCTAGTTTTTGGTGGGGTTCGTGTTGTTCATTCTTTAGTTTTTTATGTTGTGTCATGTATACTCTTGTTTTTCTGTTTGTCTTTTTCATTTTTAGCCATGGCGTTGTCAGTTTGTTTTAGATTTACGAGTTTGACTGTCCCTTTGGTATCTTTGGTCCCTCTTTTACGGTAAGACATTTCGAAAGACAGATTTGTCAATACTGAACTATGAGAAAAAATAAAAACGGAAGGAATCTAATCAAATAGTAAACTCAAAAGCTCAAACACATCAAAGGCATAGTTAAAATCTGTAATCTTTCTAATTTGGTAAAGGTAATTTCTTATGTAGTAAATGGTGGGTTTAACCTGTTTTCTAGCTAGCTTAACCTCTCACTTAATTATATGACAGTCGAATAAAATTGAAACAAGTAAAAATTTATTGATAATTAATCAATAATATTTTGAGATAAATACCAACAAAAGGCCTAGGTGTCGACTTATTTTTTCAAAAAAATCATTTTCTTTTGGCAAGTTACCCCGCTATTATTGGCGTTTAAAAAAGCACTTATCGGCTTTTGCTTTGGTTTTGAATGCATGTAAACGAACGAAAAACCTAGTTTATGAACAAAGTATTTAATAGAAATATGTTTTGTTTTACATAGTTAAAACATTACTTAGAAATTGTTAACTGCAAGGCGGTTATTAATATTTTCGTCAATCCATTGTATAATATTCGGCAACTTCTATTGGCCAATGTAATGTTTGTAGTTTCTGCGCATCAAAATTTCTGATGTTGAGTTGAATTCGGTAAACATGATAATTGAATTCTTTATTATAATCATCTTGATGTATTTCGCAATACCTCACATTTATACCTGGATTTTGCTCTAATTCAAATATCAGGGATCTCATAAAGTCTTTAGAATTTTGCTCGCTGATTGCAATTATGCCAATGCGTGAAATTGTTTCGTTATCTGCAGTAACTGGCCTGATCCTATAGAATATTTTCTTCCTGCAACCATTATATTCCCCATTATTAGTAACTGGCCTGACCTTATCGGTCTTTTTCTTCCTACAACCATGTAATTTCCCTTTTTTCTGTCGTTCTTGAGGGTTGCAAGTTTCTATGGTAAATTGGTACATTCGTTTGGTATCCCAATAGTTTGGTCGTAGTTTTGTATCGTGTGCTCTTTCCGGTATAATTTGTCTTTCCCTATAAGGGGGATAATTTCTAGCCATTGAACTATTATCAACTGCTCCCTTTGGTTCTACTCTAATTGTGTATTTACCTGAAACTTTTTCTTTCTTTTTGACTATTTCAACACACAAAAGTTCATCTTCGGCTTTCACGATGACTTGCTCTTTTTCCCGAATAGGAAAGGCATTGCAAATTGTTTGTGTTTTAGTTATCATTGTTACATGAAGTGGTTTTTTGTCAACCACTGGGCTAAAGATTTGGGTAAAGCCATTATCTTTTGCCCATTGCCATTCATTTTCGTTTTCGGTTTTTGTACTGCAATCTCCATGTTTTATTCCAATACGTTTACCTACGGTCAGTTCCTTATTTCCTATGACCTTGACATACACAATTTCCTTCGATTCATTTATAATAGAAACCATAGCTGTATCTGGCGGTCACTGAAATAATGACTTTTGTTTAAATGACAAATCACAAGCAGTATATCCGAAAATAATAATAAGGATTTTGAAACATACTCAATTAATATCTTACGTAAACAATAAATTTACGTATCGTAACATTTCTGAATAATCATGACATCCATTCCATATTCTTAAAAATAAAAGCGAGAATAAAAGTCTCGTTTTTAACGGTATGGTCGGCTTTGCAATTGACCAGAAAAGAGTATTCAAATGTATGAAGGAATGATTTGAAAGCCGTCATCAGTATATAACTTGTGGTAAGCCAACGTTTTTTATGAATAATAACCAACTGTGCGGAGTTAGTTCATTTCCAATTAACAACGATAAGAAAAAACATAATGAAGATGTGTTCAATCATGGGGCCTCCAACAATGAAAAAAACACACAAAGTGTACAAGCCTTGGCAAGTCATAATGTGAAACAATTCAAAAGAAAAATCCATCAATTTTGAAAGTAAATTCTACTACATTATTAAAAAAAAGAACTATTGCAGAAAGCAACCAAAGATAATCATAGTTCGCTTAAACATTTGCGTTATCATTGACCTGTTAGTAAACTTTTTCAAACTTGATGGATGAGAAATTTCTGAATTCTCAGTTATAATAACAATACATCTTCACAACAAATATCTGCTGGACTAGTTAACAAACTTCATAGTACATGTATATTAAAATTTAACAACACAATAAAATTGAAAAGTAAAACATCATTTCATAAACATTTTGAATAAAGGCAACAGTAGTATACCGCTGTTCAAAACTCATAAATCCATGGACAAAAAACAAAATCGGGGTAACAAACCAAAACCGAGCGAAACGCATTAAATATAAGAGGAGAACAACGACACAACACCGAAACGCAACACACACAGAAACAGACCAATCATCAGACAAAACACCACGAGAATAACAAATGTAACATGAAAACCAAACACATGAATTTGGGATAGACAAGTACCGTGCCACGTCTCATCTCAACATCTCAAAAATAAGAGAAAACACAAACGACTCAACGTTAAAATGCAACACAAAGAGAAACGAACAATATTATAACAATGACCATCTTCCTGACTTGGTACAGGACACTTTTAAAGGGGAATAAAAGTGGTGCGTTGAACCTGGTTTTAAGGCATGCCAAACCTCGCACCTTAATGTCTAGAATGATTCAACATAAAATATGATTGATGATGAATACTTGATCAAACTTACCAATATTTTGCTTAAACTCAGCAGGTATATAGCATGCCAATTGGATATCACGTCTCCTTATTTCAAATTATTGATATGTGTAAGATAATATCTTCAACACGCATGTAATAATTGCTATGATTATAGTGTTTAAAATTATTTATTATTTCAATTTGTCACTGTATAATCAAACCTACCTTGTTTAATTGTTTAACTGAATTAATCAATATATAACAATTATAAAATTCTCATTGCAATCAAAATTATTGATCTTTTCTTGGTAAATTGACCACATGCAATTTATTTTAAAAGACATTATAATATTTGTTTTTCAAACCTTTATATAAAGTGTACTTCATATTTATGTATTGCTGCCAATTAAATATATAAATTATTAATAGTTTGATATTGATATTATCTAAGTGCTATGAGTACAATAGGTGCATGATATGAACATGTGTTTTCTTTGTAATACCTGTTAACCGGAAGATGGTTCGAGTCAAACTTACCAACGTCAGATCATTCATTATGACGTCAGTGATATGTCTAGGCCATAGTTTTGAATGCAGGTTCAACGTATTCGACCTCACAAAGTCGGCCAGTTTTAAGCCATATTTATTCTAAATATTCATACCCAGTCAGGAATATGACAGCTTTTCCATTCGTTTTATCTACTTGGTATGATACTTTCCGTTTTGAATTTGTCTTGAGGTTCGGCATTTTTGTTGTTTTACTTTTTTCTCATATATCCTAGTAACTTTGAGATAAAGGTTATGACATGTATTGAGGTCAACAAACTCATTTCAATAGCAAATTAAATGATATAAACTGTCCAATTGTTAATTTCCCGTTTTCCAGCAGTAACATATCATACGCTTCATCGTATAGCGTTTGCATATCTCAGTAAATAAGTAACGGTCGTGCTACATTTCGTGATTTATGATATAATTGTTACGGTTAGAGGACGTTTTGAAACGCGATCGGCATCTACCTTTATACCAAATGCACTCCTATATTTACCGACTTTTTCTTCTAATCATATTAGGAAGACTTCATGGTGACATTCTGAGGAAAAATTAAAAGAAGATCGCACTCCAGTATAAAATCACGTTCCGCTATACAGATGATGTTCTCTCATATACCGTATATCAGGCTATTTCGCAGGTGTGAAACTTCGTGATTTTCATGGAATCAGATGTACGAAATTTTTTTGCGGAACTAATTTTGGCGATATTGTTCTATCTGTGAAAATAATCGAAAATTTACACCCCGCGAAAATATCCCGCTTTTCGGTATGTATGCCAAGTTTGGTGACAATGAAGACCTCTGCTTTTAGAACTTACTTGAAATAAAGCATACAACAAAAATAGAAATTTAGGCCTCATAACTTCATATGTACGTTGAAAATGACAAAAGTATTGATTAAGGAAAAAATTAAAGTCAAAATACATGATTTCAGCTTCTCAAATTTAACTTTCTATATCTGTTTAGCAATATAAAGGCACCAAAGAGATACTTGATACGATATTTGAAACTGGATATTTCCTGTCATGATTTCTATTCAACAGATTTGCTACCAAATGAACTTACTAAACTAAGGTTTTATAGTTGTGAATATTTTACGGATACCATAACGAATTGTTTGTGTGTTGACTTGTGAAATATATAAACTGTTTAATAATATTGTTATGAAAATGTTTAAGTACCCTGCCACGTCCGCTTTGTTTTTTGGTTAGACGTATTGCTGCTTTGCATCGACCGATGATTTAAAACATTTTCAACTGATTTTCAAAGTTTGTTCTTAATTTATACTGTTTCACAAATTTTCTAGGTTAATACAGGGTTTTGGCATCTTCTTGCTAGTTTAACCCCGCCCCATTCGGTATATCTCTCTACCAAACCATTATCTATAATTCAGTGGTTGTCGTTTGTTGCTGTGCATTGTATTTGTTTTTCATTCAATGTGTTGCACTCATATTAGTTTTCTCAATTTTCTTGTTTAAATTAATGTTATCATTAGAGGCCTCTTATAACTGACTTACCAATATGGCTTTCACTCATTGTTGAAGGCCATAACGTTGCTTGTATTTGTTAATTTTTGTGTCATTTGGTCTGTTGTGGAGATTTGTCTCATAAGCAATCATACTACATTTTCTTATTTTCATATACACTAGCAGATTAAATGAGAACTAAATCATCAGCTTTGGTAAAGCAAGGATTATATTTTATAAAGCTTCCCCTTTGTCATAAAATAAGTCAAAAATGTAAAAATCAGGAATACTAGTTATGACACTTTTTCAGCCGATTGATCCCTCCTCAGTTCTGTAAATAACATACCCCGCCCAAAAATAACAAGACTGTTGACAACATAGATAATTTGTTTTTAAATTTAATATAAATAAAACATAAGGTCAACATTTTATTGGAAAACCGTGAATAATTTATTATAAAGCAGAAATCAAACCAGTTAAATTGTAGGCAAAAGTGAAAGCAGCAAACAAGTTTTGGAAACACAAACCTATCGAAATTCCATCGAAGAGTTGAAAACAAAATTATTAGTATGCCAAAGACATGTGAAATAAAAGAAATACTTCGATAGCAAAAGATCAATAGAGATACCAGACTTAAAAATCTGGCATTCGTCAACATAAGCCGCATCGATAACGCTCGGACAAAAACACTACAGTAAACCATGTTCACATATTCGTTCATTCAGATTCCCACCTAATGAAAGGTTTTGTAATCTTTGTCAGTTTTTATTCTTTCGCTTTTGATTTCGGTTCATTTTTTGCATGATACCGTACACATTTTCCACCAATTGATTTTGTTGTTTAAGATTCCCTTTTCTTGAATATTGTGGATAGATTTCTGTTTGAGGATAGTTATTTTTCCTTTCAATGGGATAGTCCTTAACTTTTACACTATTGTCAACTTTCCTTCCAGATTCAAGTTTTATAATGACTCTATATATCAATTTGTTTTTCTTTGGGGCATTTTGAATAAATAACATTTCGTCAACAATGTCATTGCGGTTTGTTCGAATAGGGAGGGCGTTACACGTTATAGGTTTGTGTGATTTAATTGTTACATAAAATGTTTTTGTGCCAACTACCGGTATAATCTCTAGAACATCTTTAGATGCAACTGCAATACAATCTTCAACTTCTGCACAGTGCCAATCAGTTTCCCTGATGGCAGCAACACCTTTCCCTGTACAACACCCTTGAACTTCAATGGCAATCCTTTTATTCACCGCCAGCTCCCTATCTCGGGTAGCCCTTACATATATGATTTCATTTGAATCATTTTCTACCAATACCATAGCTAGAACGTTGGTTTATTTTACTAATATTGCCTTTATTTACCACTGTTTTCCTTTTGAACTACTATTGCCTTTATTAATTTGTATAACTGTTACCTTTATTAGCCACTGCTTTTCTTATTTACGCTCTGAAATAAGGGATTCAAATTACAATGAGCATAAAGAACATTTAAAGGTTGCAGTCTTGTAATTGACTGCTCCATAGGCTTACATGCAAAACAGCTGATCTTTGAAAATAAAAAAAAAATGCTAAAAAGAAAAAATATTTCATGTTTATATCATGTATGTACTAATGTGAAATTGTGATTTAATCGATTTCAATTCAGCATAAACCTATAATCAAACAGAAAAAATTGAGTTCAGAAAAAAATCAGAAAAAAATGCACTATTTGTTTTGACATGCACCGGAAACTGGAGTTGTAATACAAGACTGGTACATGAAAAGTTCATATTAGAAAAAGAAAGTAACATCACAAAAATACCGAACACCGATTACTACTATGATTACTGTAGATTGATTATTATCCGTTGGATACCAGTTTCTGTGGATGTCGGAGGTTGACGTGAATCACGAATTTAATTTTTAAATTTTTGTATTGGAATTAAAAGGTCTCAAGTATCCCTTTTACTCACTCCGCTCCGCTGTGCGCTTCAGTCTCCAACCGACAGTAGCAAAGCTTTTAATACAGTACTGTTATTACTTTCATTGGTAACGAATACAAGGTTGACGAGAAAAATATATAAGATTAAACTCGTAAACGGCCTGAGTCTTATTTAAATTTGACGTAGTTTTCTTTTTATTCAAAGAAGCGAGACATCTTATTCTATCATTTTTCATCATACTTTCCTAATGAATGGACGAAGTATACATCTCCAGTTGTGATGTAAAATTGTTTGTACGTTTTAAATCCGAAAGACGAATTTTAGAATAAATGTCCAAATACGATTCAAACTATCAAAATTTTGTTTTGAATAATTCATAATAAAAATATGATTCAGACAAAGTTCAACTCACTTCATAAAGCTTCCTTTAGCTTCCTTATATCGATCCCACCTATTTGGTCTCCAGTTAATAGTTTGTCATTGGCAATCATACAACATATCCTTATTTTGATTTAACACAGATCTTTGATAAAATCTTAGACACAAGTTTGAATTTGAAAGATTATAATTACGTCAGTCCTTTTCTTCGTAATCATTGACCTCGAAAAGTCATACATAACTTAATGAATTAGTATATACTTATTGAAAATTAACACTGCAATCAATGTTATGAGAGTCTTGATTGAATGTCCTTAGTGTCTGTATGCTTCAATTATTTAGATCACTTTTTTAAAATAAATTCTGTACATTATTATCTATATGAAATTTTAACAAAAGTAAACATCTGTTTCCTTTCTTAAAATATGTTTTTTTTCCTATTTTTATCATATTTAAGCACCAACTTTTCTTTATTTAGTATTTATAGTTCAATTTTTTATTCTTTCTCTTTTTTTTTCCCTTTTACTACACTCGACCCTCGTGTTATTGATTTATTTGTATGCAATTTGACGACTTGCAATACATGATGAAGGTCGTTGAAGGCAGTTATTTTTACTGAGTACTGAATTATTTGAAATTCGTCAAATGCCACGTAGGGTTCTATATAACTTAACAGACAACATGACAGATGCTGCTAACCTTTACAAATGTACAAACCAGGTTCAACCCACCACTTTTATTCCCCTTTAAAAGTGTCCTGTACCAAGTCAGGAAGATGGTCATTGTTATAATACTGTTCGTTTCTCTTTGTGTTGCATTTTAACGTTGAGTCGTTTGTGTTTTCTCTTATTTTTGAGATATTGAGATAAGACGTGGCACGGTACTTGTCTATCCCAAATTCATGTATTTGGTTTTCATTTTACATTTGTTATTCTCGTGGTGTTTTGTCTGATGATTGGTCTGTTTCTGTGTGTGTTGCGTTTCGGTGTTGTGTCGTTGTTCTCCTCTTATATTTAATGCGTTTCGCTCGGTTTTGGTTTGTTACCCCGATTTTGTTTTTTGTCCATGGATTTATGAGTTTTGAACAGCGGTATACTACTGTTGCCTTTATTTACAATCGTGTCCTCTTTTTCTCTAATGTGACCTACCGAATTAGACTTATCACCGATTGTCGATTGGGTATCTAAATGATCAACATATCGGATGCCACACATTGAACAGACTCAGTGTTAGCTTTAAATGGCTCATAAATAAATGTGAAACAACCCCAAAAAAACCAACAAAATGTTGAATCAATGTACAAAAAATGCTCGAAAAACACATATGTTACACAGCAACAAACGACAACCATTGACTCCTGACTTGGTACTGGTACATACATATAATAAGTACATAACTTGTCTTTGAAGGCGTTAAGGTGGTATGGGTGTCTTTCGCCATCTTGGATTGTAAAAAACAGAGAATCGAAGGTCCATATTTTCTATCAAGTTAGCAAAATTTTATGCAGGAATGCAGAATTTTAATGTGAATTTTCATTTAAAAGAACCAATTTATAAGAAAATAACTTATAAATATAAATATTTTTTCAAATTGGCATTTTAAGGGGAGGTAACTCTAAAACAGTGCATTTTCTGAAGGACTCTACATGAAATTTTCCTATTTTGTCTTTTAGCCGGAAAAAACGTACGGTGACCCTATATTTTCTTTTGATATTCTTAGAGCATTGTCTAAAAGCAATCTTTTCCTAATTTATTTTACAATTCTATCATTTTATTTAGTTTCTATTCACAAAATGTTGTGTTTTTCCTGTATAATCCATACAAAATTTGTCATTTTGTCACAACCTGTAGCTTGAGAAAATGCGCGGTGACCTATCATTTTTATAATATTTTTGAACATGTATCAATAGATACTACATTTTGACAAAGTATGAACAAATTCTATCATTTTTATTTTAGACTCCAATACCCCCTTAAGAGTATATGTCGAAACATTTAAAGACAAATCCCTCTATTGTTTATGCGCATATACCAGCGCAACAGTACTATGCCGTCAGCGTTTTATGACGTCGTGGTTTCCGCGAACTCGAAACGTTAATGAGAGTTATTCCTCTTTGAGCCGATGGATAGAGGGACAAACTTTTTGATAAGTAGATTTTCCGAGAAGAAAATGAAAATTGTTTTTATATAATAGACATGTTCCAGAATTGGATATATAAATCAATTATGTGAATTAAGTGTGTCTGAAACAAACAACAAAACAGCAAATGATAAAATATATGAATAAAAAGAGAGTCAACTATACAGCAAACTAACAACTGTCAAGACGAAACAAAAATCTGGATACTCGACAACAAGATGGAGGGGGATAGGACCTTTATCGGGACTCCGGGATCGGGTGTTTTAAGCTTGGGATTTCTGGGAATCCTTTTTAACTTTACTTTATTTAAATTCGGGACCTCGGGATTTCGTTTTTTTAAGACCGGGATTTCGGGATTGGCCAATCATATTATAATATAAAACTAATTTCCATACTTTGCTACGTGTATGGATTTATATGTTCTATAGAGACAATCTCTTTGGTAGCCTAGGTTTTAAGTTGTATTTATATTTCCACAAATCATTAAGAAAGTACGAAATTCATCAATCATGTCATCAAAATTCAATGTATCTATAGAATTAGAAACCTTACGTCCCTATATGGATATGGCAAATTGCACATACGTATTTTGAATGTGTAAGGCGATAACATTTTTAACGAATATAATATTCAGATTTCTGATAAGCACCAACAAATCAGTAACCAAACGACGCATACGTGTAAAATAAAGTCCATCTAGAGAAGTTAACATTTACGCTTCTAACATTGTAGGTTTTTGTATTTGACCACTCCCGAGTATGATCCGATTTGCCAAATTTTATATTTATGTACTAGGTGCGCAATTTTTTTTATGAAAAAACAACATTAAACTGCCTGTGTTTAAAAGTTGTCGGAATGAAGAATTAAAGAGGGATGCATATGCAACAAGAATGTGTCCAAAGTACACGGATGCCCAACTCACACTATCATTTTCCATGTTCAATGGACAGTGATATTGGGTAAAATAATCTAATTTGGCATTAAAATTAGAAAGATCATGTCATAAGCAACATGTTTACTAAGTTTCAAGTTGATTGGACTTCAGCTTCATAAAAAAACTACCTTGACCAAAAACTTTAACCTGAAACTTGCACTTTCATTTTCTATATTCAGTGGACCTTGAAATTGGAGTAAAAAGTCAAATTTGGTCTTAAAATTAGAAAGATCATATCATAAGCAACAAGAACTTCAAAAACTACCTTGATTAAAAACTTTAACTTGAAGCGGGACAGACGGACGGACGCACAGACCAAAAAACATAATGCCCCTCTACTAGTCTATCGTAGGTGGGCAATAAAAATTCAATAGTTGATTTGAGAAAAAAAGTCGGACTAGGTTCCATTCATAATCACGATATGACAACTGTATGAGTATACTTAGACCGAGTTTCTAGCAACATGACGGAATATTTTGATATGATTGTAGATGCCTATGGATGAATGATCAAAACAGTAGTATGTTAAAAAGACCCCGTTAACACTTGCACGAAATTGAATCGATCTTTTAAGAGCATCTCTTATTTACGATCTTTTTAAAACTTGTGGTTTATTTGGTTCATTAGATGTACTTATGCATTTATTAATTATCTTTTTGATTAATATGTCATAAATCCTTTTAAAACAAAGAAATGTCATAATAATTTTACTGATAACGGTCATTTTGTTTGAAGATGAGGAATTTACAGAAAATAATAAAAAATAATAATAATAAATAAATGCAATTGAAAAGTTATTACTTAAAATGTGCACCGATTAACACACGTATATTTAGCGAATACGGAACGAATAAGTAACGGTATCAGTCGAGCGCTGAAACGGGCCCTGTCCAAGGTCAGGAGCTTGTAATTAAGTAGTTGTCGTTTGTTTAAGTGCTACATATTTGTTTTTCATGTATTTATTTTTTGTTCATAAACTAAGCCGTTATTTTCTCGTTTGAATTGTTTTTCATTTGTTATTTCTGGACCTTTTATAGCTGTATATGCATTATGAGATTTGCTCATTGTTGAAGGCCGTACGGTGACCTATTATAAATAGTTCATGTGTCAATTGGTCTCTTGTGGAAATTTGTATTATTTGCTATCATATCTTTATCTTTTAGATAATTGCGCAAAAAACCGCCGTATACATGTTCTGTCAAATCATTTGAGTATACGGATGAAACTCTGAATCAGTTATTTATAAGAATATATTAAACTGACCATGCGCAGATTTATTTTCATATCTACATAACACATTTTGAATTGTAGATCGATTTATCTAAGCGTTTAAACTTAAACAAAGATCAGGGTTGCGTTCAATATCGTAGCGGCTACATAGGGCTACGTAGATTTATGACTATTGAACATGTAGCTAGTCTAGCTGCTACATATATATTGCCTGCAGCTAGCCTAGCTACTCGTTCATAAGATCAAAATCTATGTAGAACTACGTATATAAATATCCGCTACGATATGAACGGAACCCGGTTCATAAAAAAATATCAATCTGTTTAAAACTACATTTGGAAGTGGTATTTTTTTTAAGTCCGATTTTTCCGAGTCATATTTGCAATATCGGCTCCTCGATCTTTATTGTTAGGGGTCTTAGTTTTCTATTGATTTTAAGTTATTATCATTACAATAAAAAGGAACAACATTCTTAACCGCGAAATTAGAATTCATGATATCGAAAGCAAAGGTCTGTCTTGTCTTTCAGATATACTTTGACTGAACTATGAAATGATATAACAAATGTATTCACTATTTTAAGAAGAATTTCTGTTCAACACATAAGCACTATAAATAAGTTGAATAGAAATGTTGTTAATAGAAGCATAATCCATTCGCGTGTACATTTGTTCAACGCATTGTTTTCCAACCACCGCATTTATATTACGTGTCTGTGAAACTGACTGAAAATTAAGTACTATCACGTGTAAATTAATATGCATTAATAGTAGTTGAAAACAAAGAAACAACATAACAGCAAATAACGAGAACTGTGTTGTCCGTAATTTGTATAGGAATAACGCAAAAACCGGCGGAACGGCTTTCGACGTTATATTAGAATTGGCGCAATGTATTCCCGCCATTTCAAATTGTTTACCCTTTTGTAGAAATATCTCTTTTTCCATTCCGGTGACCCCATCGTTTTATTTCATGATTTTATCTAGAAATAAACAACGCATATTCTGTTGAATACTCATCGAGAAATTATTGGTCAATTTTTTTTAAACATCATTCTTTTATAGTTATTTCACAATAAATAAAGGCGGGAAAATTATTATAGCAACTTATCGCTATTATTTTTCCCTCAGAAATTGGTAATGTTATTAAAATAGTTTGTATTAACAACTTGGTTAACAGAACAAACAAGTTTTATGGGAAACCAACTTTTAAAAAAATATTACACTGCTATTGACTAGAGGTCCCGATTTCCAAATTTCATGAAAAAGACGGCGTTCTAAATCGAAAACGAGGTCGGTGACCGCATTTTTTTATTTGCTTATTTTGAAGCTTTTACCTAACCTAAAGTAAATATAAAATATAAAGAAGATATTATTGGTAGATCTGAATAGAAGGATTTGTCTTTAAGGTTGGCATAGATTAGTTTAAATAAAATACTTTGATCAACTATTGTTGTTTCTCAATCATTGAAAACATTACATTGATATGTGGATTTTGTACTGGTTTGTTACTTCCCTTTTTGAAATGAGTCTACTAGTGCATTTCTAACCAAAATTTTGTAAACGTTGTGTGGCGTTTTTTTTTTCTTTTCTAAACGCTACAAAAATAGAAACAGATACATCGTTTACTGATCCGGATTGAACTTTCAATAATGCATGCACATGTTTTTGGTAAACAGACTTTTGACAAACGTACAAAAAAATACATAGTTTAATCAGGTTGAAGTTAGAAGCAAATGTAGTACAAACGTAGAATAACAACGACTAAGTGTAGATGTATTCTTAGCGAGTGCATAGTTTGTCAAAGTTTATGCAAACTTTGCAAGCGTTTGTAAGAAAACATTAATCAAAACATATGCACGCTTAGCCGTTTGCATCGTACGTGTTAGAAAGAAATGCACTCTAAATACAGAGTTCGACTACATTTGATTCATTTCAGATATCTGACAGTTTTGCCAAATAGTGTTCACGTATGTTGGAGTTTGGGGTTTTTTGCACTTCAGTGTTTTGTTGTTCCTTTGTTTTCCTTGGTTTAAGAGTGCATTTCTTTCTAACCAAAAGTTTTGTAAACGTTGTGTCGCGTTTGTTGTTGTTTTCTAAACGCTACAAAAGTAAAAACAAATTCATCGTTTAATAAGTCTTTACTGACCCTATTTGAACTTTCAATAATGCATGCACATGTTGTTGGTAAACTTTTTACAAACGTAGAAACAAACACATCGTTTAATCAGGTTGAAGTTAAAAACAATTTTGTACTATTAAACGACAAACGACACACTGCAGACGCATTTTCAGCGTGTGCAGAGTTTGTCAACGTTTATGTAAAAGTATGTTTGAAAGACAAAAAAGATGAAAGAATGATCAAAACATGTGCGCTCTCAGCTGAGTGTATCGTTTGTGTTAGAAAGAAATGCACTCTTATTTTGTAATCTGGA
Organism: Mytilus edulis; assembly: GCA_019925275.1. Classification (NCBI taxonomy): domain Eukaryota; kingdom Metazoa; phylum Mollusca; class Bivalvia; order Mytilida; family Mytilidae; genus Mytilus; species Mytilus edulis. The sequence continues at coordinate 14,774,052 of CM034358.1, forward strand.
TTTGTTTTAACTTGTTTTAATTTGTTTGGACTGAGTACAGACATTTCATTATGTAGAAAACGGTGTATTAAATCTAGTTATGTAGATACCTAAACCTATCACTTGTATGACAGTCGCATTGAAATTCTATAATATAACAACAATTTGTGATCAAAACAACATATCTGTAGACATAACAGGATTAACAGGTTTAATTAGATCCTTGAGTATTTTTTAAATTGATATACATTCTAATTTTTTATCAGTAAATTAAAACCGAATTAAATGTTATTAGGTCTTTCCACTTTTCTGTGGAAAGACCTATTGTTTTTCTTCTGATTATTTTTTTTCTTCTTCCGCCTAATTTTGTTCTTACGATAAACATTTGTTTCGCAATATGTCGCTTAGATATTTTGTATATGATATCGAACAGTTTATGCGCTTTTGAAATTTACCCTGCGTAAACGAATACTTTTCTTTGTAGGAGTTATCTCCCCAAACACTGTTTTCCTTGTTATGGCATCTCCTTCGCAACCGTTAAAGATTATGACAAATTTATTTTACAAAATTGTTCGTTACATCCTCAGTAATTTTTGGCGTATTTGGATCGAAGCGATTCGAAGAAATTTTATAGGAGTTATCTATCTTTTCGGAATAAATTTGTCGGTATGTTTTTTTAACTCATAAACCGTTAACCGTATAACCCTGGAATGTTTTTATTTAAGTCCCCTGATTCCTAACTTAGAAAATTAGGTCAAGGTCAAAGGTCAAGGTCATATTTTAGATTTTCATATGTCTTTGATTTCCCTATAACTCTTGAACGGTTATAGATACAAAAAAATTAAGCAGTGAAAAATGCTTGGTACTTCAAGGGGCAACTTTTTTACATTATGACTATATTGATTTTACCATCATGTAAGGGACATAACTCCCATCGATGGTTTTTAAAAAGCCATTTTTAGGCAAAACTCTTAAACAAAAGGTCCTTGACCCATAGGGTCTTTTGCAATGACCTTG
>CM034358.1:14777547-14819262 GCA_019925275.1 Mytilus edulis
AATAATTCTTTTTGGTGCAAAGATTGTGATATTGTTTATTTTGTATGTAAGTGAATTTTATAATCTAAACATTTTATTTACTCCGGCCTATTACGTACGACCAAAGCTTGTCAGTTTAACTTAGACAAACATTTACTATTTATTAAATCAAGTCATTTATCATGTGATATAATTTTCCTTCTATTTTAATCTTTTTATCGGTACTTTGATTGTTCTAGCAAACTACAAATTAACTACCATATTTTTCGTGTGTCCACATTTATCACTTTCCTTTAAAAAATCATATAAAAGTGAAATATAATTAATATCTATTTAAAAGAAATCTTTTATACATCCTGAAATATTATAATAACAAATAATCAACCACAATTTATAAGTTGGTTTGTGTTGCTGTTGTACCTCTATTTGTTACATTTAACATATTGAGTCTGTTTGATTTGTTCATACATCGTTGTCAGGATAATCGAATTTGATGAGGCTGTCATACAAGTGAGAGGTTAAGTGGTATAAAACCAATTTTTATAAACCATTTTCTACTTTATAAAATGCCTGTACCAAGTTGCAACACGACAGTCATCCATTCATTTGATGTGTTGGAGCTTTTATTTTGCCATTTGATCAGGGACTTTTCGTTTTAAATTTTCCTCGAAGTTCAGTATTTTTTGTGATTTTACTTTTCATTTAACCAAAACTGTTCACACACCATTCCATAAGAATGTATTGATCAAAGGATACACAGTTAACAAGTTTTATTTATTGATTTTTTTTAGTAGCAGCTTTCCTTGAAAACAGTCGACGCAATATATAAAATAGTCTTGATCAAAATACGAGATATTTCCTCTTCATTTTAATCTAGCATTTAAGAATCTGTAGTGAAAATTGAAGTTGAAAGAGGAATACATTTTATGATCGTGTCTAAAAATTATATAAGGTAAACGTTTCTAATTGGAAATTTGTATTTGCATCGCATGTTTTCATGATCACTCAATTACTCTAAACCAGTAGAGATGAGTATTATATTCTATTAGACTCACCATCTAAATAATTATATTTCTATTTTAATATGAGTGCATATTCAAATAGTTCTTTCATGAGTTGGTGAGCACGAAACGAAAACGAAGCTACATTTCTAAGGATCGCCATAACCCCAACATCTACAAAATCAGGGAAATTAATATGTACAATAATACACAATTGGTCCTTGGGTGTTGTTATGAAAAAAATGTTTCGACAAACAACTCTTTTATTTCGAAGAAAAGACTAACATACATGAAATTAAAGTAAACAAATTAATTTAGACAAAATATTTATCATTATTATAGTTAAACATTGTAAGGAGCATGCTAGTTTGGAATGTCCCTAGAGGTCGGTTCTGGTAATATTGCTTTGTCCTTTTGAATCAGTTTACCCATTTTCAAGACGTTACATCTTTGTAAAAACTTATTACCACCAATCTTGAATATAGCCTGAAAAACAAAAAAACAAACACTTATTAATATTGTCTTTCTATTTCGAGGGACTCGTGGCCAAGAAGTATCGTTTAGCGGTTTTTTTTCGCGGTGTAAAATTTAGCGATTTTCATTATATAAGGTATACGAAATATTTTATCAGTTATTCTTTGGCGGGTTCAAAACTTTTATCAATATCATTGCAAGTGCATTTTTAAATTGGCGGAATTTATTTTTGTGATTTTGTTCTATTCTCGAAAATAAGCGAAAATTTACACCTCACGAAAAAAACATGCGATACGGTATGGATCGTGCATCTACTGTATCTCTAGAGTTTTAACACTCATGTTATTAGTTCAAACCCGACATGTAGCAGGTGCGTTCGACTTAAGTCAAAATTTGATTGTCTTTTTTCTGTACGCAGTTCTGGCCGGATACTCCGGCTTTTTCAACAATACAAACAGACCATCCTAATATAAGAATTCGAATGACTGTAAGTAGTTGCTTTAAATCCAAACAATCGATCAATCATGTAAACTTTATTTTGTTTTTGTTTTAATAAAGAACATTGTTGCCTGGGCGAATAAGAGAAATTTGTCATCAATCCCACATAACAGAGCGCAATTATAAACGTCTTTGTATTATGTTTGACTCTGGATTACCTCATTCATCTCAAGCAATACAACATTTCTTCTGATTCAGCATTTCAAACAGAAGCTGTTTTGAAAATCCCAATAGAACCGTACCTTGACGTCGTTTGTAATTATGGTATCGCAGATCCACTTTGAGCATTAACAAATTACGGGAATAAAAGAATGATACTAAACAAAATAGAAACTTGAATTCAAGCAGATCATATTTGTTTTAACGTACAAAAAAAGTGATCTTACGTTAGTTATATCAGCCCAGTACCTCCCAAACACTGTGAATGACAAGTCACATTCTTGACTGTATGCAATATGTTTTCTGTAGTATTCAAGCCGTGAAAGGGCGGCTCCTTCACTGTCATCGTCGGGTCCTGGCAATTGATCTGTTACTTGTATATTAGTGAAGTTTCGAATCAAGCAAATCATTAGAGATAGATCGAAGGTTTTTGATTTATTTTCATCTGAAACATACAAGACAATTGATATCTCTAAGTGTCTTTAACAACACTACACTAAATAAATGAAAGAAAAACAGAGCTGGCAGCAAATGTGTTATTGTATTTGGTGTTTCAACCATTTTCATATTCGAGCGTCACTATTGAGTCTTTTATTGAATATGCTCGTCTGTAGTACAAAAAGTTAATAATGTTATTAAAGACGAATTCATGGAAATGTTATGATATCTTTTGCAGATTACACTTCTTACATTTTTTTTATTTCTATATAGCATGTATATAGACATGTATTATGTATTCTATACTATCAAACACCAGCATTTGAAGTTTATATTTCTTCAAAGTAATACGAACAATTCCATTTGGAAATCCCTTTTTTATGACTGAGACTATTTGATACCTTGGAAACTGTCAAACATACGGTTTTTCCTAAAAAAATGTAAGTAATCATGCTCATGTCGAAAGATTCAGGACGCCATTTAATTGTGATGTTGTCACGAAATAGAAGTTCCTTCATATTATAAGTTTCAAGTAACCAAAAACAAATCCTTTTGGAAAATTATTTCCACTGGAATGAACATCACACTACAGTACTACCTGTGACTTTAACTTATTAATGGTGGTCATAAAAAATATGTTCACCATGGTGGCCCTATATGACCATCATCATACCCCCTGGTGCGTTTTTAATACACAAGGTATTACTCAAAAACTAGTCAAGGATAAAGGGAAATCTTGAATGCATTGAAGTGTTAAAATTATATAACTTACAGGTCAGGTGTCTCAGGTAAAACATACATGTATGTGTTTGTCAAATTTAATAATTGTGATTATGACAAGAAATTCAAAAATTAAATGAAATAATAAAAATAGTTGAACAAACAGCTTGATTAAAAAATAGTTGTCTCATGACTATTAGTTTTGATATTATACCTTTTAAATATTTTTTGATCAATTTAAGTTATTTTTTATATTATAGTCTATTTTTTGGTAGTGAAAAATAAATGAATATCATTTTCAAATATACTGCAAACATTAACAATGCCTGCCTTTTTCTATTGACAAGGTGTTTCTCAAATTGATTTTCTAAAATATTTATAAGTATTTATAGAAATATTCATTGCAGCAAAATTTGATAATATTTTTATTGTCATATGATATTTTAAACATGCTCAATGTTTTAGAGGTTAAGCATTTCTTTTACTTTTTGTTCTTGTGTTAGAGACATTATAATGAAAAGTTAAATAATTTACAAATGGATTATCTCAAAGTTGTTTTGTTAATTTTACAATCAAGGAATAGGTTTTCTTCATTGACCTACAAGAGGCACAGTTTACACATTCTATCCTTTCTAGGAATTTTACATTGTCCACAATTTTCCATTTCTAAATTATGACCAAACATTCTCTACCTATTGACACAATCAAGTTTAAAGTTTTTATTTGTAGATTTTTCTTTAAATTCATTTTTTATTAAGGACTTTAAAAGTCTAAATTCATTCAAGTCCCTGCAATTATTAACTTTATCTAAAAGGCCTAGGTTGATTGAAATATTCTTTGTAAATGTATACCAAGAATATGTGTCATGCCAGTTCAGAACTATCGACAATGTAATCCGCTGAACAAATGATTTAATTAATAGACCATTAAAGTGTCACCATCTTTAGAAGTACACTTTATTTTTTCTGGAGACAAATTTTTTAAGAAATTAACCAAACTGAAGATAACATATTTAATAAGTTTCAAGACATTTTCTTTAAATAATTTCTTTTCATAAGATTCACTTGATTCAGATATATATAAGAACATTTTTCATTATGACTAGCATTTTTGATGAACATTTATCAAAATTTGATGATAACTAGGTGGGCATTTGGAAAATAAGTCTTTTCTGTGATTGTTTATGCACAACTCTTGTTTTGAGATTTGAAGAAAATTTAGATAAACAAAATAATTTTTTTTCCTAAACCATATAATGGTACTTGTAGTTTTCCTGAATAATATTAAATGTTATCAAAATTTATTGTAAAAGGATTGATATTGATCATCTTATTTTGTTATGAAACTAAATTGTTTAATTACTTTCTTTTACTTGCGTGATTATTAGTTATTATTAACAGTAATAACCCATTTAATGTTAACAAACAATTGAATACAATAAACATTTATATAAACCTTTTACTTAAAAAACAATTATTAAAACAATATTATTGACTTTTTGCCATTTCTACTCAAGATTCTTACTAAGAAGAAATTAAAAGAATAAGAAACAAAACATACAAAAATGAAAAAAAAACCAATTAAAAAATAAAAAAAATAAATAAAATTAAAGACAAAAAAATAATAATGAATTAACAGACTAAAACAATATTTTATTCTACATTTTCAAAAAAAAGATGAAATGTCAATTTTAAAAGAAACCCAAGTTACCTGTACAGGTACATTTTAATGAAACATACCACCTGAAAACTTCAACCCTGATTGATTTTAACAGGTAACATAATTAGATAAAAAAATCTGCCAATGATTCATGACCCCAAATAAATGGCCAACATCTCACGATTGAATACCCTAATAAATGTTGACCATTGAATGTTGACCATGCAAGAGGGTGGACATTACTAAGAGGAAGTCCCAGGCTGTACTGTATATCATATATATAAACTTATCATAGATACCAGGATTAAATTTTGTATTTGCGCCAAACTGACCGGTGACGCTCGCATATGTTCCTAAAGGAAGAAATGTCATAAATATTTTTCTCAACAGGAACAGATATTATGTCACTGTTTATAAAAAAGTTTCAAGTGGAACATCTGTTATGCAGAACACATATATGTTGACATTGTGACTCTCTCATGGTTAAGTTTAACAAGTATTTATACATCAGATCAAACTTAACAAAATAATATTTTTACCAGAATTGCTTCTGCCATTATTAGTTTTTTTAGTGTCTATCTAGGAGCAAACGATTATAATTCTTTAAATTATCAATGAGCATCAACATTTTTTGTGAATTGTTGTTTTGTTTTTTATTTAACTATTTTAGTTTGTCTGTCTATCTTTAAAAATCAGTGTGTTCTGTGTGTTTTTTACGAGTCGACTTATATTTTTTGACTGTCCATCCATGTGGTTCTGTGTTTTTGCATTTATTTTATAATATAAAAAAGTAAAATAAAAAATACCGAAGCAAATGGCAAAATCTAAAGCCCAAACACATCATACGAACGAATTAATACTGTCTTATTACTGACTTGCTACAGGCATGTTTTTTGGAAGAAAATGGTGACTGAAACCTGTTTATAGCTAGCTATACATCTCATTTGTAAAAACAGTCGCATACAACTCCGTAATATTGACAACGATGTTCGAAGGAAACAAACAGACATAAAAGAAAACATATCAAAAATGGGGTACAGCGGTGAAAATTGCTTTATAATCTTAATCACTCTAAAACAAACATATATGTAACAAAAACATAAATGCATATTTAAAATATAGATAGCACATTAGCAAAATCGAAAGACAAAAATACAAAATCTTACAAAGGTCGGAATATTACCAGACATTGACTAAAAATTAAACTTACAAACACAGCAATGTTCTGGACCCCAGAGGGAAAGAGACGCAGAGGACGACCTAAAATAACATGGCGGCGCACAGTTGAGTCTGAGATACAAATGTAGCAAATTTGCAACATACTTGGGGGAGCTTAAAGAAGATGGCACAAAACAGACAGATGTGGAGAAACTTCGTTGCTGCCCCACACGCCAATGGGCGTAATAGGCAGTAAGTGAGTAAGTAATTGACTAAAAAGTAAAAGTACTAATTCACAAACTTCTTTTTAAAGACAAATTAAAAAATACTATAACACCTTGGTAAGATGATTAACATAGCATATACATCAAGACAGGTTGATATGGAATATATATGAACGATCTCGTGATATTTCTTTTTTGGACAATTTAAAAAAAAAGACGAGACGCTCTTTGACAAACACTTGGTTCATCAACTTCAGCTCAGACTCTAGTTACGTTTTACAAAGTGTGAGTAGCAGCTGCAAGCTCTTGAATACAAAAATTAATATACCATATGCAAGAAAAGTTGGTATACTGTTACTATAACGGGGGAAATTGAGTTTCAAATGTAAAATTGTCTCGTTTGTCATCGATTTTGGATCTGTGATGATAGCTTATGTTAAATTCGAGGTAGAAGTCTACCTTTGACTTATGGTTCTGAATGGTTTATTAATGGACCATGAAAAGAACATCACCAATATTTCTGCTTGTAAAATTTGAATGATCTGGCTTTTGTAATTGTCTTGATTTTGACAAGTGTCTGAAGGAACTTCTACAATTCATTTGGAAATGAGAAGAGGTCAGCAAGAAGAGGCGTACAGTTTGTTACCATATGAATTCCAATAATGTGTTGAAAAAGTTCAACGATATGTTGTCAAGAAGAAAAACAATGTCTTGTATTTTTTTCGTATGCCTTTCCAACTAAATAAATTTATAGCGTATTCTTCCATTTTTACATGTATGAAATAAAACATCAAACGATAAAAATGTTCAATATATATGAAGATAACTTTTGAAAATTGTGAAAGTTGGAAAGACATTAGCATTGAAAAAACTCCCGATACTTCACATACCTTTACTCTTAAATAGTTTGTCCCACTGCGCTGCGTTTATCATTCCTTTGCCTTTTAAATGTGCCAATCGTGCAGTTTTTTTTCTAAGTTCTCTCTGCAAAAATTTAGGATGGAATTCTCTGTCGAATAGAATTCTCACAGCAGGTGGACCAACTCTCAATAACAGATCAGCAATTCGTATGTAGTTTGGATCAGGTGAAGTTCTTGGTGAGAACCTTGTTAAGAAAACAGGTCATATTGTTGTGGTGAGAGTTTACAATAATGAAAGTATTTTCCATTTATATTTGTGGTATGAAATATATTCTTAGTACATATAAACAAGAGTAGAGTGTTTAATCACTGGTATTAAAGAGATAATCGTAACTGCAATTACGATTATCCCAATATGGCGACGGCAGATATAGGTAAAATCTTTACAGTATTTTTTCTCAAATGCAGCATGTTTTTGTCAAAAGTTACTCAGCTGCAAGGTTTTTCTATACCATTACATCATATTTAAATCGTAACAGTGCACTGGAATTGGCTAAGCGCTTTGAAAATTGCCGTTGAAAAATTCGGGATGATAATCGTAACTCTATGGATTTTTTCTTGTTTGATAATCGTATTTTTTTTTATCGGATAATAGTAACTGAAAAATAATTAATGTGTCTTTCAGCATTTCAATGGTATTTTGTGTGTTAAAATGAAAATGTCCAGTTAATTGATGATATTAACGGAAAATAAAAATAAATGAAGAAACTTACAGGTTAATTTTAATATCTAAGACAAATTTACTTATGCCTCACTTATGTATCTCAATTTATGGGCGTTTTTCAACACAACCGTGATTTCTTGTCCCAGCCACTTTCAAAAAATGTGTTTGATCTTTACAAGTGAGTTTTTGTACAGTCAGTTCATGCAATTAGATTTAACATTTTAAGCAAAGAAACATACTATTTTAAGAGGGACTTATAAGCTGCTGATTCCTGAAGGATTTAAAATAACCAAAAATAGCATGTCCCTAAACGCCCTATTCAACATTCATTTTCAATGTTTGCAAGAGATACAAACATAAGGGTCTTACAAAAGAGTTTATGCTTTTATAACCGCGGTTTAAATGTTGGAAAAAAAGAGCACATCATATGGACCAGAGTGATACCGTATTTTTGTTAATGTCCACTACGAAACATGACTGTGTTATACTTAATTATAATAATTCAATAAACATTTTATCGGATGAATGCATGTATTATATAGTGTATATTTGTTGAGGGGCCAGCTGAAGGACGCCTCTGGGTCGGGAATTTCACGTAACATTGAAGACCTGTTGGTGACCTTCTGCTGTTGTTTTTTCTATGTCGGGTTGTTGTCTTTTTGATACATTCCCCATTTCCATCCTCAATTTTATGTATGCATCAAATAATATCACTTCCTTCATGTAAAACATCACCAGATGAAGGCTTTTAGATTTGTAATGGAAATATAACTGTTTATTTCATGTTTAATTTTAACACCTTGTTGTGTTTGTTCTAATTCGTAGGAGCCTCTTTCCTTTGTAATAAAATTGAGAATGGAAATGGGGAATGTGTCAAAGAAACAACAACCCGACCAAACAACAGAAGGTCACCAACAGGTCTTCAATGTAGGGAGAAATTCCCGCACCCGGAGGCGTCCTTCAGCTGGCCCCTTAACAAATATATACTAGTTCAGTCATAATGAACGCCTTGTTGTTGTTTTTTTAATTTCTAACACATTTATATGATTCAAAATTAAGAACAAATGTATGAAATCCTTTTTTATTGCACTAGTACACTGTCTTGATCAGGGACCCGCCGAAGCCCGCCTCAGGGTGTGGGATATTTTTGATGTGTAGAAGACCCATTGGTGGCTTTCGGCTGTTTTCTGCTTTGGTTGGGTTGTTGCTTCTTTCACACAATGTCCATTGTTCACCTTCATTAGGAGGTCCAGATCAAAATATGTAGAAGCGGGAAAAAATCACAAAAGTAACTGATTCGATTTTATGTCAACTTTCAATTAATTAAAATTTTGCCTGAGGGAGTAGCTTTCATTTTGAGATGAAGGTTCATTTTTGGCTGACGCTCAATGGAAAAAGCCTATCAAACGAATCAATATTTTTCAACAAACAATCAATATAACCATTTTCAATATGCCACTACAAAGCCTTATATTTTTAATGTACCTAAATATGTAAATACTTTTTTAAAAGAAGGGAAATAGAATCAAAAACTTAAAATATTGATAAACTTACAAATTGTCTAGAAGTCCTATAAAATGAAAATGAAATTTAATAACCAAAACGAAAATACCAGCAAATTTTAAAAGACATTTTTTTTTATGTTTCAAGCCCTATTAAAGAATATTAATTTATGCCCTTATAAACGAATATAATTTAAACACTGTTTGAGCATTATTATACATATTTGTTTAATAAAAAACATAGAAACAATATATAGATATAAGAAGATGTGATATGAGTGTCAAATAGCAACTCTCCATCCAAGTCAGAATTTGTAACAGAAAGAATTAAATAAATCTCTTGTTAAGTGTATCAGATGAAGAAATCTAGATGTTATTTTAATTAATATATTTTAAACGTTCGAGTTTATTTGTTAATTTCATATGAAATAGTTCATGTGAGTAGTACGTGAAATTAACGTGAATGTCACATACAGTGTAAGATTCACGTACAAGTTCGATGGAGTGACATTCACATCAATATACATTCACATTTCATCGATATGAGCGAAATGTTCTAGTGTATGCTTGGCATAAAGTAACGAATCTAAACTTAATTCTCTGTAAATGAACATAAAGAGCCAACCATAAATTGAAAATAATTAAAACTTACTTTTAAAGCCTTGTGTATTTGAATCATCTGATTTAACGATTTCTATTATCTCTGTCAACATTTCAATGTAGTTTTCATTTAAAATGCTAACTTTCAGGTTATTACATTTCTGCTGAAACCCTTCACCTCCAAGTCGCACGATAGCCTGTAATCATTAAACATCATATTAGTAAGTAACGAACTCAATTTGATTGTGTATATATATATGAGTGTACAAATAACCAATAAATCCAAAACCATTTTTGTGTTTTTAGATTATTAAATGTTACTGTTTTTTTCTCTCTCATTCCAATGTGAAATTTACTTCATTTGCTATGACACTATTTAAAGTCTTGATTATTAAATTTGCATCAATTTATGTTCGTTCTCGACGATTGAGAAATATGAACTTTTTTACCAGTAGAAACTATTTAAATAATGCATCTCTAAAGTTCACAACGAACTCTTTAACATTATCACAGGAGTCAATTTCAAGCAATAAAGTAAATAGGTAAATTGTTGACACGATTATTTGGAGGCTTCAAATCAAAATCGCATCTGTAAAACTGTCTTCAATAAAAACAGGCACAGATATAATATTTTGTCTAGGGTATGTGCGAGTTGCAAAATCTTACGGTACAATGTAACTCCGATATTTATCCTTTTCCTGTTATATATTAGACTCTTTGGTAAAAACAATCTGTGTTGATATCTATAGAACAAAATCTCAAAAATAATGAACTCCTAGGAAAATTGGCAAAATAAATAGCTCAAACACATAAAAATACTCTACCTGGGAAATATTCGTCCAATATTGCTCTAATTTTTCCTCTTGTAATTTAGGATATTTCATACGAGCTATTTCGTTTTTGTATTTCAAAATTCTTGATAACCCATCACGGACACTGATATGTTTTGGATCATCTTGCAACGCACGATCTTCATCCCTTGCGGTTCGGTATCGTATCAACCAAATCATCAATTTCAAACTAAATGAATATACAGATGCCAGGCCTGAAACAAACAATTGTTTGTTGGTAAAACAAAAATGATTTTATTTATTTAAGTTCGTCAATCGAATTTTGTAATTGCTGATCTGTTTGTTTAAAGGTACGCACAGAGCAGAAAAAAAATATATTATTATTCAAACCTTTGTCTGCGGTGACTTAGAATCAGAGTTAATAATCATTCTTAACATACATTTTTCCTAGTTGGCTTGTTCTTTCACAGTATCATATAGTGCAGTGTATGTAATGGTTTCTGTAATAGTTATTTTGTGGTAACTGGTAATAAATCAGACTAGAGGATTTTAAATTTGAACATTGCAATCTTTACGTCATCCAAGCTATTCTAGACGTTCTTATACTGAATAAGTTCACTAGTATACAACTTAGGAAAGCTGTACGGTGACTTGTATATGTTACAATCCATGATATTTAGTCGGAGGCAAATAATTGTTTCATTGCCAATCATACAAAATTTTCATATCCATATTCGACATAAGAGCTGCCTAACTTTCTCTCTTTAAATTTACATTGGGAGCAAGAACAAAAAGTGCATTCCATAGATATTATCATTCGTTGTGCATTTTCTGATTAAAAACTGTATAATTATTTAAATTTATATATGATGATTACTGAGAATTGCAAAATATTTTGTGAATTACAGATAAGTTGAATATTTCCTTGGGTAGAAAATCACTAGTTCCTAATTTGTTCTTCACAGTTTTGAATGAATTTGTAGAGTTATTTGAATGAAACTAGCTCTAGTTGAACTTAAATTAAACCACTTATTTCTATGAGGTTTCGTTTCTCCATAGTTTTTTTGTTTTTTTTTAAACATATCATGTCAGATTTGATACACTTGTGATGTTATCACTTACTATTACTGTATTATTCACGTATTTATGATGTTTAAATAATTATGACATACCTGATCTTCCATGTAGTATTATTTGTTGTAAATCATATTGACTCATTATTTTGTCTTGTGCCGTGGAAACCCAAACCGTCGGATCCTCAAATAATGTTTTTGTCAATGCATTCCCATGAAATGTTTTAATAAAAGTATTTCTTACTGCTGCGGATGCGACCCGAATTATTAACACTGCTATTCTCAAAAAATTCTCTTCATCTTTTGATATTCTACCAGTCCGGCTTTGCTTACTGTTTAGAGCAGAGCTGATGTTTCCCTGTAAGTAAATGTATTTTACTTCTCTATAATTTCTCTGTTTGATAATATGTTTCTTTAATATTACTTCTCAAGACAGGAAAAATGTAAAATAAGATCATGCGTTAGTTTCCTTAAAGTTGACCATTAAAACAAAATATCTATTTGTCTGTCAGAACAAAATATTACATCTTTGTGATTTTTAAACCTATTGGCATACATGTAAGTACTCCACATAATTCCGTTTATTTAACAGAAAACCAATATTGAATCACTTAACATTCCAGCAGCGCTTGCCTAAGGAGCATATAGCCCCAATTGATACGATATCCACTTCCCTTTTCATGAATGTGAACTAACGAATTATACTTTTTATCGGATTTGTAATAACACGACGGGTGCCACATACGAAGCTCGATCTGCTTATCCTTCCGATATACATCGGAATGGTAAGCAGAATATGTTCACAATAAACTCATCATAGATACCATCATAAGACCATTGAGGACCAAAATTCCTAAAAGTTTTGCCAAATACAGCTAAGGTAATTATATGCCTGAGGTAGAAAAGCCTTAGTGGTTCCAAAAACTCACTAAATTTATAAATAAAACCATATCAATGACAATTTATGGCAGCACAAAAACACCAGAGCCGTCAATTTCAAGAAACCTGATGATTAACTATAACAAATGATTCGCATTTCGGATAAGTAAGCCATTATTTATCAATTCATTTCATATTTCGCACCCAAAAAAATCATCAAAATTTGAATACTGAATTAAAACCTGTTAAAGATGGTGTGACATTTTGCAACTTTTACCAACCTGTCACAGGAAAGTTTAATCTGTTTAATTGTTGTTAATCCTATAATGTTTTTACACTTGTAGTTTAAAATTTAGATTGTTTTGTTGTTTTGAGCTTTCCAATACTCAGACGTGAACTAACTCATAGGGCATATAACCTCATAATACACTGAATTTTAAGTGGTTTGTTTTCTGTTATTTTTACTCTATAGTGATCACGTGATAACCGACAATGTTTTCGCAGTTCATATATTGTGAATGTATACAATCAAGGAGACGATTTACCTGTCAAGGTATCAGCTTTTAATTTTACCAGAGATACCCTGTAATACTGAGGTAAAATGGATTTATAATATATAAACATCCAACAAAGACTTAATTCTTGATTTGGGCCTTAGACATATTGAAATAGAGCTTTACTGATAAGTCTTGTGTAGACGAAACACATGTCTGACGTATAAATGTTTATGCCTGGCAAACTTCAGAATTTTTTTTTATACTTCTACTGCCTATTGTTTTTAAAATAATAAAGTACAAGTACATTTTCAACTAGTTCTATAATCTCTTTTTATAATAACTGATGACTACACTATTTGTTGGCAAAATGTCCAGCATGTATCTATTTTAAAAATCTATAAAAGCTTGTACTGTCCATATCTTAAACGTTAAAAAGAAGCGAAACTTTCGTTGTTCAATTTTAGTTAGGAATTATTGAGAGAAAAAAATGAACTTTATGATCGTTTGAATTTCTAAGCTCCAAATTTGTCTTTTATCAATAACAATCTGACAGCACAAGAAAGTTTTTTTCTTACTTCAGATATAGCTATCAATGATAAAACAAAAAATAACAAATTTGCAATGGTTTTAGAAAGTCCGAGAGTATTTCTATTGTCTATTGTTTGAATCAAGTTGCTTCTAAAATTCCTTTTAAGAAACTGTGTAAGGAATTTATTAAACATATTCATATGATAAGGAGAAATATATATTACCAACCTTTGATCCACACAGAAGTGTAAATACATGTATCTTGCATAAATCCCTGAGGTAACCTATGGTGTTTGATAAAGTTCGTTGTCCTACGTATTTAATTTCTTATGTTGTCGTTTGTATGATTTTAATTGTAATTTTATAGATTTTCTTTTTTTCTTCCGTTGTCAGGTTCTTATTCACTTATTTTGTCTTTTGTTTCTTTTGTACTGTAGTATCATAATAAACTATAAAGATTTTTAGTTAACCCAAGAACCAAAAATGGAAGTATGTATATTAGCTTTTTTATCGGTTATAATAAATTGGTTCTGAACAAATACTGGCCAATGTATACCTTTAGCCCGTCTTGTTTGTTTCGTCTCTTTAGATTTCTTACACATTCCTTTTTGTGTGAGATGAACGAGTTGATGCTGAGACAAACTTGTCCACATTTACCACATTTTAGGTGGTCATCCTCATCATTTCCAGATTCTAATGAAATAAAAAAATCATGTGAATCAGTTAAATCTGTATTTCAATGCACCGTCTCACAGAAAATTATATCTTGATATGGAACGACGTAGCTTGATTGATGCAGAGGGTATTAAAATAAAATAAAATGTATAGATTTTGTACGCAAAAGAGAAGATGGTTGTCATGTTTTTTGTTGGGTTGTTGTCCCACTGGCATATGCTCTATGTTCTTCATTCAAAATTGGTACTAAGATTAGGTGGCAGAGCTATTATACGGATATACATACGTATTATTTGTCAACATTTTAGTTTAAACTTGTTTTAATTGGAAACTCACATATGTATTTACTAATCCAAGTTGAACATTACTTTTTGTTCTATAATGAGAATTAATGTATAAAAACAAAATAATTTCTTTCAAGCAAGACGCGTTGGTTTATGGAAATGAAACAATGACTTTGTAAACTAACAGACAAAAATACAAAATGTATCGTCAATGCATTTTAAATTGAAATGAACATCTAAATTGATTTCCCAATATATTGAAAGTACCTTCATGTAATTCAGAATACTTGACAGTCACATTTACATTCGCTGTTTCTATTGAATATAAAGAGCATTTTTTAAACATATTCCGTGTAAACTGGATGCAATGTTCCGTCACTTTGTCTTTACTATCCAGGTCAGATATAGGAGATTCGGCCCATACAATTAAACAACCTTTCCCCATCAAGCAAACAGTTGTGTTTTCAGTGTCGAAACAGTTTGGTTCATTCTTGAATGCATTCATTGCGTCTGTTGGCCATTCCTTACCAGCTTCGCCAATTTTTACTTTGTAAATTTTTTCTTAAAAATATAAATATAAAGACAATTTCAAGCAGAGTTAATATATCAGTATAATTAAGACTATAGCTATACAATACATGTTGGACTGGTATTGAGTCTTAAATTGTAAAATAGCTAAATCGCTCTATAATTTTAATCAAATCAGCAATTTTGATACAGAAATTGAATTCATTAATTAGAATTTTCATTTAAAGCGAGACATGAAGTCTACGTGATTGTATTTTGAATTTCTCATATTAAGAAAAAGATAAAATAATCTATTTCTTCATTTTTTTAAAGAGGAGATAACTCAGTAATGTAGAATTAAGGAATTTCCAGGATTTATTCTTTATATTCACATGTTACGTCTTTTAAACAGAACATTGAGTGACTCCTTTCTTGTTTTGAAGCACGTTAAAACTTGTTAAACGATCTATTTCCGGTCATTTTATAATGTTATTATTAAGTTCATCTTCTACACATTATAATAATTTTACTGTCTTATACTAAAGAGTGCGGGATTAATTCCAAAATGTTTATTTATTAAATACTTTAAAACCTACATAATTGGGTTTTAAAATATCTTACAATGATTTAAAAATAACTTTACATGGAATTGGGGTTCATGATTTAATCAGAAACTTGGCTAATTTGAAAAGGTTATCATTAACTGCGATTTTAAGGTTTCTACATTAATATTAAGGATAGTACAAAACATTTAATGAATTCCTAAAGTATAAACGGAATTAACACATTTTGACCCTATAACATTAGAAGGTCTATAATGGATATCTTGAAATTGAAACGTGGAGGTAATTGAATTTGAAGAAGAAACTTAAAAATTAACGTATATCGTTAAACGAAATTATGCAGGACTGATATGTTTAAAGAGGTCCTTAAAGACTATAACTTTGATTACACAAGCACCTCACAAGCAACAGCGTAATAGCGATAAAAAAATGTAAACAACATTTCGCACTCTTTCGTGAATTCGTATACTAGTATTCAGATTTTCTAAAGGACAAGTCAAAGCATAAGGCGTATCAGATACATCAAACCGACTAAAGAGCAGAAACAGTCCAATGTATAAAGAAGTTGTTTTATAATTGCCAATGAGACAACTTTTCACAAAAGGCCAAATACAAATGACACAATAGTTGACACTTATAGTCCACCGTACGGCCTTCAACAAGAAAAATCACATTCCGCATACTTTACTATACAATGTCTAGAAATGACAATAATTATTGTAAAAAAAGTTTAAACCTTACCACTGTATAAAACAAATAAATAAAAAAAACAATGTTACTCAGTAACACAGGAGAACCACTAAACCATGGGCATCTTACTTTTGGCAGGCACATTAACAAATTAGCGGGTTTAAACTAGTGTATACATGTTATAGGCGCCAGCCCTTCCCCTACCTTTGACCTAGTATAACAGTTAAACATAAAACATCATTGAACAATCATTTGAAAAGACTTATCCATCAGCTTGATACAAAACGATAAATATAATAAAAACACAAGGTGCACGTTGACGGGTACCTATACATCGTCGCAACATACAGACACCACGTCAAAATAAGAAAGCAATTGCATATATTGACGACTGGTGTAAAGCAAGTTATAACTGATAAAAGAAGTCATGCACTAATTCGTCAGTAGCAGCGAGAAAATCATGCACTCGATATTTGTAGGAATTAAGTTTTTATTATTGTCTTACTTGTTGCTGAATTACGTTCTTTTTTGTCTTTCTAAAAAAGAAAAATATATTTAAATACTTCATCCTTTTTTAAAAGATCATTATCGTTTATCTGAAATTAAAATACAAAACAAAACTATTGCTGTCCAGTCTATGCATGTATGATTAATCTGCTTATTAGAATGCAACAACAGAAACATTTGAAGCATCTTTTACCTATAACGGTTGACCTATTTCGATTTGCTAAGCATACAAACTATTAGGTTCGAGGAATCAGTTATCGGCCTTTGATTTTCATGGTGTATAAGTATAATCCCTTACACCAATAGTGTAATACGTGGTAACTTTTGTATACATTTTCCAAATTTGAATAATCATATATTTTATGAATTAAAATCAAGACTGGTTATAAAATTACCAGTTGATCATTAAATAAATCTTTAAGAACAATAGTGCTTAGGTCCATTTAAAATATGTTTAAAAAAGTTATATATCTGAAGCTTATAAACTCAATCATAGGCCTCTTTACGGAGAAAACTCCCTGTGTTAGTAAGAAACGGTAAAGCTTCATTGCATTTTGATATGATTTGTCCTCAAATGGTACGTTACATTGTAAAAATCTTTTTAAAATAAAGCTTGCGTAGTTTATTCTAATTTATTGTTTAAAAGAAATGCACTATGAAATAAATGCGTTTACGGGCCAACCAATTAGTCATTATGCAAGAGGCAGTATTGAACAATACGATACCATATCGTAATTATATTGAGATATGATGAAAATGAAAAAAAAAATGATATCTATAATCCAAATAATCCAAACTCATAATAAAATACAATATCAAACTTTCTCGAATAATTAAGAATCGACACGTTTGATAAGTTGAAACTGTAATATTTCAGTTATATTTACCAAATGCCTTTTCCTCTTATGTTTCTCAAAATCATTTAGCTTATTAAAAACAGCTTTGCATTTTCCACATGTCAAAATATCTGGCTCATCTTAAAAATAAAACAGAAGAATTTATAAAAATAGCAGATGCGGTATAATTGCCAATGATACAACTATACACCACAGTTCAGATTAGGGTAAAAAGAAGCCATTATACAAAACCATATGCCCTTCAACAAGGACAAAACCATACCGTATGATGCATGTAATCGGTTTGAAAAAGATGAAACATATCAAAATGTAAAAAGAAAACTCAACGGCTTTATTTATAACATAACAATTCACGAAAAATAAAATATGACAGACATGAAATAATGACATCCTTTGAACTAAAGGCTGTTGACTTGGGACAGGCACATGAATGATGTTTCGGGGTTAAACATGTTGAAGTGCCATACCATGTTAAAAACTTTGAAATAGGAAAAGAGTTGATTGAAGCTTAGAAATTCATAAACAGATTTCAAATAAAATTGAGAAAGGAAATGGGGAATGTGTCAAAGCGGGAACAACCCGATCATAGAGCAGACGACAGCCGAAGACCACCAATGGGTCCTCAATGTAGCGTGAAATTCCCTCACACGTAGGCGACTTTCAGCTGGCTCCTTAAAACTATGTATGCATTGATCGCTTTTTTACGCTATTTATTCGTATTGATTTATCGTTTCGATGTTTTGGCATTTATTCAAAACATTCGATACATACTTTTAAACATTCTCTGTTTTGGTAATGGTGACTTATTTGTAGATCTTATTTTTACTATCATTTGTTGCTGTTTACACTTATCTCTAGTTATAACGAACTTGGCCCAGCAGTTTCAGAGGAAAAGATTGTAAAAATAGACCAATATTTACGGGTATTGTGAAAAAATGACTTTAAAGGGAAATCTCAGATCTGTATTTAGTGTCGATTTTGGTTTTAGTGAAGAGTGTTGGATATATATAAAAAAAAGAAGATGTGGTATGATTGCCAATGAGACAACTATCCACAAAAGACCAAACTGACACAAACATTAACAATTATAGGTCACCGTACGGCCTTCAACAATGAGCAAAGCCCATACCGAATATATTCAGCTATAAAAGGCCCCGATAAGACAATGTAAAACAATTCAAACGAGAAAACTAACGGCCTTATTTATGTAAAAAAATGAATGAAAAATAAATATGTAACACATAAACAAACGACAACCACTGAATTACAGGCTCCTGACTTGGGACAGGCACATACATAAATAATGTGGCGGGTTAAACATATATATCTTGCCATGTCTGGTATGTGTTATTGTTTTATGTTTTTCTGCGTTCTGTCGATGTTTATAATATTTTTCAAATGGTTTGATATTTCGGTTTTCTGTTGTGCTGTTACTGTTCCAGTTTAGGGAGGGTTGAGCACCCATTCGCATGTTCAACCTCGCAATCTTCGTTATCGATCTGTCACAAATCAAAAATCTACAGTTCAGGTATTGTCATTTTGTTTCTGTTTGTTTTGTTTTTAGTACATTGTGCTGTTATAAATAGGACCGTTTGTGTTTCCTATTGAAGACTTTTGTGAGTTTTCATGTCGGGGCCTGTGATAGCTGACTAAACGGTATTGGTTTTATGAACCAGCATTTCTATAATTTATGATTATTGTTATAGTATCCTTTATTTGCCTTTGAGAATATTATATTTACTGTTTGGTCCTTTTTTTAGGGAAATCAATTTGACATGACTCTGTACTTATACATCCTTTCATTGTTTTATTGTGCTATGATCATTTTGTTCGTATTCTTGTATTTAATATTTGCTAATCGTAGTTAAATAATTTTGTGATTTTACCTTTTGGCTATATGTTTTTTGCATATCAATTCCGTCATTGTTTTATTGTGCATTGTTAACATTTTTGTCTTTTTGTCCTTAATTTGTGTTATTGTGCTAACGTAAAGATTTGGATTCTTGCCTATAATTTTTATTAATGTGCTTTGTCTGTATGCCTTTTTGTGTTTTTTTGTAACATTTTTGTTTGTTCTTATAGTAAACATATGTTCTATTATATATGTTTGGTTTGATCAAACATCGTTACCTATATAATGGAATTTGGTACGACTGTCATACAAGTGTGAAGTTAAGCTGGATATACAATAAGGTTTAATCCACCATTTTCGACATCAGAAAATGTCTGTACTAAGTCAGTAATATGACAGTTGTTATACATTTGTTTGATGTGTTTGAATTTTGCCATTGAATTAGGGATTTTCCATATTGAATTTTCCGTGTAGATCAGTATTTTTTGTGATTTTATTTTTTATACACCCGCACTATAAACATTTAATTATCTTTCTGTAAAATAAAGATGACAAGTTTTAATTTCCTTTAAAAGATGTTCGTAATTTTTTTTTATATTTGAAGTATATTTAATCGTATTTAGTCCAATGTTGAAAACAACTTGAGTACTCTTTTTACTGTTCGCGGAGACCCAATCATAATTCTAATCATGTTTTATAAATTAACATAGTCAAGTGCACTCAAGGGAATGGTATTTGTACATTAATGGTACTGAAAAATTAACCATTCTGAATGTTTTGATTGCTAATTACATAATTTCAGACGATACTTTTAAATTTTGACATATTTACCCTGATCCGAATATTCGTCTTCACTGTCTGCAATACAATAAAATATTGTTATTTATCATATATTTAGTAGTGAATACGGTAGTTTTGAATATTTGATAAATAGCCTGCTGTTTACTCCATATTGCATGCATTTCATGCGCAACCTTTATTATACCCTTTATCAAGGCCCTTCTATTTTTTGTTTTTTACATAAACTCCTTTTTCGTTTATGCAAGCTTCTTCTGAATTCCCCCCCCTCAAAATGGGTCCTAAATGAAATACCATACAAAACAAACTAATTTTTTTTAAGAATAACAGCACGCAAATTTTAAGGTAACCCATATGCTACGGATGAGTAATCGAGCAGTTCTTTTAAGGCTTTTAAAACAAAACAAATGAAGAAATGAAGGTAACCCAGGTGCTAGCGATCAGAAATCAGTTTATATATACTCTCCTGTTGAAATATATGATAAAGCGTATAAAACATGGCAAAATCCGTATCACATGCCGTATCAACCCGACCAATATCATCGCTCGGGCCTAAATGCCATCTGCCTGTTATTGGTATTTTGGGATGATACAGCATATGACACGCATTTTGCCATGTATCACACATCAAAAAAGATAGTTTTGCATTGCACTTTTAAAATACATACTTTAAATCATCATAATCTTATGTAGCAGTATCATAAACTATTTTATAGAAATACAGACCAGTTTTGTGACTATTTCAGTTTCTTGTATAAATATATATATATATTTATTATATACTTAGTTGTAAATACAGATAAAATTTATGTGTAATACAATCAATGACAAGCGAGCTGTATCAGCCACCCGTGGTGATATCGATATCAGCACGGTTGCAAAATCTTTAACACACCTTTAATCTGTATGACGTCACGTCATCGATTGCAGTCACTGTTGCAAAATCTTTATCAAACCCTAATCTGTATGACAGTATGTCAAAATCTATAATCTGTATGACGTCATTTCAAACCTCCTCACCTGTATGACGTCATGTCACTTAAAAAACATCTATTTGGGGTATATGTATATAATAAAGTGTATATGATATGGGTTTTTCAATATCACACACCGTAACAACCCTCAACCAATATAATCTCTCGATCAGAGCTCTTGGGATAATATTGGTGTCTCGGGTTGATACGGATGCGATATTGAAAATGCCATATGATATTCTCTATAGATATGCTGATGACACTTCATTATTTGTTATTGTAACGACGACCATGCTGTAGCAGTTGATGACTTAGATGTCCAAGGGAAGGAAATATCGTGTTGTATTTATATTTAGGGAATTGTAAAAGAGGGGCAAAAGATATCAGAGGGACATTCAAACTCATACATCGAGAATAAACGTAAAACGGAATGGCCAACAATGACAAAGACCAACAGGCAAACAATAGTACTCAAAACCCATAATACAAAAATATCAACTAAGCAACTCGAACCCTACGAAAAACTCAGCGGATCTCAGGTACTCCATAAGGGTAAGCTTATCCTGTTTCACATGTGGTACTCATTGTTTTAGAAATATTAGTACGAAACCGATCATAAGTCTTATACGGTAGGTCACATTCCCGAAAGGGAACAGGATTGCAGTTTCGATGTTCGGGACATAACCGTTATTATCTGTGGAACAGATATTCCATAACGGACAACCAACTCGCGATATCGTCCGTCACAAGTACGGATAGATTATTTCAACTTCACCATTTTGAACTCTTATAACTACAATGTAATTGGTGTCATCTAGGAATTACATTTCAGTCATCATCTTCACGAACACAAATATTTTTCTATATTTTTCAAAACATGAACTCGTTTTTCTCGACTTGTACTAGTTCAACATTTACTAAACACGTAGTGACGAATACATATGGTTTATGTTGTTATCTGACTAATACAAAATTCTCACCAACTTCTATAAAAGTTTACTTCTATGTTTTTATTTTAAGACAAGGTCAAAATCTTGGTTGATTGGCGGGGTCATCGGATACAATTTTTAAACCAGATACAATAAGGATGATTAATGCCTAAAGTTTTGTTTAATTTTGCAGAGTATATTCACAGAAGCATAGTTTTGTAAAAGATTACAATATTTTACGAAATTTGTGAGAGAAAAAATTACTTAAAGGGGTAATAACTCCAGTTGGGGTCAATTAAAAATTTTACTAAAAAAGAAATTTGACTTTTTTTATTTCTGTTTTTTTATATACATAAGTTTTTCTAATTAATAATTATTAATTAATACCTCTATCGTGTAAATGTGTCGATGCAAAGATTTCTACCATTACAGATACATGTACCTCTGAAAATAGAAATTTTCTAAGAAAATTGTCACAGCAGTTTACTATAACAACCAACTTACTAAATAGATGAAATATATATATTGAGTATTTTAAATAAAAAAAATACAACTGGTAGAACTTAAGAATAATCGCTACTCTTCCTTAGGATTTTTGCTGGATAATAGGAAAGATTTATTCATGTAGTTTCAATGAAATATTTTGCCGAGTAACCCTTTTTTATAACAATTTTACCGGAAGTTTTGATAATGTCATAAAATCCTTGTTTTAGGTACTTGTTTTTAAGATATATATTGAATCAATATGTAATGCGAATTATTTGGCTTGATACATATGCGACGTTACGTGGTGTTATTTGCATTTGAATATTTGTTTAATATCTCCTACCTTACTTTCTGGATACATGTATATGTTCCGGACCATATGAGTATTTGGACCATACGCGTATGGTCATGACCATATGCGTATACTCATATGGTCCGACCATACGCGTATGGTCCGACCGTTCGCGTATGGTCGGACCATATGAGTATAATACTCGTTTGGTTATTAACGGGCCGGACCATATGAGTATTTGGACCATATAGGTATATATATTTTTTTCAAATTACATTATAAACGTTTCAATAATACAAAAACTTTATCTAAAAAAACAGTGATGGTTTAAAACATGACAATTTTTGTAATTTTATAATAAAAAAAAATACGTAAAATTTAATATTGATGCCATAGTTAGTTTTCATCGCTAGTTACATTCCTGCATTTAGGGTTTGGATGACATTCACTTCCACACGGTATCATAGCTTTTTAGCATTTGCAAGAAATTTGTGCACGATCTTTTTCATTTACACATTTTGTTTGCGAGTGAAAAACAGGCCTTTTTTGCAGCTGCGTTCAGTGATACCGAGGTCTTTGGCAATTCTGATGTCTACGGTGTTTTTAAAAAGCTCTAGATCTCAAATATCGTAAAATGACTGCAATACACCATCTTCACAACACAACTTAAATAAATTAATAGTATGCTACTTTCCAGTGACTTCTTATGTAACAGTTCATTAAGAAATTTTTGGAATTTAATTTTTAAGTCGACATATTGTCATTAGTCGTAATAACAAATCGGTAATGACCATCGGTATAAAATGTGTTTACTTTAAATTTGACAATTAAGTAAAATTAAGTAACTATGTGAAACTTTTTATTATTATTTAGCTTTATCTTTTTATTATAATATAATGATAAAATTACCTTTATGATAGCGTATTTTGAATGAACGGTCATACCATATGAAGAGTTTAGAAGTATGAAAAGTAAACTGTAACAGAGTGTTAATTACCCCGACCATACGCGTATGGTCCGACCATACGCGTATGGTCGGACCATATGAGTATATACCCATATGGTCATGACCATACGCGTATGGTCCAAATACTCATATGGTCCGGAACATATATATAATGTGTCCGGGTGACATACATGTATTTGCAATTGTCTAACCCTCGCTAAACCTTTGTTAGACAAGTGTTAGAGAACAAGATAAATCAAAAACTGCAAAAGTTCGTTTGTATCCATCTGATTCGTTACTCCCTTTTGAACATATTTTGATAGTTATTTTTTATGTTGTACTTTAACACTACTGTCATAGGTTAGAGGAGGATTGGGATTTCCGGTAACATGAACTCCCGGACCCCCATATACTGTATGAATGTGCCTGTTTTAAGTCAGGAGTCTGTTATGTCTGTTATGCAATGATTTTCGTTTGTTGCTGTGTTACATATTTGTTTTTTTTGGTTAAATTTTGTACAATAAATAGGCCGTTAGTATTCTCGATGAATTGTTTTACATTTGTTATTTCGGGACCGTTTATAGCTGACTATGCGTTATGGGATTTTCTCACTGTTGGAGGCCGTATGGTGAAATACAGTTGTCTCATTGCCTATTGTATCACATCTTTTTTTTAAATAACTTTAATATTGTTATGTTTTTTAATTCTTTGAAGCCTTATCCCAGTAACGCATACATATGGATAAAACAAGAGACCAAAATGACACAGAATTGGGGAGTCCGCTTGTTGATACGATGTTCTAAAGATTGTGTTGTTTAACGATTAATAATCTACATAAAGTTGGCTCAATTAAAAACTGCCCTCGAGATAACATCCCTACAAAAAAAATTGCGACATCCCGTTTTATATAAATATTTTACAATAACTGTCAAACTACACCCCGAATCTGTGTGTTCATGATTTGGAGAGAAAACAGTTATCAAAGGTACCAGGATTATAATTTAGTACGTACGCCAGAAATAATGTTTTTTTTAGTCGTTGTTTTTTTTAAATTGTAGTTTCTTACGCTTTTGAATAAGGACCTCATAGTTATAATTATCACAACATCTACAGTATTGGAACCGACATGAAAGGATCTGCCTACTTCTTAATAACGCCCGATCCCATTTTTTTAGAACATGATTTATACAGGGAATACAATGTCCTTAGATTTAGTGTATTATATACTGATTTTTTCATAAAAGGGGAAAACTTTATAACTTATCACAAGATGTTATTCATTTATAATCACTTTAATAAATATGTTATTGACATTTACCAGTTTTCCCCTGATATGGAGAAGAGCTCTCTCCTGTATATTCCTCACGTACAGCTATGGCAAAATCTGTTAATCTGTCTTCAATGGTAGCAACACACCCATGACAACCTTGAAAATTGAGAAAGCAACAATGATTTAGTTATAGCTTTTTCATATATGATGATCAAAATTATTTCAGTTTAATATCTTATGTCAAAATTAACAAAACGTTTGTAATCAATTTTAACTTCCATAAGAACATCTAAAATAAACACTTTGTACGTTTTGTCTGTAAATTCAGTTATTTGTTTGAAATGTCAGTTCTTGTATTGTTTCTATTTTCAAAAGGTATTTGTTATAAGACCTCCAACAGGAAATATGCTTTTGATTTTGATTTTGAAACTGTTTTTTGTAAGAAATTTTACGTGAGTATTTGGTATTATTCAAAATTGTTTTCAAAAACAGTGGTTTAGATTTTAACATTTTTTGAATATTTGGTTTTTAAATCCTGTTCAGTTTTCAGTTTCAATTTTCTGCTCTGGTATTAGACTAAAGCGCTGTTTTGAAATTAGATAATAATCAATTTTGTGGTCGATCACACATCTGATTCCAGAAAATTATACGAATATGATTAACATAATATGGACATAAGTTTTCCAGACAGAGCTTCATTTTTCAATTTTTATTAGATTCAAAACAAAGAACCAGAGAAATTACTTGTTTTCGAGGACAAAATTCCACTACAAATATATGTGAAAAGCAGACATAAAATGCTTGCAATTATGTTTTCTTACCGCTTTGAATGTTTCTATTACTTGCAGATTTAAGGAATTCCTCCAGACAAGCCATAACAACCTCAAATTTTGTCTCCTCCGTTGAATTGTCAATTCTTTGCACGATTGCCGGATCAAACTACAAGTAATACTTGTAATTGTAAGACAGAAGTGGTACTTCTTATAGAAACTAAGACTGACTTGCTATGATATTTATGATTACGACTATATTTTTCCCCGTTCCTTATGAACTGAGAATTTACAATTTATGAGTGTTGCGTAACTAAAACGCTCTTCTGGATCATATTGGTTAGAAATGCATATATTTATTTCTTTAACAAGAATGATAATTTGTCTCTGATGCATGAATTTTGTTATAAATAGATTGTGTTTGGCCTTTAACTAGCTGTCAGGAACTGCGAGTAATCTCAAATTTTTCTTGTTTATTTGACCTGTTGATAGTATTTGTAATGTTTTTTTTGTAATTTCAAGTTTCTTATTCAGGGTCTTTATATCAGCCATCACCTCTCCGTAATATGAACGATGAACAACAAAATTATTTATTTAGTAAATACTATTCATTCTTCGTTTAAACTGTGTATCTTACCACAAAATTGTTTTCATTTACCTGGGTATATTATTGTATATGGCGGATTTTTTTTACAAAGTTATTGTTGTTTTTGAAATTGTTTAACATTTCACAGCGGTATATTACTGTTGCCTTTATTTATTCACACCCTTTTGATAGATATTTTTTATTAATTTTGTATCATAGATTAAATTTATACGTTGAGTGAATGTTCATTTTTATAAATATGTCTTTTGATTGAGTTGAGGCATTTCAATCACTTTTTATAGTGTGTCTTTCTACGTTGTGATGTTACACTATCGCTTCAGATAAGGGTGAAAGTTGTTAGTACCTATTGAAACGGCCAAACACGCTGCCTTTGTTTGCACCTACTCTTAGTCAGGAATTTTGGGGTCCTTAATAGCTGGTTGTTCGGTGTGAGCCACGGCTTATGTTACAGACCGTACCTTGACCTATAATGGTTTACTTTTACAAATTGTGACTTGGATGAACAACTTGTCTCATTGGCACCAACACCGCCGAATGCATCTTCTTATATCTATAACAAGCAGGATACTCGACAGACATGAACACGTCACATTTCATATTATCATTAATATTAATAAAACATTAAAAGATTGTAAATAATCATTATATTAAAAATATCAGTAATTATTCCTCTGTTTTATTTATTTAAAATATTTGTAAATATAAATTCTATACATACGTGTTCAGATGTTTTTATCAAATCTATTATACACTTCAGATAGTAAGAATGACTGCATTCCTTCTTCAATTCTTGCAATTGTGGTTCATATTTGTCATTCACACCTAAAACTTTTGCTATGCCGAGTATGTTGTTTGCTGTTGCCTTCCAAAGCTTCGAAAATTTCTCATCATCGAGGTTTAACGCAAACGACGCATGCGCAATTTTATTTCGAATGACAATGATATCTTCAAATTTTTTTTTACACGAACAGAAGTACTTTGTTATTTCAGTATACAATTGTTTGTCTCGATCCATCAGTAAAGATAATGAGAAACCTTCCTTTATTCTATACTGGCACGAACAATGTGGATGACAAGTTTTCCCGTTTGTTTCATAAATGATTCCAAACTGAGATTCAGAAATTCGTCGTTGATGAGAGATATCTCTGTCATTGTTACACTTACAACAACATACATTTGCATAAGCTAGGTGGTAAACCTTGTGTACATTATCATTTAGGAACACAGAGAAGCACTTCTTGGCATATTGTAAATGACAATCCCAAAATATCTGACAACAAAAATTAACGATAAAAAATCGAATGAATGTAAGATCTAAATCATCCAGTTTTATATTTTTGTTTGCCTTCAAACAACAAAGTCCTTGTTTTTGTTGTTCATGTTTGTCAATGCGAATGGAATCTTTGTCAAAAATAATAAGCATTTGTGTTTTATCTAATAGCAATTTATTTTGCAATATAGTGTTCTTTTCGCATTGACAGCAAAGTGTATTGGATGAAAAATGATATAGTTCATGCTGATGATTGTTTATAAATTCCTCGAACGTCGAACGTGTTGAAGCTATGAACATCTGCAATAATTGACGGCTTATATTTGTTCCATGAAGATATACCAATGTAAACAGCTTAAAGAAGTTTTCCTGTGGTTGCGTGTATGGCATTATCTAATTTGCCTACAAGGAGAACAAATGTAAAAAAAAGTATACAAAGGCACTTGTATTCCTAGCGATGATTAACTTATGGAATTCCCAAATATTATCCTTGTTCCTTTTGCATTGACCATCAACATTTTTGACACGCTTACACTTACTCATGCTTTGATTAAAAAATAAATGACTTTTAAGTGATAAATATATAGAGCGTATGTTTGACAAATCAACACATGCTACTTTCGGTGTAAAAATAATAGACAACGAGGTTCCGAAAATGCATCACTTTAAACATAACCAATCGATTCGCATTATAATTTTATAATTATGTACACTTAATAGATAACTGTTTTGTCTTTGAAGCTTCGATGGCATCAATCGGTAAATTGATTTTGAAAAATTAAGTTTTCTAGGAACGCGTTAGCAGAGCCAGGTATTTGCGACTATAAAGTCACGAATTGATGATGTCGGAGCTTAAAAATACAAGATGTCATCTTAATTGTAATAAAACTGTCAGACTGCAACGTCAAATCATACTTTTAAATCTATAGCAAGTCGTTTGCAATCGTGCATGCATTTTTATAGCATAAGATGTGAATTGATGGCATGAACATTGCCAAATTCATCAAACCAAAGTAGACGTTACATACGATGTGGCATAAAATTAACAGTATATCTATTTCCTTAATCATGGTCAACCAATAGCATTTGGAACAAATTACCAGAAAAGAATAAATTTCCATTCCAGTTACACAGACATACTGTGACAAAAGTAAACTGTGTGAACAAATATAAATCCAATAAAACAATACGGTGAAGAACCGTTATTTTTCCGATTTGTAGTACATTTAATCGTATGCATGAATAAATTCATATTTATGTTTAATTATAGTAACATGATAACAGTGTATGTATGATGAGGAATATGTATAATACTTACATTCACATATATTTTGTACATATATTTTGTAGCTAGTAAGAAAGTTGTTATGGAATAATTCATTTCTATGTATGTTAGCATTTGTTATTGTTACACTTCAGTGTTCCCGTTTTCCTTTGGTTACCTCTTATAGTTGATACATGTATATTTCCCGCAGTTTTAGTTTGTAACTCGTATTTTCCCTTCACAATCAAGTGGTATACTTTTGTTGCCTTATTTTTTCCTTGATATTTATAACAAAGAGAAACTTAACCTAAAGCTGCAAGCTATCGATGTTTTATGTTTTCTTTATTCTTTTCGCCACCTTTTTGTTTAGGGTCGATCTTATGTGTAAGATTTTCAAACAGATTTTCACAGATTGTTTCACTACAGTGACTGTTCAAGGTCATCAAATATTCTTAAATCAAACACATTGTGAAGTGCCTAACCCATGTCAGGAACCTCAAAGAGTTTACGTTTTTAGATACACACAAGCCTAGAATAATAAAGCATTGACTCATAAGATTCAACTATTTTATAAACCAAACACCCTATCTTCAAAAAGTGTTGTTTCAGAAATCGAAATAAAATGTAACTAAAATTTAGAATTGGCGAATCAAATATGCGATACCTGGACAACTTTCGAACGACATTTTCATGCACATATAAAACGTATCTTATTTTTAATTTCCAGCTGAATGTCTGTACCCAAAATCATTTAGTCTTTAGTCTTGCAACGCTGATGTAAATAAAGAGAATGGCAGTCGTAGATTTACAATATGATAGACTACAAAAATAGTTTTCAATAGGTGTAGTTATTTGAATATGTTAAATAACCGTTTTTAGGGAAAGAAGTTACTATGATATTGAATATTTTTGGGGAGAAACAAGATATGTATATTATATGAAATTATCAATTGGTAAAATGGAGTAGATTTATCATAAATGACATACTCCGTCGAAAATATAAACCTTCAGCATAACTAGCCACATTGCTTGGTTCAGATTAAAATAATAATATTTATGACTATTTTATCTATTTTAACAGTTCAGTTATAAGTGCCATATTTGAAGCATGATCTGTTAACCCGTCTGGAGCTCCTGAGATAACCTCAGTTTTAGTGAGGTTCGTTGTACTTAGTATATATTATGTGAGTGATTATTGTTTATTTGCCTGCCTTTTTCTTTTAAATTCATGACGTTTTCAGTTGATTTTGAATGTCCCTATGGTATCTTTCGTCACTCTTTATATTAATTTCCTTCCTTCATGACCATGTAGCTCTTTAACCGTTTTCGTTCTCATATTACCATATTTAACCAGTGTTTGGTGAAGGTATGACCAATTGAGTAATAATAAGATCGTAATATCTTCCTAGATTCAAAAACGCGTACAACAATGTTTACTTTATAACGGATATAAAGTATTTCGGGCAGTAGGTCACGAGTATTGATTACAATGTTTTGACTATTTTTAAAATTTAATAAACATCAAAATGATCCATAAAAAGGGTTTGAGCTCTATTAACTTCAATAATATTTATAGAAGTTAGAATTTAAAAGAATCTCACCATCGTCAATAATGTAATAATTTTATTTTCTGTTTCAAAAAGTAAACCTACGACGCCATTTTAAGTGTTGATTGTGTGTTTTGTTAATTATTTCAATTGTTTATTTTATCTTCTTTCATTGCATTAAAAACAATAAATTGTACGAATTGCATATAATATGTTAAAGATGAAAACATGGATTTACTTACACAATGATTATCACATCTAAAACAGACATGAACTAATATATCAAAATCGATTGACGTCAATCAACTCTGAATGATGAATAGCTCTATAAATATCTACTCTAAAGTACACACTTAGATTTAACAAAGCGTAATTAAAGCGTATCATGTGTTTAAAGTTAACATTAACCTTGTAGTAAATAAAGTGTAGATTATTTACCAGGCTTGAAGTGATTGAAAAGTGTACACAATTAAAAACGATGAAAATATGAAAGTCAGAAAATGATATTTACGCACATATATCAAACAGATATACCTATTTTAAACAGACATATTTTTTTGTATGTGTTAGCTATTTGTTTTTAATGATTATGACATTGAATCGTGTAAATATGCTGTCTCTTAGTTTACATTGTATTCACATGTGTTTTGTAGCATAATCAGCAAACAAAGAATAAATGCACAAACAAATAATCATAATTATTATTTGTCATATTATTGTATAGCAATATAATATTTCACACAGAAAGTAACCAAAAGTTAGCGTGCAATAAATTGTAATATTGGAATAGTTCATAATACATGACGTCATCAACGACAAAATCTTAGTTTAAACAAGTTTTTACCTTCAAATATTTTATTGCTATACAATAAAAGGGTTATTGCATGATTTTCTGGGAATATTGTCCCTCGTAGAACATATATTGCACTCGCAAGCGCGTGCAATATAAATTTCTACTCTGGACTATATTCCCCAATATTCATGCAATAACCCTTTATTGTCGAATTGTCGTTTAAATTTTAACTCCTTTATCGACAATCATCAATTTTGACTTGTCATTAAAATGCATAATATCAAACAAAATTAGTAGATTTGGCTAGGTAAGTACTTATATGTAAATAAAGTATCTATCTGTGGAGCAAGCACTTATTATTTTTTTTTACCTAGTCCATCTTTGATATTAATTTTAGATAACTTTGGATAATTTTCCTTTTTTTTCTATTATTATGAGGATACAATATAATTCGGTTTTCACCATAGTCTTTTTCAAAAAATTATATTTTTTTATGTAGGTTCTAATCATAATATAATCATTTGACATAAGTTTTAAGTTTATGAAAACAAATTGAAGTGGTCAAGGTGTTCGGGGTTTGTGTATTTGCGTCTTGTATCGTGTGCGTGTTTGTGTTATGAGGTTTTACATTGCATGCATGTATTTGTCATTAGGGAATTAAGTAATACGGATAAACTAATACAATATAAAATTGAGAAAGGAAATTTGGAATGTGTTAAAGCGGCAACAACCCGACCATAGAGCAGACAACAACCGAGGCCACCAATGGGTCTTCAATGTAGCGAGAATTCCCGCACCCGTAGGTCTCCTTCAACTGGCCCCTACAATGTCTGCTTCATTTGAATTTAAAAATTATATTTACCATATAAAAACAAAAAAAGCTTTCACAAGTAGTAGGATCAATGCTATTTGAAGGTTATATGATGCTAGCAACAACTGAAAACAGTGTATTCTTGACAACAGAATTGAAACAGTGTTAGTAACCCGAGTTTCTATCGTGAAAAGAAGACATAATATTAAATAATAAAATATATTGTCAAACAAGCGAATCGGCTTAAAAAGAAAACAATTACAGGATATGCACTTCATCTACGTTCACCGTTTATTGCGTCATCGACTACGAGGTCAGTTGTTAACGACCTTGACTACCATCGAGAGTCATGTACGGTCGGCACTTGTTTGAGCCTTTTTTTTTTGCATTTAATTGATTTTATTTTAAAAAAAAATTAATCATCTTTATTCAAATATTCAACATGTCGTTTGTTTATGTAGTATATACGTGTTTCTCGTTTCTCGTTTTGTTTATATAGATTAGACCGTTGGTTTTCCCGTTTGAATGGTTTTACACTAGTAATTTTGGGGCCCTTTATAGCTTGTTGTTCGGTGTGAGCCAAGGCTCCGTGTTGAAGGCCGTACTTTAACCTATGATGGTTTAATTTCTAAATTGGGATGGAGAGTTGTCTCATTGGCACTCACACCACATCTTCCTATATCTATTTACAAATCTTCACTAAACGATGATAAAAGATACCTTGGCACATATCATCAGTACCATACTAAAACATTGAATGCAATGACACCTTCAGTGGTTTGCACACAAATAATCTTTACCTTACGGTAAATGATATAATTTGATTATCCTCATCATTTAAAAAATATTTATAAAAAGAAAAATCACAAAAATATTGGAAATTTTTCAATGGAAAGTCCCTAATTATCAAATGGCAAAATCAAAAGCTAAATCACATCAAACGAATGGATAACAACTGTCATATTCCTGACTTGGTACAGGCATTTTCTTCTGTTGAACATGGTTGATTGAACCAGATTTTATAGCTAGTTAAACCTAGTATTGATATTACAGTCGTATCAAATTCCATAATATTGACAACGATGCGTAGAATAATTATTGGTATTCAATTATCTAAAAGGATTTGTAACACATGAATGAAATTATAAATACATATAAATGTTTTCAACAAAGAAATGAAAATACTATGATCTATTAAATTTACAAAGGAGTAGGTCCGGTAAGGGTCGATTTCGGCCTCAATGTTTAGGTTCATCTAACGAAAGATTTTATTCAATTACTTATTAAGTGAAACATTTTAACTGATTACGTCATTAAAATCACTCAAGCTTATATATGAAAAATCTATCAAATATGCGAAAAATCGTCACTTTTCAGATGTTTTTTTTTCAAAAATGAAAGTAGCCGCATCCGTGTTTACACTCAACCTTTATATATAATGTATTATCGTCAAATACAACTTACATTTTAATATTATGAATGAACACGAATGCGGCCACATTCATTTAAGATTGAAACTATCTAAAATTTAACTAAAACGTTAAAATTGTGAAGATTTCATTAATTTCTAGTATGACTTAATGATGATGGTACCCGAAATATGTGCATTGTATTGTCAAAAACAGCCAATATTTATGTGGCCGAAGCATTCTACTTTTCAAAAAATATCAAACCGATTACATTTTCACAATTTTCTAAAACTGCTATATTTTGGGGCCAAAAAAGAGTCTTACTGAACCTACTTCTTTTGTAATGATTTAAGTTTAACAAAAAGTACTGTACGTAACAATGAAATTAAAAAAGGAGACAATAAACGAATTGGTTCGGAATTGAAATAAAACATATTTAATGGGATGTCACCCTTGTATACTAATGACATATCAGACAAAATTTAAAAAAACCCATAACTGCTCAATTTTTTATGAGGATTCTAAATTATAGATATAACCAACACTTGTTTATTTAAAGGATAGTGATAGCTAACGTGGACTAATCAACAGTAAAAAGTAAAATCACAAAAAAACTGAATTCCGTGGAAAATTCAAACCCCTATTTAAATGGAAAAAATCAAATGATCAAACACATTTTACTTATAGATTTGGCTTAATGGTTTGGTGTTGCTCATTTTACAATTTTTAAACTAGCATCCAATCAGTCACCACAATGTTTGTTTTAAAGAAGAAAGTCCGTGCAACTCCAAGAAGGCATGTCATCGCAGTTTCTTCTACCTACCACTCAAACCTAGAAGTTGTAAGATAAATTTCACAGAGGGAATTGACATCGAAGGCCCTGATCTACTTCGTACCAAGTCTTATCATTCTCCGATATTCTTGCCAAATCCAGAAGCCATTCAAACTGCCTTTGCCTAACAAGAACGGCTAGAAATTCCATATCAACCTCAACCTCCAGGTCGGAGCAATATGAAAAGGAAAACGACAGCTGATCCAACCCTGCTAAATATGTTATCGCAGTCTACATTATCTACCAAGACTGCCAAACGACAAAACCTAACATTAGTCAGTCAAAGAGGGAGACGCGATATCTGGCAATGCTCATAACATGCATTTTGTAATTTTGAAAAATTAAGAAGATGCAGTGTGATTGCCAATGAGAAAGCTCTCTATTAGAGACAAAATCACGTTAATAGCCTGATCTTATTCTATAAACAGAAATCTTGATGATCTTGAAAGATACTTCTAGACGTACATATTCAACTCAACCAGCAAAAGACGTAGATAGTCTGATTTTGTGCTATAAATACCAAAATTGATATGGTTTTAAAATATATCTAGACGAAAACATTTAAAACCACCTGTTAAGTAGTAACCTTTCTATTCACAAAGCTATACAAAAAAATGTTACACAAATTGC
Source organism: Mytilus edulis (assembly GCA_019925275.1). NCBI lineage: Eukaryota > Metazoa > Mollusca > Bivalvia > Mytilida > Mytilidae > Mytilus > Mytilus edulis. Next base: position 14,812,875 of record CM034358.1, read on the forward strand.
TTTCTAAACTATAACAATGTTTAATTTGTTTTTGTCAATGTCATTTTGTTGTAAAATTTACGCGGGTGGACTTATTTTTTACCTGTCAATCTTGCATCATTTGCCCTTCCTTTTCCCATTCTTCTTATGCCATTTTAGTAAGTTTAGTGAGATGTGTATTTATGATGAAATATCGAGTAGATTGAAATAATACTTGCCCACTTTGTTAAAAAGAAGGAATACGAAGTCTTCCCTAAAATTTGCCAGTATAATGCATGTGAGGGTTTTTTTCAGTACTAGGTTACTTTAAATTAAAGGATACTAGAACACACCCGCGAAATCGCGGGCATATACAGCTTGTGAACTGTTGTAGGACGATTTTTTGTGAAAGATATTATGTATTGAGAATCACATAAAAGGTATCTCCCCTTTTCCAAAGTCCGATATTTGTTTCCTTTCTATTCAATTCAATTATTTTCGTGTTTCTGGCCTACGACCACAATTATTCTTCTCCTTTGCTACAATGCTTCTTTGGTAATGGTCAAATCAAATTAAAAATTTGCACCGTTTCAAACACGAAATAATTTTTTTAGAGCCTTATTAACATGCCAATGGTAGGATTTTAATCATGTATAAATGACTAATACCGACTAAGGCTAATTTGAGGGGTTGTCGATCGGAGGGGTTCTGATCCCGAAATCCCGGGCTTAAAACCATGAAATCCCGAGATGCAGAATTTAAAGAAATTCATATCCCGAAATCGAAAAATATATTCTCGGATCCCGTAATGATCAATCCCCAAATCCCGAGCTTAAAACGCCCGATCTCGAAACCCAAAAAAAGGTCCTGCCTCCCTCTAATCTCTACCTTACTTTCATTTTTGCCATATCACTATTTTCCCTTTTAACAATAAATTATATATAGAAATTCCCTGACAGAATGCAGAGAGTCTCTATATATTAAAGTAGTATAATCGTAGTTTACATGTAGATAAACGCGAAAATTGTTTGTCATCTCTAAGGGATATAATAGTTGTGATTTTTGCAATCTGAGCACCATGATATGGAGAACGCTCTACGATTGGTTGTACTTGTGTCACATGTTTTACTTATTTTAATATAAATGCAACTGGTATGACCCTTAAATAGTAAACATCTAAAAAAAAGCAGTAGACAGAATATAGAGATTCTCTATATACTAAAGCAGTATAATCGTAGTTTACATGTAGATACACGCAAACAATCATTGTTCCCTCTAAGGAGGTATAATAGTTGTGCGATCTAAACACCATGATTTGGAGAACGCTCTGATTGGCTGATCTATTTTTCTTTTTTGTTATCTATCATACGATTGGTTGTATTTGTGTATGTTTCAAACAGGAACTCTTATCTATGACTAAAAGTCAGTCTGATGACGGAATCATTTCCGGACTCCTTTTTTGCCGTTTTTCTCCCAAAATAACTTAATCTGAATAATCATAAGAATGGATGACAAATGCGACTATGTATGTTACCTATAGAACACTGAGGCATGATGATTGATTTATTGTGGAAGGAAGAGAAACGACACCAAAAATGAGGTCTTCTCGTTTAATAGTATAGATTATCGTGATGTTATTTCTTAGAGAAGCTATCGTTATTAGGGACTTATTCATAACTTCCCAATTATATCAACCAAGTGGTAGAATCCCGCAGCCGGAGGCGGGTGCAGCTGGCCCTCACACAGAAATTTGTACAAGTTTACCAATTAATGAACCACACTGGATTTTTGTTGTATACATTTTGTTTAAAAAGAAAACCACAAGTACATGGAGGTTACGAAAAAGCACACACAATCACTACACTTTTAATATATGAGTTTTATCTGAGGATAAAAATATTATTATGGATATGGAAGATACACAAAAAATGTGTATATTTCAGCTTGGAACTTTGGAAATAGCTTGTGGGTCAATATTACGTTAAAAATTGTATTACCACATATTTTTATACTTGTAAGTTCAACGGTTTTTGTACATGTAATTTTGAATTTTTAATGTAATTTTTGGTTTGAGAGGTTGCAATGAAAGTGTGAAGAAGAAAGGGTAAGTGGTTGAAACGGTCTTTGAATATATGCTTTTGATGGCAGAGTATTCAATGGATTGAGTAGTCAGTTGGATATGCCCTATCCAAGTACATATCATAGGTTGCATTTCAAACTTTAAATACGTCTGTACGGTTATTTATAAGTGCTTATATCCACTTCATTTGAACTTTGATTGTTGGTTGTCTCATTGGCATTCATCAAACATTTCCTTTATGTTTTTATAAATACAGCATAGTAATTGTTTACAATTCAAAATTGAAATCCTGCTTTGTCCAACCTTAACCCCCCCAAAAAAGGATTTGCCGGAATTCGTTTGAATTTTTGACAAAGGGTTCACACATCTCACGTTGAATCCTAAGTATGTGGTACTACAGGATTTGTTGAGTTCATCAAATACTGTCTCAAAAAGGGGAGAAAATAATAAAAGGTGGACATTAAAACTCATTAGTTGAAACTAAGTTACAAAATGAACAACGCAATAGTTTAAAGAGAAAAGAACCATCGGACAAACCACAATTAACAAACCTCTGCATCGAAAAGTAAAGACTGAGCTGACAAGAACCCCTCAAAAACATTGGGTGATTTCTAATACTTTTGAAAGGTAAACAAATCCAGCTTATATGTATAACATGTGAAAAATCTTTTTCTTTTTAAAACCTATTATCTATCATAAAAAAGGTCGGTGACAGTAACTAATATCGGTCACCATGCAACACCATGACTGCATTTAATTCAATTTTAAAATTTAAATGATAGGTTTTTATCAACTATAATCAATAGTTGTGACACCTGTTATTAGAATCTAAATAAATACCATCGTAGATACTAGACCTAAAATATGATATGCGGGCTTCCCTTCTATAAAATAATAATCACATACGCTGAAAGATCAAATGAAGATCCTATTTTTTTTTTGCCATGCACAAATATTTACAAAACTTTTGAAATGCTGAGGTCAAATGTTTAAATATATATATTGGTAAAAAGGAAAAAAAATACGCAGCTGGAAAATTCATATTTTGTGTCTGGCACCTTAATATTTGATTTAAAAATAAATCTTGATCTTTATAATATTAATTTATATAACGAAAAGAAGGATCAAATGTAAAAGAAATAGAAAAAGAAACCGCGGAAAATAATACTTCACAGATGTATTTAAGATTTTATTTTTTTACAAATATTCAAACTTGCATACATATACAAGATACAGTATCAAAAAGAGGGTCAAAAGATACCAGAGGGATAGTCAAACTCATAGTTGGAGAAAAATAAAGACTAAGCAAGACGAACCCCACCACAAAATTGGGGTGACCTTTTGGGCTCCAGATGGGTAAGCAGGTCCTGATCCACATGTTGTACCCGTCGTGAAATAGACTTGAATAAGGGGCGAAAGATATCAAGAAGACATAAAAAAAAATCATATGCTAAGAAATACTGAAAACTCCGTTCCCAAAACACGACGATAACGGTAAGTTAGCAGTGCGTGTTCAACATTGTTTTTTTTTATATACTAATATCAAATCATTACACAAAGTTTTGAAGTACACATCTATTTTACCTGATAATATTGGATATTCCATCATCATTTCTGGGTTCGAGAGAAAAATTCTGTAAACAGACAAAACAACATCTCAACATATAATATTAGTTTATATAATTTTTTGTTGGCTTTGTAAATTTTATTCTAACTGTTTTTAATTTTATATGTCTTGATAGTGACAATAAAGATGAAGACGAACTACTACTGCAAATGGTGCTGTAGTTTTCACCTATTGATTTGAGCGTCAACATTGATTCGAAAATCAATTGTCAAATGATGGTAGTCGAAAAGAAAAACATAAGCAGTACACAACTTGAACCCGGTATACACATATATTATTAGTATAGTACTACATATAAATACGGATAAATCTGTAAATTAACATTATTTAATTCAGAGTTACCAAAAGATATTAATCTTATGCAAGAAAGAACTTTTTAACGAGTCACTGAATGTGCTTTTAGAATTCAGTTTGTACAACATAATGTATGAGTTGTTTAAATTGTTGATTCTTTGGTGTAAATTATGCTGACGAACTGAGTAAAAAAGTTTTGTAGGTGTAAATTATGGATTTTAAATGAGGAGGATTTCGAAAATATGTGTCTTATGATTTTGAATACAAACAAATTCACGATGTTAGGAATATTTCTTAATAAGAAAACCTGTATCTGCCTAACCAACCATTTGTCCATCTATAAAACATTAAGCCAACAACATTGTCGAAGAAATACCTGTCTTTGCAACCATCTGACACGAAAAATTTTCAAAGGCTTATAATTTAATACGCTGGACGCGCGTTTCACCTTCATCACGGACGTTCAGTCTATAAAAGTAATACAGTCAAGCAAGCATAAAGTTGAAGGACATTGAGAACAATAAATTCCAGATTGTTGTGCCGAATACGGCTTTGGTTTTTTATGCAAGGTATAGGAAAATCATAAGTATTTCGAATATTTCATATTTTTGTGAACAGTAAATTCATCAAATGATCATATAATTGATATTCATGTCAACATCGAAGTGCTGGTGCTGACAACTAAGCTGGTGATACCTTCGGGGACGAGAGGAAACTAAACAGATATATGTTTCAGTCTAAATCTATGGGAACCTCTTAATACGAGGTTCGCGTATGACCTTTTTGTACTAAGAACCAACACTGAAATCTCTTGTAATATTGATGATAAAACACAGAGTAAAAACGAATACTAGTATATGCTTCTCTTCAAAATGTGATGTTTTGAGGTATTAAATGAACTACGTTTTGCCAGACTTATGAATCAATCAGTACACATTCACTGTATTTAATAGAAATTCATGATACCCTTTCAGAAAAATTATGTCATGATTATTGCCGACATTAAAGTATCAACACTTTGTACATATTGTAGAATTTTAAGTTTTACAACTGTTAAACATATTCTGTTGCTTTTTATTCATAGAACAATAATCAATGTAAGTACTGATGAAGACAATACTCAACCAAGTTACAAATGAAATTTAATTTAAAAAAATAACATTTCCACACACGTTAACTTGAAGAATCAATTCATTCCAAAAAAAAATAAAAACACAAAAATACTAAACTCCGAGGAAAATTCAAAAATCAAAATAAAAAAATCAAAAGGCAAAATCAAAAGTCCAAACACATCAAACGAATGGATAACAACTGTCATATTCCTGACTTGGTACAGGTATTTTCTAATGTAAAAATAGTGGATTAAAAATGATTTTATCTAAATTTGATGGGACAGTTCATTCATAGGCAGAGTAAACATAATGAATGCGCTTTACTGAAATAAGCCATTTATTAATTTTATCTATTTATTGTTCACCAATGCGTACATGTTTAATGCAGCAATATTTTCGTTTATCGGGTCTCAAGTACTCTTAACCCTATTTTCATTTCTCACGTAGTTGAACGTTCATATACAATTTGTCTCCTCGTTCGTCTTCGATACTAGTTTCCTATTCATATAAATCATTCCGACCTTTGACATCAATTGTTACATTATCTTAATCATTAGCAAAACCAGTCATAATTGCAATTCTAAATGGATAAATTCCATTAAAATTGTTATACAATGATGACTGATGTACCCATATTTTGACTATTTTATAAATTGTGACTGTTTATTTAACACATCATGTTATTGTAGCGGAATTTGATGAGACTGCCATTAAAGTGAGAGGGTTAGCGCATATAACCGGGTTGAATCCACCATTTTCTACATTTGAAAATGCCTATACCAAGTCAGGAATATAACAGTTCTTGTCCATTCGTTTCTGATGCGTTTTTTTATTTGATTTTGCCATGTGATTATGGACTTTCCAGATTGATTTTCCTCTGAGTTCAGTATTTTTGTGATTTTACTTTTTTCATAATTTCGTGTATATTTAATTCCAATCGGACATTTATATTGTATTAGGAAGCGCTAGTTTTCAAAAGTACCAGGATTATAATTTTATAAGCCAGACGCGCGTTTCGTCTACACAAGACTAATCAGTGACGCTCAAATCAAAATAGTTATAAAGCCAAACAAATACAAAGTTGAATAGCATTGAGGACCAAATACGGCTAAGGTAATCTACTCCTGGGGTAAGAAAATTCTCAGTTTTTCGAAAAATTCAAAGTTTTGTAAACAGACAAATTATAAAAATTACCATATAATTGATATTCATGTCAACACCGAAGTGCTGACTACTGGGCTGGTAATACCCTCGGGGACGAAACGTCCACCAGCAGTGGCATCGACCAAGTGGTGTAAATAGTACCAGGATTCTAAT
>CM034358.1:14819362-14854362 GCA_019925275.1 Mytilus edulis
TATGTAAAGTTCAGCGCTGAAGATGTAATGTCTAGCGCTGGAGATGTAAAGTCCAGCGCTGGAGATCTAAAGTCTAGCGCTGAATATGTAAAGTCAAACGCTGAAGATGTAAAGTCTAGCGCTGGGAATGTAAAGTCTAGCACTGGAGATGTGTAAAATCTAGCGCTGGAGATATGCAAAGTCTAGCGCTGGAGATGTAAAGTCAAGCGCTGCAGATGTAAAACCAAGCGCTGGAGATGTAAAGTCTAGCGCTGAAGATGTACTATCAAGCGCTTGAGATGTAAAGTTAAGCGCTGGAGATCTAGATGTAAAGTCAAGCGCTGGAGATATAAAGTATAGCGCTGGAGATGTAAAGTCAAGCGCTGGAAATGTAGACTCCAGCGCTGGAGATGTAAAGTCCAGCGCTGGAGATCTAAAGTCTAGAGCTGGATATGTAAAGTCAAGCGCTGTAGATGTAAAGTCTAGCGTTGGGGATGTAAAGTCTAGCGCTGGAGATGTGTAATATCTAGCGCTAGAGATATGCAAAGTCTAGCGCTCAAGATGTAAAGTTAAGCGCTGGAAATGTAAAATCAAGCGCTGGAGATGTAAAGTCTGGCGCTGAAGATGTAAAATCAAACGCTGGAGATGTAAAGTTAAGCGCTGGAGATCTAGATGTAAAGTCAAGCGCTGGAGATATAAAGTCTAGCGCTTGAGATGTAAAGTCAAGCGCTGGAAATGTAAAGTCTTGCGCTGAAAATGTAAAGTCTAGCGCTGAAGATATAATAAAATTAACGGTATCAATTTTCTTGCACCAGATGCGCATTTCGACAATACATGTCTCTTCAGTGATGCTCGTGGCCAAAATATTTGAAATCCAAAGCTTATAAAAAAGATGAAGAGCTATAACCCAAAAGGTCCAAAAATTATAGCCAAATCTGTGAAAGGAATCAGAGCTTTGCATGAGGGAGATACATTCCTTAATTTATAACAATTTCTATCATTTTGTAATAGCAGATTTTAATAACACATAAAAAATCCGTATTTTCATGCCAGTACCGAAGTACTGGCTATTGGGCTAGTGATACCCTCGGGGACTAATAGTCCATCACCAGAGGCATCGACCCAGTGGTAGTAATAAAATTAACGGTATCAATTTTCTTGCACCAGATGCGCAATTCGACAACACATGTCTCTTCAGTGATGCTCGTGGCCAAAATATTTGAAATCCAAAGCTTATAAAAAAAAGATGAAGAGCTATAATACAAAAGGTCCAAAAAGTATAGCCAAATCCGTATAAAGTGTAGCACTGAAGATGTAAATTCAAGCGCTGTAGATGTAAAGACTATCGCTAGAAATGTAAAATCATATTTTATAGTGTGTTGCAAATAAGGATGCAAGAAAAGCCTCGGTCACATCTTACCGGATATCTCGAACGCACGCCTAACGGAAAACCTTTGTCAATCCGTTCATGTCCGTTAGACGTCCGTTCTTATTCGTAAGACGTCCGTCCATATCCGTTGCATGTCCGTTAAGCGTACGTTTTATCCGTCGACGTCCGTTCTGTCCGGTGGAAAATTTTGAGCATATTCAAAACGTTGAACGGACGTCCAACGGATAAAATGTCCGTTGAACGTCCGATAGGCGTCCATTTTGTACGGTACTCGTCCGTTTCGTTTCCATTTTGTATACGTTACGTGTCCGTTATACATCTGTTGGTGGTCTGGATGATAAACTCACCAACGGACTTCTACCGGACGTATAACGGATAAAACGGATGTTGAACGAATGAGATCGGACTTCTACCGGACGTATAACGGATAAAACGGATGATCAACGGATCTGAAACGGATATATGCCAATTGAAATTTTTCGTCAGAAATGCCAATTATTGGTATGTCAGATTTCTTAAGGTTCATGAATTCTTATTATTCATAATCAACCTTAAAGTAAGGGCGATTCTTCACAATCAAGCAGCTCTTATTTCAGACGCTGACCTTATGCGGTATTTTGAAGAATAAACCAAAAACAGTTACACCTAAACATTTTGAATATTTATGCGATGTACATGTATTATTATTGTTACCTTTTATTTTTCCGTATATATTGTTCATCCGTTTTATCCGGTACGCTTCCGTTAGGTGTGCGTTTTATGCGGTACTCTTCCGTTGGATGTACGTTCGACATCCGTTCCGTCCGGTACGTTTCCGTTTCTCGTACTTTGCATATCCGGTATGTGTCCGTAAGGCATCTGTTACACGTCCGCTGTATTCGGTCAGTACATCAACGGACTCCCAACGGATAACAATTCTGTCAACGGACAACTTTTATTTTCATTCGTTAGACGTCCGTTCGTGCTTCGGTCACACCTTACCGGATAGCACGAACGGACGCCTAACGGATGAAAAAAAAGATGTCCGGACAGGACGGATGTCCAATGTATATACGGATGGTATGCTGCTTTCACGAAAAAATACTTTGGGTAGCACTTTACCAAAGAGAATAAGCCTTCTGCAAATCTCTTCGATCATAAGCTTAAGTTTTATAAAAATGTCCATGAACCAGAGTTTGAATGGTGTCGAAACTTTTATATTGCCTGCTTTATTTGAATGAACGAATCAGTACATTGCTTTAAAATTAATGCACTTATATAATAGAATCGAAGAGTACATCGATAGAGTATGGTTATTAAATTGGGTATGTTGTAAAGGTTAGATGAAATTGTCTACGTTTTTTTATTCTTCTGTAATGTTTACTGTTTTCAGAGTGTTTTTTTGTTTTCTTTTTTAGCCATGGCTTAGTCAGTTTATTTTCGACATGTGGGTTTTTATGTCCTCTGGGTATCCTTTGCCTGTTTTTTAGTTATGATTTTTTTAAAGTAAAAGAAATAGCGGATAAATGGTTTATTTTAAAATAAATTGTTACCTATGTCAAATTCAAAACATTGCCAGTGTTTATCTTATGAAAGCACCAAATGTTAGACATGTCTACCGAAACAAAAACATATTCCAATAAAATCGTTATCACGATATGATCGATTTTTTAATATCTTGATGCATTATAAGCATTTCCAAAATTATTTGATTTCATAATATTAATCCACACATTATGCTATCTTATAATATTATTGATTTTCATAATATATCTTAAATTATGGTGTACCATAATATTCGTTATGGTGTAATGTAACTAGCACTTTACCAAAGAAAATAAGCCTTCTTCAAAACTCTTCAACCATTAGCTTTAGTTTTTCAAAGATGACCATTAACGAGAGTTTGAATGGTGTCGATAGAGTATGTTTATTAAATGTGGTATTTTGTAGATGATAAATGATAGTTATGGATTAACCGTTTTACAGATGATATCGGATATGTTCCTTATTTCATAACTAAAATCTCCTTTCCTTTTCACGTATATGACATACCGAATTAAAGTATTTACCGGGTTTGTAATAACATGAGCAACACGACGGGTGCCACATGTGGATCAGGATCAGTATACCCTTCCGGAGCACCTGCTATCATCCACAGTTTTCGTTGGGGTTCGTGTTGCTCAGTTTTTACCTTTCTGTGTTGTGTATTGGGTTCTATTATTTGAATGTTTGTCTTTTCTTTTTTAGCCATAGCCTTGTCAGTTTATTTTCGATCTATAAGTTTGACTGTCCCTCTGGAATCTGTCGCCCATCTTTCACAGATAGTGGTTATATTGTTTTAGTATTTTGTAAGCGCGACATTTTTGTAAACTTAATAGGAAGTAACATTCATATATGTAATATATTATTGTATTAGTTTAAAGCAATTCAATGGGACGTCATATATCTTATATGAATTTACTCGTCTAAACTTAAATTGGAGAAAAACAGCTTCCTTACGACAAATCACGATAATACCATATCAACCCGGCTTTTTACTAGTCTTAAATGTTGACCAGGATTCAAGTCTTGCTAGTTCACAAAGTGTCAGTCTGTTGTCTGCTCTCTGGCTGGAGTGTTGTCTCTTTTACATATATTCCCTATTTCGATCTCAATTTTATGTAATTAGACATGACGTCCTACTCGGACATATTATTGTGAATCCGGAGCAATAAGTCATTACTCTCAATAAAATATACTACTTAATTCGGAAATTAAGGAATACAGGTGTTATAGTTTTAGAATATTAGCCGAGATAATAGAACAATTTTTAAACCTTTATACAACATTTCTCGTAGCTTTTATATTATATTTTATTGTTTGAATCAACTGATTTACCATTCAATGAATTGCGATTAACACGTAGTGATTGATATTTGTTTGGAGTGTTCAAATCTCTATATTATAAATATTTAATATATTTATTTATATTATTCTATATTATATTTTGACTAACAAACTTCGTGTTTTGACTAGTATGATGTGCAAAGAAGTCAACGAATAAATTTGGATAAATAGAAATATAATTTTTTTTTTCGATTTTAATATTATATATTAACAAACAAAAATAAAAGTCTATTATAAATGTCGTCATGCATAAGTCATCATCCACATTTCATACAGTACTTATATATTTATTTCCAAAAGATTATTTTGACAGGTTGCACTCCCATTAGTATGTTGTGATATAATTTCAACTAGGCATTAATATTATGAGTTCATTCTGCAATGTGTATAAATTTTCATATCAAACGTAAATTATGTCATCTGTTTCTTACCAATTAATCATACTGCTGAACTAAATAATATTGTATTACATGACCTTGCTTCGCTTTGAAATAGTTTAATATTTACAATTTATTTCTTCTGCTGTTTTTATACTTGTATATAAATTAATTTTGTGGTTCTCAAGAACCAATATGTTATCTTAATTTTTTAAGAATTTTTTTCTGCAGATATATAGAAGTCAAATGAACAATAACTGAATTTTGATATGCAACGTGTTATGTAGGAAAATAACAATCATACATGTCATAGTGCTGTTTTAAATACTCAGGTGTATCTATCATCAAATATTGACCGACGTCGAAATAAATATGTATTGGTAATACATCAAAATGAATATCTAATTTCTACCTGCCTATGTTTATAGATTATGATTTTTTTTTAAATTCTGTCTTGATGTCTCGATTTTTATTCTAAGATGTAATTTTTATTTACATGTAAGACAACACAAGAGACTTTTCTTTTACAGACACAATTTTAATTTTAAAGGATTTGAAAAGAAACATTTCAAATTTGATGGTGACAGAAAAAATACGTTGTATGCATGTGTATTCGAATTAATGTACCCACCTTACCCAATATACACAAATACACATAAGCAACATTAAAACGGTCTGCAACATAAACTGAATTTGAAACAATAACAATTGCATGTAATGAGTTTTTGTGGATCAGACCATTAATTAAATTTCGTCAAATCAAGACATATAAACACGTGAAAGTAATGTGTGTCTATACCTATTGTGTACATAGTCATTTATAATTTATAAAGACGTCTGAAGGATGTGTACTATTTTTTTGTAACATTTCCCCTCGATAAAACTAATGAATTGAACATGTTGAAAACGAGGTCAACTGACACACTTATTTTCTACATTTATTTTCTAAAACACGATTTATTCATTGTTTAAGGAACGATAATACATTTAAGAAAAATATGGCTTATAAGACGACACGATTTGTCTCCCTTGTACAAAATACTGTCCTAGATAAAAGACATTGAAGACGAAAGCATTTTAAATATGACGCGAGAAAGGCGACGATTGTCGGATGAATATAATCAATAGATGATCATAAAAATAGCATTTTAAGATTAATAAATTACGGAACTTGTTAGCAGTACCCAAAACATTGTTTTTCGGACACATCAAATTTAATTTTTTCATGCATAATTATGAAATTCAATAATATTCAAAATTATGGATACGCATAATATAACTGGAAATATTATTTAATCTCATAATATTATGGATTTTCATAAAGCAGTCAAATTTAGCCAATTCCATAATATTATGGAGTTCGCTAAGTGCCCCGACTGTCTAATGAGAAAGGTAAATATGCAAGATATACATACTGGAGGTGTGATGAGATGATTGAAGCTTTTAATTTTTTCCTTGATAATATTATGTACGTTTCGGCAACAAAGTTTATCGACAGGTTGTAGGTATCCCAATGGGCACTTACTGTGCCCCTTTAATAGCAGACTTGTTTTTGTACTGTTACGAACAACAGTTTATGACTAAACTCAGTAAAGACCCGTCGAAATTGAATTTAACCGTTATCTTGATGATATTTTTTCGTTAAATAATCAAGAATTTTCTCAATATACTGCTGAGATTTACCCCAAGGAACTTACTTTAAATAAATCAAATTATTCGGTAATTACTGTCCTTTCCTGTATTAGATATTTCGGTTTTAAACGGGAAACTCCACACTAAAATTTACGACAAAAGAGACGATTTTTCGTTCCCCATTGTTAATTTTCCATTTTTAGATTGTGATGTTCCTTTGGCACCATCTTACGGTGTTTATATTTCACAATTTGTTCGCTTTGCCCGTGTCTGTTGTGTCGTTTTTGATTTAACCGAACGCAACTTATGTATTACTGGTAAATTAAATTTAGCAATAAACAAAAGAACTATGTCAATTGGACATGCTTTGATACTATTTATGCGCTTGACTTTTTACTTGATAACATTTTTGTTCGCTTTGGAGATTCCATATATCCTCAAGTTATTGGAATTCCAATGGGGACTAACTGTGCACCACTTATTGCGGACCTGTTTTTGTATTGTTATGAGTTACAATTTATGACTAAAATAAGCAAAGACCCATCAAAACAACATTTGATACAAAAATTTAACAATACTTTTAGATATTTGGATGATATATTGGCTCTCAATAATGACGACTTCAGTATGTATACTAGAGAAATTTATCCTGTAGAACTTACTTTAAATAAAGCTAATGATAACAATGACCACTGCCCTTTCCTCGATCTTGATATCTATATCATAAATGGGAAGCTTAATACAAAAATATATGATAAAAGAGATGATTTTTCATTTCCTATTGTTAATTATCCATTTTTAGATGGTGACGTTCCCTTGTCACCATCTTATGGTGTTTATTGTCTCAACTTGTACGATTCGCTCGTGTATGTAACAACGTATTAGATTTTAGCGAGAGAAATTTATGTATTACTGAAAAATTATTACACCAGGGTTTTCGATATCACAAACTGGTCAAAACATTTACTAAATTTAATCACCGGTATAAGGAAATAATTCGTAAATATAACTCAACATGCAGATATCTTATACGTTCAGGTATTTCACATCCAAAATTTTATGGAAATATTCATTATAAAGCACAAAGGTGTCAGTATTCTTCTCAGAAACTAACAAAAACTTTAAATATACTTATTAAAAGGGGATATAGTTACGATACTGTTGTCAGGTCATTAAAGATTGCATATTTTGGCTTTAACATTGATTCACTGATAGGGTCTTTGCATCGGAACTAAACTCATTTATTTCTAAAAAAACAGTTGTTGGCATGACACGGGTTATGTTCTTTTCATATATTTTATGATAGTATGATACTAAACCCCTAACGGGAGGGATTGTACCTGATTTTCATATGATGAAGACATACTCTTTCAAACAGTTTAATTGAGGTCTGGAGCTGGTATGTCAGTTAACTGCTAGTAGTCTGTTGTTATTTATGTATTATTGTCATTTTATTTATTTTCTTTTGTTACAACTTTTGACATCGGACTCGGACTTCTCTTGAACTGAATTTTAATGTGCGTATTGTTATTCTTTTACTTTTCTACATTGGCTAGAGGTATAGGGAGAGGGTTGAGATCTCATAAACATGTTTAACCCCGCCGCAATTTCGCACCTGTCCCAATTCAGGAACCTCTGGCCTTTGTTAGTCTTGTATGATTTTAATTTTTAGTTTCTTGTGTATAATTCGGAGTTTAGTATGACGTCCATTATCACTGTACTATTATGCATATTTTAGGGGCCAGCTGAAGGACACCTACGGCTGCGGGAATTCTCGCTACATTGGAGACCCATTGGTTGCCTTCGGCTGTTGTTTGCTCTATGGTCGGGTGGTTGTCGCTTTGACATATTCACCATTTCCTTTCTCAATTTTATTATTTCAAACGGGATAGCACATCCTCATTTTTACGTAAAAATGTTGTTAACCGTGCCCAGAAATTTAGAAATTATCCATGTAAACTTGTCGCTCCTTTAAATAAACTTATTCTAAAAGGTTACCTATTCAACACTGTAATAAGATCATTGAATATTGTTTTTATTGGTATAAATATTGGTTTTGTTATTAGTAGAGTAAAAGCAAACTAAATATTACTAGTATGTTATATACATATTCATGGATCTACAATCTGTCGATACCTGTAACTTGGCATTGCACAAGGTCATGTTTTTCTCTGGCTGTTTATGACGTCTTCACACTAAACCCACTGGATATTAATTGTGTACGGATTGATAGTTTAGTCTTAGTTGCATGAGTATTTTATAAGTTGTTAGTGGTTTTGAACTAGCTGTTAGATAACTGCGAGTACTCTCAGATCTGTTCATTGTGTCTTTTTGTGTCGGGATGTACCGGCCACGTCCACTTGTTTTTTTTGTCCATCTGATGAGTTAACTCTTTTTCAACTGATTTTTATAGTCCGTTCTTATACTGTACTGTTATACCGCTGTCCCAGGTTAGAAGGAGGGTTGGGATCCCGCTAACATGTTAAAACCTGCCACATTATTTATGTATGTGCCTGTCCCAAGTCAGGAGCCTGTAATTCAGTGGTTGTCGTTTGTTTATGTGATTCATATTTGTTTTTCGTTCATTTTTTTACATAAACAAGGCCGTTAGTTTTCACGTTTGAATTGTTTTACATTGTCTTATCGGGGCCTTTTATAACTTACTATGCGGTATGGGCTTTGCTCATTGTTGATGGCCGTACGGTGACCTACAGTTGTTCGTGTCTGTGTCATTTTGGTCTTTTGTGGATAATTGTCTCATTGGCAATCATACCACATCTTCTTTTTTATATTTGAAATATAAAGAAACTAACTAAGGGTTCAACTTCCTCAGGCAAATCTGACTTTTGATGAATTTGGCTATCAGTTTTAGATATTTTTGTCTTATAGCTCTTCAACGGTTTCGGTACTTATACATCCTCGGATTCACACACCACTGATTACTACATCATAAATTACCACACCACTGATTATAACATCATAAATTACCACACCACTGATTTTGACACCTTAAAAATGGGAGTTAATTAAGATGATGCCTTAACTTCATATACTTCTGATGATAACAGCTTAAAATTATACGTCACTGATGATGATGCTCTGAATGCACATACCAGTCATGATGACTTATCAAATACAAACACAACTGATGGTCACACACTGGTAATGTGCGACCCACTAATGGTCGTAACATGGTTATTTGTAAATCACTGATTGTCACACCATTGATGATGACACGGAAAATTTGCAAACCAATGATGATCACACTATTGATGATGACATGGTAAATTTGCAAACCGTTGATGGTCACACCATTCCTGATGACATGAAAAATTCGCAAACCACTGATGGACACATCTTTGATGATGATATGAAAATTCACAAGCAACTGATCGACACATCACTGATGGTGACATGGTAAATACACACACCATTATTGTGTACAAATTATGTACAATTTATTATTTGTACGACATTAAAATTTGTACACAATGTTTATACAAAGTTGGCTTTAGATGAATTTGGCTATTTATTTTAGGTATTTTTTATATATAGCTCTTCAACGGTTTCGGTACTTATACATCTATACATCTTTGGATTTCAAATGTTTGGCTTTGAGCGTTCCTGATGAAGGTAAATCCAGAAAAGCGCTTCGGACGCAAGAAATTAATAACGTGTTGTATTCAATATATTATACCATTTATATTAACAAAATTGTCCGATTTGTGACCCAAATTGTATGTCTGTTTTATTACAGTATGGAACTACACCATTATTGACAGCTGCCGGCTTTGGACACCTAGAAGTAGTCCGTTATCTGGTAACAGTCGGCTGTGAAAAGGAAGCTAGATACAAGGTGATTATAGATATAATAAACTCAGTCTGAATATATTCTTGTTTCAATTTAACCAGTACAAAATCATGTTGTTAATCAGACAGGTTTAATTGACAACAAGTACTGATGGAATTAAATAAATAGTGTTGACATTTTAATCGTCAAACTGATTATGATAATAAACATGGTAGAGTTTTAATTTTGTTTACTAACAAAAACTATTTTGTAAACCCCTAATTTTACCGAAAATTGATGTTACTAATAACTCAGATCTAATATAAAAAAGTAAAAGACCTCGATAGTGATACCTTATATTCAAACGCCTAAGTTAATCAAAACTAATAAGTTCACACACCACTGATAGTAACAAGGGTGTATAACTGTTTATAGTTATGACCATAAATTTACACCAATGTTTATACATTAAATGCACACACCTCTGATTATTAAATCGGGAATTTATTAAGATGATGCCCTGATGTTGACAAATTTAAATCATACTTCAGTGATGATGATGCTCTAAATGCACACCACTGATGGTTACACATTGGTAATTTGCAACCTACTGGTTTTGACACCATTGATGACGACATTGTAAATTTTGAATACACTGATGGACACATCATTGATCATGACATGGAAAATATGCCAACCACTGATAGACACATTTTTGATAGTGAGTGCCCTAGACAATACACAAACCATTAATGTTGACATTATAAATTGAAATCAATGACGGCGACTAATAAATAACAGACATTATTGATGACTTAATTCAAAATTTGAAACCAATGATAGAAACAGCCTATACTCACGAAATCAATGTAAGTACCAGAGGTGACATTCATAATATATACACAAGTGATGAAGACGTATCAAATGTTAACACCATTGATGATAACAAATTAAAATAAAACTCACCTGATGATGACGCCTTAATGGACACCTAGAGAACGTCCGTTATCTGGGAAAAGTCGGCTGTGAAAAGGAAGCAATTGATGAGGTGATTATATGATGAGGTGATCATAGATATTATCTTCTCAGTATTATCATTATTCTGTATATATTGAATAAGTACAAAATTACCAGTTAATCAAATTTAATGGACAACAAATACTTGTTAGAATTAAATATATAATGTTTACATCTGCATGGTCTAGCTGAATGGGATAATACACATAATAATGGTTTAATTTTGTTTTTGTACAACAATATTATGATGTAAACCTCTGATTTTAACTGGAGTTGATGATATTAATCGTACGGATCGAATGTAGATAATATGTTGATCATAAATACTCTATAGAATTATATAAAGAGAATTTTCAATTTACTTCTCTTGTCCTACTGCAATTTTTTTACAAATGTTTTATACATTTGAAATAAAAAGCATTTACATAATTATTTCGAACATAGTCATAGAATTGTATTTAATTGATGCTTTGTAGAGTATATGAATGTTCGTAAGTCATGGTATCCTAATTTGCATCTACCTATGGTGACACTCTAAAATCAAGAACTAGTGATTCTGACACCCTAAATTCACCTGCCCCTGATGGTTGAACCCTTAATTCACAGAACCACTGATTGTGTCGCTTTCAATTCACACCACTAACTGTGACACCATTTTAATTCACAAACCACTGATTGTGACACCCTTTTTAAAAATACACACTCCAATGATTGTGACCCCCTAAATCCACCCACCACTGATTGGGACACTCTTAATTCACATACCACATATGTTGAAAGAAACCCTTAAAATTCACACACCACTGGTGATTAAATTGTTCCAAATTATACATCCAAAATTAAAACATCACTGATGGTGACACCTTATAATCAGACACCTTGAATAATCAGGATCAATCAATTCACACAACAATCATATTAACATGATTAAGGGTGACACCTTAAAATCGCGATTCACAAATTTCATTCTGACATGATAAAATGGTTAAAACACTGATGGTCATAATATTGATAATGACATAGTAAATTCGCAAACTACTGATGGTCGCACCATGATTAATGAAATGGAAATTCGCACACCACTGATAGGCACAACATTGACGATGATAGGGTAATTCGTGAACCACTGATGATCACGCCATTGACGATGACATTGTTCATTCGCAAAGCACTACATTGTACGCCACACCATTCATAATGACATGGTAAATTGGCAAACCAGTGATCACGCAATTGACGATGACATTGTACATTCGCAAAACATTTACATTGACCGGTCACATCATTCATGATTACATGGTAAATTGGCAAACCACTAGTGGTAGCACAATTGATGGTCACATGGTGAATTGCAAACCGTTGATGATTTCATCTTAAATTGAAACATCACTCATGATACCAGCCTATATTTGCAAATCACAAAGATGACGCCCTAATTTCATGAAACAGTGTTGACAACATTTTGAATTTTATCACCACTTATGATGACAAATCAAATCAAACCACATGGAATGATTCATTAAATATACACTATACTGATGTTTGTTTCATTTATTTATACAACTGGAGAGTCTAACACTAAAATAAAACACCACTAATAGTAACTCAACCAGGTTAATGGACAACCAAAACTTGCTAGAATAAGAATAAAAAAAAAGATTGTTATTGTCAAACTGAATCAGATAATAAACATGATTAAGGTTTAATTTTGTTTTCTAACAAACAAACAAATTTAGCTAACCTCTGATTTTACCAAAACAATTGAGTAGAACAGGTTTGTCCGAAGATATTGATAAAACAGAGCTAATGTGAAAGATAGTTTAATGATAACAATTATTGATACAATGTTATAAAGTGGGATTTAATTTTACTTGTCTTGTCTATCTGCATCCTTGCTACAAATGATTTATACATTAGAAAATAAGATTTTTTTTACATAATCAGGTTGATTGATCAATGAATTGCATGTATTTCTTGTTTATGCAGAATAATTTAATTATGAAGCCATTTAAGTTCACGCATCCTAAATCCTGACATCCAAAATTTGCATCTCTTTATGAAGACACCATAAAACCATGAATCAGTGATATGACGCCCTAAATTCACACTAGTTCTTCCCACTGACGACGAAACCCTTTACAATTCATACTTTTTTGATGGTGACACCATTTAAATTCATTCATCACTGAAAGTGACACTCTTTAAATTCACACTTCACTGATGGTGGTACCCTAAATTCATACACCACACGAACGGGATTTTACAAGAATTTTATTAGCGACTTGTGTTTTCCGGAATGTCTTATTTTCAATATTTCACAGACCTCTGAAAAAGAAAGATCATACAGGTTTCATCTACCATGTGCATTAAAAACACTGTCAAATTATATTTGTAAATTGTAAAAGATTAAGAATATTTTAATAACTGTACTAAATAATCTGAAATCAAATAAAACATATTTCTCTCTGCCTGGATGCAATCGTAAGCAACTGTTTTTTTTATCTACTTGCAAATGAGGAAGAATTCTCCTTAAACTGTCAATTATTAAACAGACAGACTAACTTTAAAGGACAAAATACTAGCGGGTACTGCCATCCAAGGAAATGAGTATCTATATACGTGGTCATCGATGTGTAATATTTGACACTGGACATTATTTTTGGAGCAATGCAATACATATAATGTTTAGTATCAATCAAAATTTTGAATATAACAATATGGTACAAATCCATTTGATTTACTGAATTGTTATATATATTTTTATATAAATGAAAAATGTTTTAAACTGCTCCTTGTAAATATAAATAAGAAGATGTGGTATTTGTGCCAATAAAACAACTCTCCCTCAAGTCACAAGGTATTAAACATTTAATAATAAGTGAAAAGTACGGCCTCAACACGGAGCTTTGACCCTCATCGATCATCACGCTATAACGGTCCCTAAAATGACTAGTGTTAAACATTTAAAAATGGAAAACAAAAGTCTACTCTATAATAACGGTGATTTCGCTACGTTATTCTATAGTTTTTTGGTCTCTCCAATGAAAGTAACCCCCTTAATCCACCCAACCCTGATGGCAACACCCTAAATTCACACACCCCTGAAACCGTTTAAATTCACACAACTCTGGTGATTAAACCGTTCCAAATTACACTCAAATGACCTTGACATCCTAAATTAAAAATATCACTGATGGTGAAATCTAATAATCATACAACTTAAATAATCAGAATCCATTAATTTACACACCAATCAAATTAACATGATTAAGGGTGAAACCTTAAAATCGCGAAGTAATTATGACGATGTCCTCAATTCATGCACTTATGATGGCGATAACTTTAAATCATAGTGATGGCGCCTTAAATTCAAATACATCTGAATGGCATGGTAAATTTTCAAACCACTGATGGTCTAACAAGTGATGCTGACATTGAGAAATGGTAAAACATGATTATAGGGTAATTCGAAAACCACTGGTGAGCAAAACATTGCTGATGACATAGAAAATTCGGAAACCACTGATTAAAACGCAAATGACGATGAAATGAAGTAAATTCGCAAACCACTGATATTGATTGGTCACACCATTCATGATGACATGTGGATTTTGCAAACCACCAGTGATCACACCATTGATAGTGGTATGGTAAATTCGCACACCACTGATGGCTACATCATTGATGGTAACATGGTGAATTATACACCCCTAATTATGTCACCTTACTGCGTACACCATTGATGATCACATCTTAAATTGAAACATCACTCATGAAACCAGCCTATATCTGCAAATCACAAATATTACGCCCTAAATTCATGCAACAGTGATGATTACATTTTGATTTTTAACACCACTGATGATGACAACTTAAATAAACCTCAGATGACTATGACACATTAAATATACACTATACTTATGTTGGTGTCATTGATTTATTTAACTGGAGATTCTAAACCTAAAATAACACACCACTGATGGTCACGCACTGAATCCAATCATGTTTCAGTGTTCTGTTAAATTGTTCCTGTTAAAATTGTTACACGATGATGACTGCTGTACCCATATTTTGACTATTTTAATATGTCTGTTAAGTTCACGCATCATTGTGAATATAACGGAATTTGACGAGACTGAAAGTGAGAGGGTTAGCTCTAAAAACAACAGGTTAAATCCACCATTTTCGACATTTGAAAATGCCTGTACCAAGTCAGTAAATGACAGTTCTTGTCCATTTGTTTTTGATGTGTTTTGTTATTTGATTTTGCCATGTGATTATGGACTTGCCGATTAGATTTTCCTCTAAGTTCAGTATTTTTGTGATTTTATTTTTTAAGTGGACAAAACATACTCGTTCGAATGAAAATAGACAGTGTTAACATTTCAATTTTCAAATCAAATCAGGTAATACACATGATATGATAAAGGTTTAACATGTTCAATTGTGTTTTTGAACCAAAACAAAAATATTTGTTAACCTCAGATTTTCCCACCAACTGCTTAGAACAGGTTTGGTCAGATGATATCGTAGTTTCAGATCCTATTTTCAACATCGTTTAGTGTGAACAAATAATTGACAGAAGTATGTAAAGTAGCATTTTATTTCATTTGTCTTGTCATACTTCATTCAGTAATGTAGATCTTTTATACTTTTAATAAACAAATATATAATTTTTAGATGACAGTTCGGATAATAATTAAGCATCTAAAAACAATATATGCTGTTTATATATTGTTTATCAGAATGTAAAAACATGTGGCCCTGGTCATGTTTTTCAGTTTGATAACTGATTGGTGTGATATATAAATCTTATTTACATAGATATTTATTACAACACATTGTCCAGTTAATAACACAAATTTTGAAAATGTTTTATGTTGATATTATAGGAAGGTATGACACCATTACTGTGTGCAGCACAGAATGGACACCTGGAGATCCTTCGTTATCTTATCACAGTCGGCTGTGATAGAGAAGTCAGATCAAACAAGGTGATTATATATACAACCTACTCAGTCTGATCCTTCTTATCTATTTATTGAATCAACATAAATGTATTTTGTTAATTAGACAAGTTTATTGTTGAATATAAATACAAGTGTGACTGGTCATTCTATATAGTTTTAGAATATTAGGTAAACTTCTGATTTCACCTTAATTTAATAGAACCGGTTTGTCAGATAAAACGATTGGTACAATTCTAATGTAAAAGATCTGTTATTTATAACAATTAATAAAGTGAGACTTTAGTTCACTTGTCTTGTCCTATTGCATCCTTGAAACGGTTTAGACATTGACATACATGTTTTATAACATAATTGGTTGATCAAGATTGCATTTCTTTTTTGTTTATTTATGAAGAATATATGAATTACTCAATACTTATTCTGATAATCTTCTTAATTTTCAATGTATTTCTATTTTCATGTATATTATTTTTAAACTTCTCAGTAACCTTTGTACCTTCATGATTTCACGGGAAATAATCTATCTATCTATCTATCTATTTATCTATCCATCTATCTTTCTATCGATCTATCGATCCATCCATCCATCCATCCATCCATCCATTGATGATGACATGGTAAATTGGCATAAAAAGGAAAGTGATGACATGGTACATTCAAAACCCACTGATGGTCACACCATTAATGATGGCATGATAAACTTGAAAACCACTGATAGAAACATCATTGATGCTGACATAAATACACACACAATTGCTGGTGTCATGGTAAATTGAAACTCATTTAAGGCGACAGCTGAACTTCAGACATCATTGATGATTACATCCAAATTTTACCACCACTGATGGGAACAGCCTTTTATTATTTGCTAATCACATTGATGATTTTTTTTTATTTTATCACCATTGATGATGACAAATTATTATAAAACTCACTCGATGATGACACCGCTGGTGTTGGTATCCTTAATTAAATCACCATAATGATGGAATTCATAATTATTCGCCAATTTTAATGACTCCTTCAATTCAACCTTCAAAAAAGAGTGATTTCCTTTATTTGCATAGAAGGATAATGACTCATTCAATGCATTCACCATTAATGGTGATATTTCTTAATCAATTACAACTTACGATGATTTTTTTCGATCCGTCTAATAATAATGGTGATATCTAAAGTTTACACTCCACTGTTAATGTTTCCTTCTAGTCATCCACCAATAATGGTAATATTTCTAATGTAAACTCCACTGATGATGACTCCTTCCATCCACTCGGACTTCTCTTAAACTGGGTTTTACTGTGCGTAATGGTGAACGTTTGTTTTTCTACATTGGCTGGAGGTACAGGGGAGGGTTGGGATCTAAAAAAAACATGTTTAACCCTGCTTAAATTTTGCGCCTGTCCCAAGTCAGGCTCTAACCTCTGTTCATCTGGTATGATTTTAAATTTTAGTTTCTTGTGTATAATTCGGAATTAAGTATGACGTCCCTTATCACTGAACTAGAAAGATATTTGTTTAGGTGCCAGCTGAACGATGCCTCCGGATGCGGACGTTTCTCGCTACATTGATGACCTATTGGTGGCCTCCACAATTCATCCACCGAAAATGGTGATATCCCTATTCTACACACCACTAATTATGACTCCTTGAGTTCATCTATCAATAAAGATGATATCCCTATTTTACACACCACTTATCATAACTCCTTGAGTTCATCTATCAATAAAGGTGATATCCCTATTCTACACACCACTAATCATAACTCCTTGAGTTCATCTATCAACAAAGGTGATATCCCTATTCTACACACCACTAATCATAACTCCTTGAGTTCATCTATCAATAAAGGTGATATCTCTATTCTACACACCACTAATCATGACTCCTTGAGTTCGTCTATCAATAAAGGTGATATCCTTATTCTACACACCACTAATCATAACTCCTTGAGTTCATCTATCAATAAAGGTGATATGCCTATTGTACACACCACTAATCATAACTCCTTGAGTTCATTTATCAATAAAGGTGATATCCCTATTCTACACACCACTAATCATAACTCCTTGAGTTCATCTATCAATAAAGGTGATATCCCTATTCTACACATCACTAATCATAACTCCTTGAGTTCATCTATCAATAAAGGTGATATCCCTATTCTACACACCACTAATCATAACTCCTTGAGTTCATCTATCAATAAAGGTGATATCCCTATTCTACACACCACTAATCATGACTCCTTGAGTTCATCTATCAATAAAGGTGATATCCCTATTCTACACACCACTAATCATAACTCCTTGAGTTCATCTATCAATAAAGGTGATATCTCTATTCTACACACCACTTATCATAACTCCTTGAGTTCATCTATCAATAAAGGTGATATCCCTATTTTACACACCACTAATCATGACTCCTTGAGTTCATCTATCAATAAAGGTGATATCCCTATTCTACACACCACTTATCATGACTCCTTGAGTTCATCTATCAATAAAGGTGATATCTCTATTCTACACACCACTAATCATAACTCCTTGAGTTCATCTATCAATAAAGGTGATATGCCTATTCTACACACCACTAATCATAACTCCTTGAGTTCATTTATCAATAAAGGTGATATCCCTATTCTACACACCACTAATCATAACTCCTTGAGTTCATCTATCAATAAAGGTGATATCCCTATTCTACACACCACTAATCATGACTCTTTGAGTTCATCTATCAATAAAGGTGATATCCCTATTTTACACACCACTAATCATAACTCCTTGAGTTCATCTATCAATAAAGGTGATATCCCTATTCTACACATCACTTATCATGACTCCTTGAGTTCATCTATCAATTAAGGTGATATCCCTATTCTACACACCACTTATCATGACTCCTTGAGTTTATCTATCAACAATGGTGATCTCTCTATTCTACACACCACTAATCATAACTCCTTGAGTTCATCTATCAATAAAGGTGATATCCCTATTCTACACACCACTAATCATGACTCCTTGAGTTCATCTATCAATAAAAGTGATATCCCTATTCTACACACCACTAATCACAACTCCTTGAGTTCATCTATCAATAAAGGTGATATCCCTATTCTACACACCACTAATCATGACTCCTTGAGTTCATCTATCAATAAAGGTGATATCCCTATTCTACACACCACTAATCATAACTCCTTGAGTTCATCTATCAATAAAAGTGATATCCCTATTCTACACACCACTAATCATAACTCCTTGAGTTCATCTATCAATAAAGGTGATATCCCTATTCTACACACCACTAATCATAACTCCTTGAGTTCATCTATCAATAAAGGTGATATCCCTATTCTACACACCACTAATCATGACTCCTTGAGTTCATCTATCAATAAAGGTGATATCCCTATTCTACACACCACTAATCATAACTCCTTGAGTTCATCTATCAATAAAGGTGATATCACTATTCTACACACCACTAATCATAACTCCTTGAGTTCATCTATTAATAATGGTGATATCCCTATTCTACACACCACTAATCATGACTCCTTGAGTTCATCTATCAATAAAGGTGATATCCCTATTCTACACACCACTAATCATAACTCCTTGAGTTCATCTATCAATAAAGGTGATATCCCTATTCTACACACCACTAATCATAACTCCTTGAGTTCATCTATCAATAAAGGTGATATCCCTATTCTACACACCACTAATCATAACTCCTTGAGTTCATCTATCAATAAAGGTGATATCCCTATTCTACACACCACTAATCATAACTCCTTGAGTTCATCTATCAATAAAGGTGATATCACTATTCTACACACCACTAATCATAACTCCTTGAGTTCATCTATCAATAAAGGTGATATCCCTATTCTACACACCACTAATCATGACTCCTTGAGTTCATCTATCAATAAAGGTGATATCCCTATTTTACAGACCACTAATCATAACTCCTTGAGTTCATCTATCAATAAAGGTGATATCCCTATTCTACACACCACTTATCATGACTCCTTGAGTTTATCTATCAACAATGCTGATCTCTCTATTCTACACACCACTAATCATGACTCCTTGAGTTCATCTATCAATAAAGGTGATATCCCTAATTGTCACAGATTGATGATGACTTATTCCAGTCATCAATCAATGATGGTGATATCCCTATTCAACTATCCACTGTTGATGATACTCGATCCATCCGCTAGTTATGGTGGCATACCTAATTCTCAAACAATTTATTGTGACTTCTTAGCTTCATTCAGGAAAAACGCTGACATCCCTACATAACACACTACTGATAATGACGCTCTAAATTTAAACAACTCTGATGATGACACCCGAAATTTCAACACCACTCATGATAACCTTGTTAATTCATTCATCAATAATGGTTATAGCGCTAATGCACACACCACTGATACTAACTCCTTCAAATCATCCACTTGTAATGGTAAATACCTTGTTTCTCATACAACTTATGATGACTCTGTCAATTCAAGATGGTGATATCCCTGCTTCACACACCACTCATGATGACAACCACTGAAATGACGTCTTCAATTCACCAACCAATTATAGTGATACCTTCAATTCACACACATCTGATATTGACCTCTTGGTTTCATTCACAAATAATGTTGATGTTCCTTATTACCTCAGCTTGATGATGACTCCCTTAATTCATCCATTATAATGGTACTATCTCTACTTCAAACACCACTGATGATGACTTCTTTAGGTCATTAATCGATAATGGTTATAACCCTTATTGTTGCAGATTTATAATGACTCCTTCAATTTATCCATCGATAACAGTGATATCCCTATCCAACACCTCACTGATGATAAGTCTCAATTCATCCAAGAGCGATGAAGGAATCCTTAATTATCAAGAAACTCATGATGACTCCAACAATGTATCCACCAAAAATTGTGTTTTCCCCAATTCACAGACCACGGATGATGACTCCTTCGAATTATCAACCAATAATTGTGTTATCCTTAATTCTCTCATAACTTATGACTATTTCAATTCATCCAGTTATAACTATTATGTTCCTTATTCACACACCACTGATGATAATGCCTTTAATTCATCAACCAATAATGTTGATATTCCTTATTCACACAGCTTCGATGATGATGATGCCTTCAATTTATCCATACTATTCTTTCAGTACTGATAATAACACCCTCAATTTATATGTAAAATATAATATTGATGAAAATTTAAATTCAAACACCACTGATGTTGACATATTCAATTCATCTACTCGTATCAGTAATCGTGTTATCACTTATTCACACAGCACTTATGATGATACCCTTTATCCAAACGTCAGTGATGTTGGTATCCTTACACTATATTCATAACAAAACATTGTCCACTTTATGACGCAAGTTTGATGTCTGTTTCGTGTTGAGTTTACACTATTGCTTGCTGCTTCATATACCACCTGTTTTCTGATCAAAGTAGGCTTTGATAAAGATGTCAGATCAGATGAATAATATTAAATAAAATAGCCTTAGTCCGATTGTATTCCTCATCATACTAAATTATAAACTAAATCATTCATACACCAATAATAATGCCAATAAATTAAAACGCCACTGATGTTAACCCGTTCAATTTTTCAAACAAATAGTAGGGAAATGCCTATACTAACACATCGATGATGATGTAGCCTTCAATTCAAATCCCATTCTTGATAGTACCTCAATTAATATTGATAACATAGTATTGTCAACTTTATGACACAAGTTTGATTTCTGTTT
Source organism: Mytilus edulis (assembly GCA_019925275.1). NCBI lineage: Eukaryota > Metazoa > Mollusca > Bivalvia > Mytilida > Mytilidae > Mytilus > Mytilus edulis. The sequence goes on from CM034358.1 coordinate 14,841,196, forward strand.
CATGTTGATTTTACAGAGTTTGAGCACACCACTATTGTTTGCTTCTGCAAATGGACATCTGGAAATCGTCCGTTATCTCACCCAAATTGGTTGTGATAAAGAGACCAGGAGTGAGGTGATTATATATATTTTATTAGACTGATAACACTCATCTTTACACTGATCTACATTTAAGTATTTAGTTAATCAGACAGTTTTAACGGACATAAAACTGTAAATAGGACTACATTGAGCGTGTTCAAATAGCCGACAAATTATTTTTTGAACCTATGATATTACTTGTTGATAAGCAGCGGATGAAAAAAAGATGCTAACATCTTTAATAAAATATTGTCAATTATACAGATCTTAGTGGTAGTCATCTTGTTATTATTCATCTATTGATCAAGAAAATTTATACTTTTCTGATTTGTTTTTAGTCTGATTCTACTCTAAATTTCATAGTTAATCAACATAAAATCATGTTGTTACTCAGCCAGGTAAAATGGACAACCAAAACTTTTAAGAATAAAATAAAAAGATTTTAATTGTCAAACTGAATCAGATAATGAACTTGATTAAGGTTTAATTTGATTTGCTTACAAACAACAGCTAACCTCTGATTTTGCCAAATTATTTTTTTTATAGTAGAACAGGTTTGTCAGAAGATATTAATCAAACAGAGCTAATGTTAAAGATATTTTAATGATAGCAAATAATTGATATAATGTTATAAAGTGGGATTTTATTTTACTTGTCTTGTCCTTCTGCATCCTTGTTACAAGTGTTTTTTTACATTAGAAAATAAGTTGTTTTTTTTACATTATCAGGTTGATTGATCAATGAATTGCATTTATTTGTTGTTTATGCAGAATAATTTAATTATGAAGCCATTTAAGATCACACATCCTAAATCCTGACATCCAAAATTCGCAACTCTTTATGAAGACACCATAACACCACGAATCAGTTATGTTCACGCCCTTAATTCTCACCAGTTCTTCCCACTGATGATGAAACCCTTTACAATTCATACAAATCAAACCACATGAGGATGACACATTTAATATACACTATACTGATGTTTGTGTCATTGATTTATACAACTGGAGTGTCTAACCCTAAAAAAAAATACCACTAATGGTTACTCAACCAGGTTAATGGACAACCAAAACTTGTTAGAATAAAAAAAAAGATTTTTATTGTCAAACTGAATCAGATAATAAACATGATTAAGGTTTAATTTTGTTTTCTAACAAACAAACAAATTTGGTTAACCTCTGATTTTACCAAAACAATTGAGTAGAACAGGTTTGTCGGAAGATATTGATTATTCTGAGCTAATGTAAAAAATATTTAAATGATAACAACTTATTGATACAATGTTATAAAGTGGGATTTTATTTTACCTTGTCTTGTCCTTCTGCATCCTTGTTACAAATGATTTATACATTAGAAAATTAGTTTTTTTTTCATAATCAGGTTGCTTGATCAATGAATTGCATTTATTTGTTGTTTATGCAGAATAATTTAGTTATGAAGCCATTTAAGTTCACGTCTTCTAAATCCTGACATTCAAAATTCGCCTCTCGTTATGAAGACACCACAAAACCACGAATCAGTGATGTTCACGCCCTTAATTCACATTAGTTCTTCCTACCGATGATGACACCCTTTACAATGCATACTCATTTGATGTTGACACCCTTTTATATTCATCCACCACTGAAAGTGACACTCTTTAAATTTACACGTCACTGATGGTGGTACCCTAAATTCATACACCACACGAACGGAATGCTAGAATAATCTGTCTTGTTTATCTTGACACGACTGATCTGACTAAACACGATAAATCTAAACAGAGTCTGAGGGTCTTAACAGGTCTTTAGTTTGTCCCTAGCAGTAAATTAAGTCGATTAAGACTTGATCAGACCAAAATGACCGTTTCATACTTAAATCTGGCTACTAGTGGTTGACAACTTTAAGTCATAAATCAGTTATGATGACGCTCTAGTTGCACATACCAGTCATGATGACTTAAATAAATACACACAACTGATGGTCACACAATGGTAATTTGTAAAGCAATGAAGGTCACATTATTGATGATGACATGGTAAATTTGCAAACCACTGATGGACACACAATTGATAACGACATGATAAAATCGCAAACCATTAACGTTTACATCATTCATGATGGCATGGAAATTTCGCAAACCACTGATGGTCACATCATTGATGATGACATGGTAAATTTGCAAACTACTGATTGTAATTCCATTGATGATGACATAAAAATTTGCAAGCCACTGATAGACACATCACTGATGGTAACATGGTTAATTCACACACCATGTATGGTAATATTATGAATTGAAAACCAATTGACACCTATCAGACATCATTGGTGATTCAATTCAAAATTGTAATATCACTGAAAGGAACAGCCCATTTACGAATGTAAATACCAGTGGTAACATCCTTATTATATACACCAGTCATGAAGACATCTTCAATTTGAACTCAATGGTTGATTACAAATTAAAATAAAACTTACCAGATGACATTGTTAATGACGACTTAAATTTACACACCACTGATGTTAGTATCCCTAATAATGATAATAATAATAAGAAGAAATTCTTTATTTAAAGAGGTTAACTCAATTAGAAATAGTCTAATTTTCATTGAGGCCCTCAAACAAAATACATGCATACAGTTAACATTGATACATTAAATTACAATATATATTACTAGTTTATACAACAATTCAATCACTGAAATATACAAAGGGTAATAAATGACAATATTTGATATAGTTTTGTTAGAGAAAAACAAGTTATTTTTTCTTCCAGCAAGCAATTTCCCCAATATATTTTCCGTATGCAAGGTGACCTCAAGGTAACCCATCTCGTAAAAATCCGGTGACCACAATATTTAATTTAATTCACCAACCACTGATGATGACATCCTTTATATACACTCTCCAATGATAGTAACCCCCTTCATACACCCTCCCCTGATGGCAACACCCTAAATTCACACACCACTGAAACCCTTTAAATTCACAAACCTCTGGTGATTAAACCGTTCTAAATTACACTCAAATGATGGTGACCTCCTAAATTAAAAATATCACTGATGGTGACATCTAATAATCAGACACCTTAGATAATCAGAATTGATTAATTCACACACCAATCAAATTAACATGATTAAGGATGACACCTTAAAATCGCGAAGTAATTATGACGACGTACTCAATTCATGCACTAATGATGGTGATAAATTGAAATTAGTGATGACGCCTTAAATTCAAATACATGTGATGATGGCATGGTTAATTCGCAAACCACTGATGGTCAAACAAGTGATGCTGACATTGAAAAATGGTGAAACATAATTATAGGGTAATTCGAAACCCACTGGCGAGCAAAACATTACTAATGACATAGAAAATTCGCAAACCACTGATTAAAACGCAAATGACGATGAAATGATGTATATTCTCCAACCACTGATTTTGATCGGTCACACCATTCATGATGACATGGGGATTTCGCAAACCATCAGTGGTCACACCATTCATAGTGGTACGGTTAATTAGCACACCACTGATGGTTACATAATTGATGGTAACATGGTGAATTGTACACCCCTGGTTGTGTCACCTTATTGCGTACACCATTGATGATCACATCTTAAATTGAAACATCACTCATGAAGCCAGCCTATATTTGCAAATCAAAAATATTACGCCCTAGATTCATGCACCAGTGATGATTACATTTTGATTTTTAACACCACTGATGATGACAACTTAAATAAACCTCAGAAGACTATGACACATTAATTATACACTATACTGATGTTGGTGTCATTGATTTATTTAACTGGATATTCTAATCCTAAAATAACACACCATGGATCGCAATGCACTGAATTCGATCATCATGTTTCAGTGTTCTTTTAAGTTGTTCCTTTTAAAATTTTTACACGATGATGACTGCTGTACCCATATTTTGACTATTTTATTTAATATGTCTGTTAAGTTCACGCATCATTGTGAATATAACGGAATTTGACGAGACAGAAAGTGAGAGGGTAAGCGCTAAAAACAACAGCTTAAATCCACCATTTTCGACATTTGAAAATGCCTGTACCAAGTCAGGAAAATGACAGTTCTTGTCCATTTGTTTTTGATGTGTTTTGTTATTTGATTTTGCCATGTGATTATGGACTTGCCGATTCGATTTTCCTCTAAGTTCAATATTTTTGTGATTTAATTTTTTAAGTGGACAACACATACTCGTTCGAATGAAAATAGATAGTGTTAACATTTCAATTTTCAAATCAAATCAGGTAATACACATGATATTAATAAAGGTTTAACATGTTCAATTGTGTTTTTGAACCAAAACAAAAATATTTGTTAACCTCAGATTTTCCCACCAACTGCTTAGAACAGGTTTGGTCAGATGATATCGTAGTTTCACATCCTATTTTCAACATCGTTTAGTGTTAACAAATAATTGACAGAAGTATGTAAAGTAGTATTGAAATGTAAACAATATTTATTTAAATTTCAACAGTACGGTTGTCTATTAAACTTGTCTAATTAACAAAATACATTTACGTTGATTCAATAAATAGATAAGAAGGATCAGACTGATAATATAAATATTGTTTACATTTCAATCGTCAAACTGAATGAGATAATAGACGTACTAACAGTTTAATATATTTTTTTTTAAACATATCATATTGCAAAACTCTGATTTTACCTTGAGTTGATTAGAACAAGTTTGAACAGATGGTATTGATTTTAAAGATCAGATGTTCACATCTTTAAATGTTTACAAATAAGTGATAGTTGTATAAAAAGTGGTGTTTTAATTCACTTTTTGTTAGTTTTTTTGTTTTTTTTAGATATGAACGTTATGATCATAGTGCTGAAACTCACAAAAAAACATTTTTTGCTATTGTTGAATATAAATACAAGTGTGACTGGTCATTCTATATAGTTTTAGAATATTAGGTAAACTTCTGATTTCACCTTAATTTAATAGAACCGGTTTGTCAGATAAAACGATTGGTACAATTCTAATGTCAAACATCTGTTATTTATAACATTTAATAAAGTGAAACTTTATTTCACTTGTCTTGTCCTATTGCATCCTTGAAACGGTTTAGACATTAACATACATGTTTTATAACATAATTGGTTGATCAAGATTGCATTTCTTTTTTGTTTATTTATGAAGTATATATGAATTACTCAATACTTATTCTGACAATCGTCTTTCTATTTCTATTTTCATGTATATTATTTTTAAACTTCTCAGTAACCTTTGTACCTTCATGATTTCACGGGAAATAATCTATCTATCTATCTATCTATTTATCTATCCATCTATCTATCTATCGATCTATCGATCTATCGATCTATCAATCTATCTATCGATCTATCAATCTATCTATCTATCGATCTATCCATCCATCCATCCATCCATCCATCCATCCATCCATCCATCCATCCATTGATGATGACATGGTAAATTGGCATAAAAAGGAAAGTGATGACATGGTACATTCAAAACCCACTGATGGTCACACCATTAATGATGGCATGATAAACTTGAAAACCACTGATAGAAACATCATTGATGCTGACATAAATACACACACAATTGCTGGTGTCATGGTAAATTGAAACTCATTTAAGGCGACAGCTGAACTTCAGACATCATTGATGATTACATCCAAATTTTACCACCACTGATGGGAACAGCCTTTTATTATTTGCTAATCACATTGATGATTTTTTTTTATTTTATCACCATTGATGATGACAAATTATTATAAAACTCACCCGATGATGACACGCTGGTGTTGGTATCCTTAATTAAAACACCATAATGATGGAATTCATAATTAACTCGCCAATTTTAATGACTCCTTCAATTCAACCTCCAAAAAAGAGTGATTTCCTTTATTTGCATAGAAGGATAATGACTCATTCAATGCATTCACCATTAATGGTGATATTTCTTAATCAATTACAACTTACGATGATTTTTTTCGATCCGTCTAATAATAATGGTGATATCTAAAGTTTAAACTCCACTGTTAATGTTTCCTTCTAGTCATCCACCAATAATGGTAATATTTCTAATGTATACTCCACTGATGATGACTCCTTCCATCCACTCGGACTTCTCTTAAACTGGGTTTTACTGTGCGTAATGGTGAACGTTTGTTTTTCTACAATGGCTGGAGGTACAGGGGAGGGTTGGGATCTAAAAAAAACATGTTTAACCCTGCTTAAATTTTGCGCCTGTCCCAAGTCAGGCTCTTACCTCTGTTCTTCTGGTATGATTTTAAATTTTAGTTTCTTGTGTATAATTCGGAATTTAGTATGACGTCTCTTATCACTGAACTAGAAAGATATTTGTTTAGGTGCCAGCTGAACGATGCCTCCAGATGCGGACGTTTCTCGCTACATTGATGACCTATTGGTGGCCTCCACAATTCATCCACCGAAAATGGTGATATCCCTATTCTACACACCACTTATCATGACTCCTTGAGTTCATCTATCAATAAAGGTGATATCCCTATTTTACACACCACTTATCATAACTCCTTGAGTTCATCTTTCAATAAAGGTGATATCCCTATTCTACACACTACTAATCATAACTCCTTGAGTTCATCTATCAATAAAGGTGATATCCCTATTCTACACACCACTAATCATAACTCCTTGAGTTCATCTATCAATAAAGGTGATATCTCTATTCTACACACCACTAATCATGACTCCTTGAGTTCGTCTATCAATAAAGGTGATATCCCTATTCTACACACCACTAATCATTACTCCTTAAGTTCATCTATCAATAAAGGTGATATCCCTATTCTACACACCACTTATCATAACTCCTTGAGTTCATCTATCAATAAAGGTGATATCCCTATTTTACACATCACTAATCATAACTCCTTGAGTTCATCTATCAATAAAGGTGATATCCCTATTCTACACACCACTAATCATAAATCCTAGAGTTAATCTATCAATAAAGGTGATATCTCTATTCTACACACCACTTATCATAAGTTCTTGAGTTCATCTATCAATAAAGGTGATATCCCTATTCTACACACCACTAATCACAACTTCTTGAGTTCATCTATCAATAAAGGTGATATCCCTATTCTACACACCACTAATCATAACTCCTTGAGTTCATCTATCAATAAAGGTGATATCCCTATTCTACACACCACTAATCATAACTCATTGAGTTCATCTATCAATAAAGATGATATCTCTATTCCACACACCACTAATCATAGCTCCTTGAGTTCATCTATCAATAAAGGTGATATCCCTATTCTACACACCACTTATCATAACTCCTTGAGTTCATCTATCAATAAAGGTGATATCCCTATTCTACACACCACTTATTATGACTCCTTGAGTTCATCTGTCAATAATGGTGATATCCCTATTCTACACACCACTAATCATAACTCCTTGAGTTCATCTATCAATAAAGGTGATATCCCTATTCTACACACCACTAATCATTACTCCTTAAGTTCATCTATCAATAAAGGTGATATGCCTATTCTACACACCACTTATCATAACTCCTTGAGTTCATCTATCAATAAAGGTGATATCTCTATTCTACACACACACTTATCATAACTCCTTGAGTTCATCTATCAATTAAGGTGATATCCCTATTTTACACACCACTAATCATGACTCCTTGAGTTCATCTATCAATAAAGGTGATATCCCTATTCTACACACCACTAATCATATCTCCTTGAGTTCATCTATCAATAAAGGTGATATCCCTATTCTACACACCACTAATCATAACTCCTTGAGTTAATCTATCAATAAAGGTGATATCTCTATTCTACACACCACTAATCATAACTCCTTGAGTTCATCAATCAATAAAGGTGATATCCCTATTCTGCATACCACTAATCATGACTCCTTGAGTTCATCTATCAATAAAGGTGATATCCCTTTCCTACACACCACTAATCATAACTCCTTGAGTTCATCTATCAATAATGGTGATATCCCTATTCTACACACTACTTATCATAACTCCTTGAGTTCATCTATCAATAAAGGTGATATCCCTATTCTACACACCACTAATCATAACTCCTTGAGTTCATCTATCAAAAAGGTGATATCCCTATTCTACACATCACTAATCATAACTCGTTGAGTTCATCTATCAATAAAGGTGATATCCCTATTCTACACACCACTAATCATGACTCCTTGAGTTCATCTATCAATAAAGGTGATATCCCTATTCTACACACCACTTATCATAACTCCTTGAGTTCATCTATCAATAAAGGTGATATCTCTATTCTACACACCACTTATCATAACTCCTTGAGTTCATCTATCAATAAAGGTGATATCCCTATTCTACACACCACTAATCATAACTCCTTGAGTTCATCTATCAATAAAGGTGATATCCCTATTCCTCACACCACTAATCACAACTCCTTGAGTTTATCTATCAATAAAGGTGATATCCCTATTCTACACACCACTTATCATGACTCCTTGAGTTCATCTATCAGTAAAGGTGATATCCCTATTCTACACACCACTAATCATAACTCCTTGAGTTCATCTATCAATAAAGGTGATATCCCTATTCTACACACCACTAATCATAACTCCTTGAGTTCATCTATCAATAAAGGTGATATATCTTTTCTACACACCACTAATCATAACTCCTTGAGTTCATCTATCAATAAAGGTGATATCTCTATTCTACACACCAATAATCATAACTCCTTGAGTTCATCTATCAATTAAGGTGATATCTCTATTCTACACACAACTAATCATAACTCCTTGAGTTCATCCATCAATAAAGGTGATATCCCTATTTTACACACCACTAATCATAACTCCTTGAGTTCATCTATTAATAATGGTGATATCCCTATTCTACACACCACTCATCATGACTCCTTGAGTTCATCTATCAATAAAGGTGATATCCCTATTCTACACACCACTAATCATGACTCCTTGAGTTCATCTTTCAATAAAGGTGATATCCCTAATTGTCACAGATTGATGATGACTTATTCCAGTCATCAAGCAATGATGGTGATATCCCTATTCAACTCTCCACTGATGATGATACTCGATCCATCCGCTAGTTATGGTGGCATACCTAATTCTCAAACAATTTATTGTGACTTCTTAGCTTCATTCAGGAAAAACGCTGACATCCCTATATAACACACTACTGATGATGACGCTCTAAATTTAAACAACTCTGATGATGACACCCGAAATTTCAACACCACTCATGATGACCTTGTTAATTCATTCATCAATAATGGTAATAGCGCTAATGCACATACCACTGATACTAACTCCTTCAAATCATCCACTCGTAATGGTAAATACCTTGTTTCTCATACAACTTATGATGACTCTGTCAATTCAAGATGGTGATATCCCTGCTTCACACACCACTCATGATGACAACCACTGAAATGACGTCTTCAATTCACCAACCAATTATAGTGATACCTTCCATTCACACACATCTGATATTGACCTCTTGGTTTCATTCACAAATAATGTTGATGTTCCTTATTACCTCAGCTTGATGATGACTCCCTTAATTCATCCATTATAATGGTACTATCTCTACTTCAAACACCACTGATGATGACTTCTTTAGGTCATCAATCGATAATGGTTATAACCCTTATTGTTGCAGATTCATAATGACTCCTTCAATTCATCCATCGATAACAGTACTAATATCCCTATCCAACACCTCACTGATGATAAGTCTCAATTCATCCAAGAGCGATGAAGGAATCCTTAATTATCAAGAAACTCATGATGACTCCAACAATGTATCCACCAAAAATTGTGTTTTCCCCAATTCACAGACCACGGATGATGACTCCTTCGAATTATCAACCAATAATTGTGTTATCCTTAATTCTCTCATAACTTATGACTATTTCAATTCATCCAGTTATAATTATTATGTTCCTAATTCACACACCACTGATGATAATGCCTTTAATTCATCAACCAATAATGTTGATATCCCTTATTCACACAGCTTCGATGATGATAATGCCTTCAATTTATCCATACTATTCTTTCACCACTGATAATAACACCCTCAATTTATATGTAAAATATAATATTGATGAAAATCTAAATTCAAACACCACTGATGTTGACATATTCAATTCATCTACTCGTATCAGTAATTGTGTTATCACTTATTCACACAGCACTTATGATGATACCCTTTATCCAAACGTCAGTGATGTTGGTATCCTTACACTATATTTATAACAAAACATTGTCCACTTTATGACGCAAGTTTGATGTCTGATGACACGTTCAATTTTTTCCACAAATAGTAGGGAAATCCCTATACTATAACATCACTGATGATGAAGCCTTCAATTCAAGTGCCATTCATGATAGTACCTCAATTTATATTGATAACATGATATTGCCAACTTTATGACACAAGTTTGATTTCTGTTTCATGTTGATTTTACAGAGTGGGAACACACCACTATTGCTTGCTTCTGCAAATGGACATCTGGAAATCGTCCGTTATCTCACCGAAATTGGTTGTGATAAAGAGACCAGGAACGAGGTGATTATATATATTTTATTAGACTGATAACACTCATCTTTACACTGAACTACATTAAATTATTTAGTTGACTAGACAATTTTAATAGACATAAAACTGTAAATAGGACTACATTGAGCGAGTTCAAAAAGCCGACAAATTATTTTTTGAACCTATGATATTACTTGTTGATAAGCAGCGGATGAAAAAAAGATGCTAACATCTTTAATAAAATATTGTCAATTATACAGATCTTATTGGTAGTCATCTTGTTGTTATTATCTATTGATAAAGAAAATTTATGATTTTTTTATTTATTTTAAGTCTGATTCTACTCAACTTCATACAAAATTAACTCAAAATCATGCTGTTACTCAGCTAGGTAAAATGGACAACCAAAACTTGTAAGAACAAAAAAAAATATTTTAATTGTCAACCTGAATCAGTTAATAAACATGATTAAGGTGTAATTTTGTTTTCTAACAAACAAACAAATTTGGTCAACCACTGATTTTCCCCCCAAAAAAAAAGTAGAACATGTTTAGAGGAAGATATTGATCAAACTGAGCTAATGTGAAAAATGTTTAAATGATAACAACTTATTGATACAATGTTATAGAGTAGGATTCTATTTTACTTGTCTTGTCCTTCTGCATCTTTGCCACAAATGATTTATACAATAGAAAATAAGTTTGTTTTAAATAATCAGGTTGATTGATCAATAATTGCATTCATTTGTTGTTTATGCAGAATAATTTAATTATGAAGCCATTTAAGTTCACGCTTCCTAAATCCTGACATCCAAAATGTGCATCTCTTTATGAAGACACCATAAAACCACGAATCAGTGATATGACGCCCTAAATTCACACGAGTTCTTCCCACTGATGATGAAACCCTTTACAATTCATACTTCTTTGATGGTGACACCATTTAAATTCATTCATCACTGAAAGTGACACTCTTTAAATACACACTTCCCTGATGATCATACACCACACGAACGGGATTTTACAAGCATTTTATATAGCGACTTGTGTTTTCCGGAATGTCTTATTTTCAATATTTCACAGACCTCTGAAAAAGAAAGATCATACAGGTTTCATCTACCATGTGCATTAAAAATACTGTCAAATTATTTTTGTAAATTGTAAAAGATTAAGAATATTTTAATAACTGTACTAAATAATCTGAAATCAAATAAAACATATTTCTCTCTGCCTGGATGCAATCGTAAGCAACTGTTCATACTTTTTTTTTAATCTACTTGTAAATGAGGAAGAATTCTCCTTAAACTGTCAATTATTAAACAGACAGACTAACTTTAGAGGACAAAATACTAGCGGGTACTGCCATCCAAGGAAATGAGTTTCTATATACGTGGTCATCGATGTGTAATATTTGACACTGGACATTATTTTTGGAGCAATGCAATACATATAATGTTTAGTATTTTAAATATAACAATATGGTACAAATCCATTTGATTTACTGAATTTTTATATATATTTTTTATGTAAATGAAAAATGTTATAAGCTGCTTCTGTTAAATATGAATAAGAAGATGTGGTATTTGTGCCAATGAAACAATTCTCCCTCAAATCACAAGGTATAAAAAATTTAATTATAGGTCAAAAGTACGGCCTAAACACGGAGCTTTGGCCCTCATCGATAAGCACGCTATAACGGTTCCTAAAATGATTAGTGTAAAACATTTAAAAATGGAAAACAAAAGTCTACTCTATAATTAAGGTGATTTCGCTACGTTGTTCTATATTTTTTTTGGTCTCTCCAATGATAGTAACCCCCTTAATCCTACCACCCCTGGTGGCAACACCCTAGATTCACACACCCCTGAAACCGTTTAAATTCACACAACTCTGGTGATTAAACCGTTCCAAATTACACATAAATGACCTTGACATCCTAAATTAAAAATATCACTGATGGTGACATCTAATAATCATACACCTTATATAATCAGAATCCATTAATTTACACACCAATCAAATTAAAATGATTAAGGGTGAAACCTGAAAATCGCGAAGAAATTATGACGATGTCCTCAATTAATGCACTTATGATGGTGATAACTTTAAATCATAGTGATGGCGCCTTAAATTCAAATACATCTGATGATGGCATGGTAAATTCTCAAACCACTGATGATCAAACAAGTGATGCTGACATTGAAAAATGGTAAAACATAATTATAGGTATTTCGAAAACCACTGGTGAGCAAAACATTGCTGATGACATAGAAAATTCGGAAACCACTGATTAAAATGCAAATGACGATGAAATGATATAAATTCGCAAACCACTGATATTGATCGGTCACATCATTCATGATGACATGGGGATTTCACAAACCACCAGTAGTCACACCATTTAAAGTGGTACGATAAATTCGAACACCACTGATGGTTACATCATTGATGGTAACATGGTGAACTGCACACCCCTGGTTGTGTCACCTT
>CM034358.1:14856862-14985265 GCA_019925275.1 Mytilus edulis
ATCATCCATCGAATTCGCATCATCATGCACATCCTCATCATCAACCATCATGTCCATCCACCATTGATGATGACATGGTAAATTGGCATAAAAATGAAAGTGATGACATGGTACATTCAAAACCCACTGATGGTCACACCCATTAATGATGGCATGATAACCTTCAAAACAACTGATAGAAACATCATTGAGGGTGACATAAATACACACAAATTGATGGTATCATGGTAAATTGAAACCCATTTAAGACGAAACCTGAACTTCAGACATCATTGATGATAACATCCAAATTTAAACACCACTGATGATGACAAATTATTATTAAACTCACCCTATGATGACGCATTTAATTTTAACACCGCTGGTGTTGGTATCCTTAAATCACCACAAGGATGAAATTTATAATTAACTCAATGATGTTAATGACTCCTTCAATTCATCCTCCAAAAAGGGTGATTTCCCTAAATCGCATACAATTATAATGACTCATTAAATGAATTCACCAATAATGGTGATGTTTCTTATTGAATTACAACTAATGATGACTTTTTCTAACCGTCCAATAATAATGGTGATATCTATAGTTTACACTCCACTGTTAATGTTTCCTTCTAGTTATCCACTAATAATGACTGATGATGATTTCCATCCACTCGGACTTCTCTTACACTGAGTGTTACTGTGCGTAATTTTGAACGTTCGTTTTTCTACATTGGCTAAAAGTACAGAGGGAGAGTTAAGATCTGAAAAAAACATGTTTAACCCTGTCGCAATTTTGCGCCTGTCCCAAGTCAGGAGGCTCTGGCCTCTGTTAATCTGGTATGATTTTTAATTAAAGTTTCTCGTGTATAATTCAGAATTTGGTATGACGTCCATTATCACTGAACTAGTATGCATTTTTAGTTAGATGCCAGCTGAAGTACGCCTCTGGAGACTGAAGTTTCTCGCTACATTGATGACCCATTGGGGGCCTTAGGCCGTTGTCTGCCCAATGGTCGAGTTTCTGTCGCTTTGACACATTCCCTATTTCCATTCTCAATTTTATGATATTCTTATTCTCGCAGGTCGATGACGACTTTTTCAATTAATCTATCGAAAATGGTGATAACTCTATTTCACACGTCACTGATGATGAAGCTCGATCCATCCACTAGTAATGGTGGTATACATAATTCTCAAATAGTGTATTGTGACTCTCATTAACGAAAATCGGTGATATCCCTATATAACACAACTGATGGTGACGCCTAAATTAAAACACCTCTGATGAGGACATCCGAGATTTCAACACCACTCATGATGACCTCGTTAAATCATTCAATAATGGTTAAAGTGCTAATGCACGCACCATTGATAATAACTCCTTCAAATTATTCACTTGTAATGGTGATATCTTGTTTCTCAAACAACATATGATGGCTCTGTCAATTCAAAATGGTGATATCACTGCTTCACACACTACTAATGATGACACCTAAAATTCAAACACCACTGAAATGACATTTTCAATCAACCAACAAAAGTGATATCTCAAATTCACACACCACTTATGATGATATATAAATCCCTTTCAAACACCTCACTGGTGATAAGTCACAATTCATCTAAGAGCGACGAAGGTATCCTTAATTATCGAACAACTTATGATGACTCCATCCATTTATCCACCAAAAATGATGTTATCCTCAATTCACAGACCACTGATGATGACTCCGTCGAATTACCAACCAATGATGGTGTTATCCTTAATTCTCTCATTACTTATGACTATTTCGATCTATCCAGTTATTATTACTATATCATTGATATACTCACCACTGATGATGACGTCTTTAATTCATCTACCAATAATCTAGATATCCCTAAATCACACATCTACGGTGATGACGCCTTCAATTCATCCACCTATGACATGTATAACGATGGTATCCCTACAGAACTCATTAACAATGATAATAAACCTCAATTATGTGAATAATATAACATTGTCCTTTTAATAACATAAGTTTTGAAGTCTGTTTCGTGTTGATTTTACATGATGAAACTCTAAATTAGAAAACCACTGATGTTGACATATTCAATTCATCTACTAGTAACAGTAATTGTGTTATCCCTTATTCTCACAGCACTTATGATGATACCCTTAATTCAAAGGCCTGTGATGATGGGACCCTCAAAATATATTCATAACAAAACGTTGTCCACTTAATGACTCAAGTTTGATGTCTGTTTCGTGTTCAGTTTACACTATCGCTTTATGCTTTTAGAGGACACTTGGAGATCCTCTGTTGTCTGATCACAGTCGGCTGTGATAAAGATGTTAGATTAACTGAATAATAGTAAATAAACAGCCTTAGTCCTCATCATACTAAATAAAAAATATATCATTTCCACACTAATAACAATGCCACTAAATTCAAACACCACTGATGATGACACGTTAATTTTATCCACCAATAGTAGTTAAATCCCTTTATTTACACATCACTGATGATGAAGCCCTCAACTCAAACGCCATTCATGATGGTACCTCAATTTAAATTTAAAACATTGCCAACTTTATTACACAAGTTTTGATTTCTGTTTTGATTTTGATTTACAAAGTGGAAACACACCATTGCTGTCAGCTGTTGCAAATGGACAGCTGGAGAACCTTCGTTATCTCATACAACTTGACTATGATGAGGAAGCTAGATACAAGGCGATGATATATATTTTCTAAGTCAGATCAACCTTAACCGAGATAAAGCAATTCTAATAAAATTACTTTGAGATTGTTCGAAATGACGAAAATTTAGTTTGAAAATCTCTAAAAGCTTACGAAAACAAGTTTTGCTAATATCTGTATTAAGATATATTTGATTTAGTGTTGTCAAATCGAAGTTCTCTGGTGTCTCAGAATTTGCACAGGGTTTTTGTTCAAGTTATTTATTTTTTATATAAATGTCAGATTCCTGACTTGGTTCAAGTATTTTCCCATGTAGAAAATGGCATATAAAAACTGGTTTCATAACTAACAAAACCTATTATTTTTGGTTGACTGTCGCATTAAACTCCATTATATAGACAACAATGAATAAACAAAACATACAGACACAATGTGGTAAAAATATCACAAATATGTGTACAACAGCAACACGAACACTTCCAAAACGGGGATGATCTCAGGTGGGCCGGAAAGGTAAGCATACAAATGGTTATAAACCTGCTTTTAACACCAATGATGATGACTATGACGCCTTCAATTCATCAACCAGAATGATAATATTCCTAATTCACACAACACTAATAATGACTCCCCAATTCATCCAACAACAAATATTGATATCCTGTATTCACATATCAATGATGATGACTCATCTTATTTCTTCTTTAATAACGGTAATATCCCTAATTCACATGCAACTAATGAAGACTCTTTCAATTCACCCACCAATAAAGGTAATATTCAAAATGCGTGCACCACTGATGATAACTTCATTCAATACATGATATTCCTAATTCTCTCAGTTTGACGATAACGCCTTTAATTCATCCACCACAAATGATGATACAAACATTAAATTTACCCGAATTCCATTTTTTGCGGAATGGTGTTTAGAGGGCTGATATGATACAATTAGCACATGCATCTGACCTTTCCGTAACGTGATCGAATGATATTCCGATGTTATTCGTCAAATGCCGTAAAATAAACTTCAATGGTATGTTTTCAGTAATAAACAAAAAAAAATACTACAGAAACACACAAATATATAAGGAAACAGGAAATCGAATATATTATGAAATGTAAAAAATAAATGGTACAATAAATGCTTATTTCAAAGTTTCCAACATAGTTTTGAAAGTTACTATACAAAAAATAATATTAGTACTGAATTTTCGAAACTGTGCTAGTTATGATTTGATGTTTCTTTTGAATTTTCAATATAAAAATATTTTATACTGTTGTTTGTCCTCGTCTGTTGAGGCATATGATAGAAAGATTTTACATTGGCAATCCAACGTCGTAACATTATCACTTTTACATTTTTAAATTTATACTTATTTTGCTTTCTAAATACTTTGATCTGATCGTCACTGATGTAGACGAAACGCGCATCTGGCGTATCAAATTATCAGCCTTGACCTGTTGAAAATCAATAAAGCATATGATAAAAAGATCATTACATGTCATTGTTCATATCAGATGTGTAACTAGCCCTCTGGCAATATCAGCACTCGAGCCTTCGGCTCTTAGGTTGATAATACATCTGAAATGAAAAATCCTAAATAAATACCAGTCGAGAGAATGTCAAATTTCGCAAGCCGTAAGGCGAGGGAAATTCATTCTCAAGACTGGTAATTTTCGCAAATACCCCTCAAGAACATGATATATCTGTTTAATTACAACGAATGTTAACGTTCAAAAACGCATTGATGATCGTGAGGTTACAAGCGTCTAGTCGGATAGAGTATCTTTTTGTCAAATACCACGACAGAGAGGGTAAAAAAGGTATATCTTTTTTGCATATATCCCGCAGGTGTTAAAAAAATTAACGATATTCATTTGATAATCGTAAATTGGTGAAAAATACACTGGCTATCAACCGATCAAAACCCAGGATTCTTACATAAGGTGTAATCATTATATTATCACACCACTGATGATGACTCATTTAAATCATCAATCAATAATACTGATATCCCTTGTTCGCACACCACTAAAAACCTTTCAATTTCATAAACCAATAGTTGTGATATCCATTATTAACATAACTGATGCTAACTTCTTAAATTCATCCAACCATAAAGGCGATAGCCTAATTCATCAATCAATAATGGTAGTATACTTTTTTTATAGATTCATCAAACTTATTATGGAGATGTTTCTAATAAACAAATCATATTCACAACTAATACCGAGAGGGTATCACCAGCCCAGTAGTCAGCACTTCGGTGTTGACATGAATATCAATTATATGGTCATTTTTATAAATTTCCTATTTACAAAACTTTGATTTTCTTCAAAAACTAAGGATTTTCTTATCCCAGGAATGGATTACCTTAGCAGTATTTAGCACAACTTTTTGGAATTTTGGGTCCTCAATGCTCTTCAACTTTCTTGTTTGGCTTGATAACTATTTTGAACTGAGCGTCACTGACGAGTCTTATGTAGACGAAACGCGCGTCTCGCGTATACAATTATAATTCTGGTACCTTTGATTATTAAAACACCACTGATGATTACAACATAAATTTAAACACCACTGATGATGACGCCTTCAATTCCTCCACCAATAATGATAGTATTTCGTATTCACTAACCTCTGATGATGACATAGCATTGCCCCCTTATTTAAACAAGTTTCAAGTTGATTTACAGATTGGGAGCACACTACTATTGCTTGCTGTACAGAAAGGCCACATTGATATTCACCATTATCTGATCAAAATCACTTGCTCTGACATCTCACAACAAATCATGTTGTTAAATTAGTTATACCATTATATAATGAATATAATTATTGGTGTGACCGGCCAATTTCTATTCAAGTTTGAAATCTGATTCATATGATATGCAATGTATATATTTGACCTTTATTTATTTAGCAGTGTACAGTTTATGACACAAGTGTGTTGATATTTGTTATATAATTAATTACAGTATGGAAGCACACCATTGGTAATAGCTGCCGCGAATGGAAACCTGGATATTGTCTGTTACCTGTCCAGCATTGGATGTAATATACATGCCAGAACCAAGGTAACAATAGATATATCTTCTGTCTGGTTCTATCCTTGTTTATATTGAATAATTTAATCAGACAGGTTTGATAAAAAACACAATTATAAAATTGTACAGAATGGAATATCATTTTACTCGCACTGCATCTGATAATGAGGTTTCGAAGTGTTTTCTTGATAAAGACTGATACCAAGTAATGGTAACTTTTTTGGGCAGCTGATATTTATAATACAAATCTTCATTGATATAAGAAGTTCTTAAATGTCGTTGAAAACGTTTTTTCTTTTGTTTCATGAGCTTTCTGATGGAAGTTTTGATAACTGTGTTTTTACTATTGATTCTGATATGATTTAGTGTCCAGTGTGGCACAGACAATTTATGTATTGATATTACAGATATGAACAACTAGTATCATGTAGGGAATTAAGTTGATAATAATTATGCTATATTGTCTAGAATATCACTTTAAATTAATAGACTCAATTTTTATATAATAGATCGGAAATACGGCATTACATAGGGCCGCTGAGTATGGACATCTACCTATCACCAAATGGTTAATAGAAAAAGGAGGAATAGGTCCCTTTGTTATAAATCGTGAGGTAACATTTGACATCATATACTAGCTTAAAAAACCCGAGGTAATATTTGCCATTATATACTAGGTTATAACACCTAAGGTAACATTTGACATATTCTAAGATGTTAATCTATCAGTGAAAACCAATTTTGAATTATTATAGGATTTATAAATGAGTTTAAATCTCGTCTTTATTCAATTTTTTTCTTCACTTGCTGACTCTATTCGAATTCTAGATGTTTACATTAATAATTATAAAAACGATATTACGTTTTATGATTATCAATGTTAATAACATCTAGAATCCGAATAGTGGAATGTCAGCAATTGAGGAAGAAAAAAACGGACGAATTTTTCTATCGATCTAACAGTATTGTTGATACACTCAAACATAACCATAAAGAGTGTGTAAGAATACATAGCCACTATAACATATACCATAGCATGTACTACACACACCAAATTCCTTTATTGCACTGAAATCAAAACACTAAAAATAAAAAACAACGCATTCAAAGCAAGATTTCAAATGCATGACAGTAATAAGTTATTTCCAGAATACATTTAATAAACTGAAACTAACATTCAGCATCTACTGATACAATCACTAATATACCAAATACTCAAGAAACAAACACCTTACATGAT
Source organism: Mytilus edulis (assembly GCA_019925275.1). Taxonomy (NCBI): domain Eukaryota; kingdom Metazoa; phylum Mollusca; class Bivalvia; order Mytilida; family Mytilidae; genus Mytilus; species Mytilus edulis. The sequence goes on from CM034358.1 coordinate 14,863,819, forward strand.
AAACTACAAATATTTTATCAACAATTAACATTAATGACATCAAATCAGCAAAGAACATTTAAACATAAAAAATGCAAAGTCACCAATCAAACGTATATCAGTAGCCAAACCAAGACATGAAGTACACACTACTTTCAATACGAACTAGAAAACACCCGCGAAAACGCAGGCATATACAGCTTGTGAACTGTTGTAGGATGATTTTTTGTAAAAGATATTATGACTGGAAACTTTCATATAAGGTATCAAAAGCCCTCTCCCTTTTTTCCAAAGTCCGTTATGTGTTTCATTTCTGTTAAATTCAATTATTTTTCGTGTTTCTGGCCTTATACCACAATTATTTTTCCCCTTTCCTACAATGCATTTTTTTAGTAAAAGTCAAATTTAATTCAGAATTTGCACCGCTTCAAACATGAAATAAATGAAACTGCTTATAGACCATTATTATTCAAATATAATGTGCTTCTAGGACAACCCATCAGTGCTTTTCCTTTGTGAGCACTATTAACATGCCAATCGTAGGAATTTAATCTCGTATAAATGACTAAGACTCATTTGAGGGATGGTATGAGGGGCTCTGATCTCGAAATCCCGGGCTTTAAAACATGAAATTCCAAGGTGTGTATTTTAACGAAATTCAAATCCCGACATCACGAAATTAAAAAAAAAAATCCGCATCCGGTAAAGATCAATCCTGAAATCCCGTGCTTTAAAACACCCGATCCGACATCCCGAATAAGTCATGCCTCCCTCTAATCTCTACTCTACTTTAATTTTGAACTAATCACTCCTTTCACTTTCAACAATAAATTTGTATGCCCTATTTATGGGACCTATGTTTTTGTCTGTTCGTCCGTCCTTCTGTCCGGCTTTAGGTCAAAGTTTCACTTTTTCACTTTCAACAATAAATGTGTATGCCTCATTTATGGGAATTATGTTTGCTTTTCTGTTCGTCCCTTTGTTCGTCCGTCCGTCCGTCTTTCCCGCTTCAGGTTGAAGTTTTTTGTCGAGGTAGTTTTGTTGAGGTTGAAGTCCAACCATCTCGACACTTAGTAAATAAGTTCCCTATGATATGATCTTTCTAATTTTAATACCAAAGGAGAGATTTTTCACCATTTTCACGGTCCATTGAACGCTATAACCTGATTTTTTTTTTTTTTTGATATCTCAATATTTTAGAATAATAATTGACCTCATTTTCGTATAGCGTCTTTTTTTTAGTATTGGATTAAAAAAAAGTATATATATTTACCACATATTTGTTATGAATACCTTAGGTTTTGCATATGCAATAACCTCAAAATTGCCCAGAGCCAAAAGAGTTTGTTGATATTGTGCCCTATTTCTAAATGATGTGACGTCATTGCGTCCTTAACGACAATGATGAACAATGATGGCGTTGTAATTAAACTTTTTTCTCCTCTCTGCAAAACTTAAATATGTGATGAATAGATTATATTTCCGTGACATATTTAATTTACGAGTACAATATAGTAAAAATGAAAAACAGAAACGATAAATATACAGGAATACCTAAAGTTTCGTAACCATTTGCACTTAGCATATACATATTACTATTTTATTTTCAACAGATTCAAATTTTAAACCGTCCATCAATATTTTAATAGTTGTGGTTCTTGCGATCTAAAACCCATGATATGGAGAACGCTCTGATCGGCTTATTAATATGTCATTTTTGTAATCTATCATACGATTGGTTGTTCTTGTGTATGTTTAAAACCGGAAGTCTTATCTACGACTTAGTCTGATAACGGAAATAATATCCGGGAACCTATTTTGTCGTTTTTCTTCCAAAATAACTCAATTTGAATAATCATAAGAATTGATGACAAATGCGACTATGCATGTTACCTAAAGAACACAGAGGCACGATGATTAATTTATTGTGGAAGTAAGAGAAGAGACTCACAAAATGAGGTCTTCTCGTTTAATAGTATAGATAATAAGATATAAAGTCACCATTATAATAGTAGCAAGACACAATCAACCGCAATTAGATATTAAAGACTTACCAAAAAAGTCTTAAGATACAGTCTCCAATCAAACACATGACGGTAGCGAGATGGAACAAACAAACTCGTTATATATTTTGTTCAATATCATTCCAAATCACTACATAGCCATTGATATGTCATTACTGCTGTATTTGTCACCAAAATTGATTGTGTTATAATTTATGTTTGTCATTGTATGTTACCGAGTAAAACACCCATGTATGACCATAGTGTTCTTCTTTATATAAAATCATGAAATCAAGAAATTCAGGCCAGTCATAAGGCACTAACAGCGAACATGCTTACACCAATTTTAAAGATACAAAGCCCTTCATCAGTGCAAATTATCACAACCCCTAATAGAATAATTGACAAACACCAAGAACTTCAACAACCAGCTTTTACATAAATACTAATTGTGAAAACAGCAAAAAATGTATGGTTTCCAGTCGAGAATATGGCACAATCACATATCAATTAAAACTTACTATACACAATAAAGCCTACAGACACTTCCGCCTAACAGTTATACACTTATTATAAAACACATCCATCAAGGCTTATTCATTTATCAAACAAATGACAGGCATCAGACACTAACAACAACCAACCAAAAGACGATGATAATTGTAAAGACAACAACTTAGTCATTGATAAAACACATAACAGCTATCAGACACAACGAGCTATCAACAAATGGAAGAGACTCTAAAGACATAGCAATCAAATTACAGTTCATTATGAAAACTTGACATTCTTTATGAACATATACATGTACCAGTCAATCATTAACCAGATACTAACGACATTTAACTGGTACTTCCAGCAGCCATCCACAAATCACACCAACAATCCAACACTACGAATTTGACCTCGTCGAGCAATTATATATCAGTCTCAAATTACTACCTATATTAAGTACTATTCATACAATCATTAGCTATGAATTATTACTAATTAAACACTAATGATAAAGACACAGCGACGTATGCATACTTAATGTACTTTTAATAATATAACATATTGATATATCAGTATAATTGATCAGATACATCTTCAAAATCAAATAACACAGTGTAGATACTATTCTGTACGCTATTCGGAAGTCGCGATTTTCGAAGCGAGGATTTCAAACTGGCTAACAGAACGGTTTTGTTTTGGTGCTTTTAAATCTTAAATGTATGTATAGCATCATAAATATGAGTAACTGTAACAAAAACATGCAGTAGAATATAAAATATACGTGTGCATCACACCAACTTCATAGAAAAAAGTGAAATCGATTGACAATTTTGCTCTCGTAGTACAAAGCAAATTATCTTTTATTGCAAATATTTGCATCAGGTTACAGTTTAATATATACTGTTTCAATATTCCTGTCGTATTTAAGCAGAATGTTCGTATTTCAAATAAACATATGCTTTCCTTGAGGATCCCAAAATAAATTACTGTACGATCAGTCTTAAACTGACTAAATTCTAGTAGCGATTTCAGATTTTTGTCTGTATGACCAGTCGTGATTTTGAAGAAAAAAACAACAACAAATGGAAGTTTTTAACGACCTTGACTGAAAAACAACGGCAATTTGAAGGTATATACGTGTATATGTGAAATTATGATTGTGTCCCTGGAACTATAACGTGTAATTTCTTTCATCAGACAATACAAATATATTTCTGATGATTTTTGTAGACGGCAAAATAATCATATTTTTGTTCCATCAGTCTTACTTATAATCAAATGCTTAAAAAGAAATACATGATTCGCTTGTGGACTTTGTACTAGTGTGTCGTTGAAGTTATCTGTTTACCTATTACATTTTTAAAGACTATTTACATCGTCTGCCGTTGACCAATTGGTGAGAGCCGTGGTGTAGTGGTTAGTGCATCGGACTACCAACACAAAGGTTCCTGGTTCGATTCCCGTTTGGGATGAAAATTTCAGGAACTTAATTTTCGGCTCTCCCTTGACACCATTTGCGAGGTTGGTCTTGAGGAAACGATGATAGTCCATCGGACGGGGACGATAAATGGCTGACCCGTGTTAAGAGAGAGCCATATCTCTTGCACGTTAAAGACACCCTTGTAGATTTCGAAAAAGAGTAGGCTAATGCCGCTACAAGACAGCACTCGCATCCGCAAAGTGGAAAGGGATTAATATAAGTTGCAAAACTTGTTTCCCAATCCACTATAAATAAATATGTTTAAACTAAACCAATTGGTGATAACATACATCAAGCCTGTCTCTTTTAAAATTAAAAAAAATAGAGAAAACTTTGTTTAAAAACTTTATGAATTGAGGAAACATTAACGAAATTATACCCCGCCACTTCTATAGTCCATGTTTTGGAATAGATAACCACCAGAAAAAACTAAATTATAGGTGCACAGGGGCATAATTTAATAACGAATATGAGGAAGTTTTATTAATACTAGTATATGGTAAGTTTTTGAAAGTTGCGTATAGTAAACGGGTACCACCCAATAAGGTAGTGGAAAAGTCCTTATCATGGAAATAAAAAACTGATGATTTTTTGAAAAACCAAATAAGAGGTACACAATTGAATTAAATGATAAGGAATCTGAAAAAGATTCATTAAGTTATGACACTTGTCTGAAGGAAGTTGTGGATATAAAATAAGTACGCCCAATATAAGGTTATGACAAAGTCATAATATAGAAACATCAAAAATATTTTTACCAAAAATTCAAAAAGAAGCTCCATAAAACATTAATTGATTAAAGATGGAGCAATTTAAGAAAAGTTTAATCATTGGTTTTGAGGGTCACGGTTGGAAAAACCTGATGGGTGCCCCCATTTAATGCAATGTTCAAGTCCGTATCTTATATAAAGAAACCCCATAAAAGATTTTTAATAAAATTCGAAAAACATTCCTTTTTTTTATATAAATAAGGCCGTTAATTTTCTCGTTTGAATTGTTTTACATTGTCATTTCGGGGGCTTCTATAACTGACTTTGTGGTATTGGCTTTGCTTATTGTTGAAGGCCATACGGTGACCTATATTTGTTAATGTCTGTGTAATTTTGATCTCTTGTGGACGGTTGTCTCATTAGCAATCATACCGCATCTTCTTTTTTATTTTATAATTTATGATACGGAATCCGAGAAAAAAATAATTAACAGTTATACCAGTGAAGGATTCAAGAAAATTGGGATCCGGCGGTTTGAAACTCTTTTTTAACTTTCAATGCATTTGTATGGGAAAATATATTTAGAATCCTCTTTTCTCCTGGATTGGACCCCCTTTCTCCATTTGAAAATGTCTGGAAATCCCAATGTATATTAAGTGGTTTATGAGGAGATGCGCTTGCAAAACCGGCGAAACATGTTGTACCGGTCCAACGGACGAACGGAAAGACGGACTTCATTATCACTATTAACCTATAAACCATCGCTTTACAAAGTGGTGTACAATTGAGTGTGAAAGAAACAGATCTACATCCAAAACAAAGTGAAGGAACTGTGATCAATTATGTCTCGAATGTTTGTTTATACATGCATTTTTATATAACAATTAAATCTATGTGTTTGTACAATTTTAAGTATAACGGACGGGAGGACATTTCTGAAACTTATATAAACAAACAAACCTTCTTCTTATTTCAGCCACATTCAAACATCCTTATACTTCATGTAGTAAGTCGAGTACACCCTATCAAGCTAAAACATGTTTGAAAAGTACAGGATGATAATTTATTAAAATATATTTGTGTTATTTAGAAAAATGCCATCTTCTAATGTATCGTAAATAACTTTGAAATCACTACTAGAATACAGTGAAATAAAGACTGATCATACAGTTTCAAAATATACAAGCGAGACTGATCGTACAGTGCGAAATTCGAACAAGTGTAATTTTCTTATTTCTGGCTTCAAAGATCTGGCTGAAACTTTTACCACCACTTAAAATATACTTTATTTAGTAAATTAAGTCTGGATTTTACGTTAATTTGTACAGTAAGGGTGCAAAAGATTGTTTTTAGGTTCACCGACTGATTTTCCTTAGTGATGCACTTGAAAATCTCTTGATTAAGGCAAAGATACGAATAATGAATGTGCTAAATTTAATTATAAACCATTTGTGAATATCGATGTCAGCAAATTAATCATTAAGCAATGTGCAGATGAACATCTTACCGTTTAATATAGTATATCCGACAAATTTAAAATGTGATCCAAAAAGTTCTCGCTTCGAAAATCGCGACTTCCGGAAAGCGTACAGAATAGTTTCTACACTGTGAATAATATACTGATACATCGACTGGTGTCCTAGAAATGTCAATTTAGATAAATTTATTTATAATGGATTTCGAAACAAGTTAGTCCAACTTATATTAATTCTTTTCCATTTTGTGGGTGTGAGTGCTGCCTTGTAGCGGCATTAGCCTGCTCTTCTTTTTTTTTTTAATCTACAAGGGAACTGGGATTGAATCAGGAACCATTGTGTTAGTAGTCCGATGCGATAACCACTCAATTTGTTAATCTTGAAATAAGACTTGAACCTCATACATTAAGTTTGCAGAAGACAAAATTTATTTAATATATTCTTATCAGGACATTCTCCTTATAGATGTCAAACAAAATATGATACCAAAAAATGTACAAATGCTGTTTGTATTTTGCTTGCAAGTTGTTGTAAAAATGGAATGATTTTAATTGATAGATACAGGTTTGAGATTGTTTTTTTTTAGGGTAACACTCCATATGATCTGGCTGCAAATAAAGACAACGACAACTATTCATTTACGCAGAAAAAGGGAAAGAAAAAAGTCATGAGTTTCCTCAAGGTACATGTTCTATCTAATCATAGAAATAATCAAAGAGAATACAGTATATATTTACACTGAATTTTATCAACAGCAAAATTTAATCAATATCTGAAATTTTCCAAAATTTTACAGACAACTTGACAAACGAACTAGTTTTTTCTTTGCTGATAACAATTTCATACAGTCTGGAATTTACCGATGAATGTCCCGCGGCGGCTTATGGGGCATTCACTGTTACCTTAATTTGTTCGTTTGTCTTTTCGTCCCAAAATTAGTTTCCATTATATAATTTTAGTGTGTATCTATCAAATATTATTAAGACTAGATAAGCTCAGTAGTCAGTATTTCGGTACACACATGATTTACAACAAACCCTTCTAAAATGGTTCGTTTATAAATTTTGAAATTATAAAGTAACTAAGGTTTTAACTCCCTCGTACAAAGTTGACCATAGATGGATTTGACCTTTTTTAGGTATTTTTTGCACATGCCGCCTCGACTGTTTTGATACATATACATCCTCAGCTTTGAAATATTTGGCTTTGAGTGTTTATGATGAAAGTAAATCCAGAAAAGCGCTTAGGACGCATGTAATTATTAAACGTGTTGTTCTAAATACTTGAAACACGATGCTTATTTCCGCAAAATACAGATAAAGGTCGAATTTTAGCGGCGTCAATTCTCTAGTTACGGGGTATTTGTTCAGTAAACAATTGTTTAAATCTAGACTTCTCTGTAATTTGTAATGTTCAATTTAAAAAAGTCAAATCGAATACTTTGTTAAAAAATAAACAGATAGTGTTTGGCATTACAAAAATAATTAAATTGAGAATGGAAATGGGGAATTTGTCAAAAACACAACAACCCGACCATAGAACAGTCAACAGTGAAGCTTGTTCCCGACAAAGTCAATTTTATTTTATTAATGATAAAAACATGCCTGCTGAAAAGGTGAAAGGTTGATTTCTGACAAAAGGAATACAAGGATATCTATTGGACAACTACCGACTTAAGAGTATAAAACTATTGATTTATAAAAGATTTGAGAAGATGTTATATCAATACTGTTTATTCTCATAAATTAAACACAGATTATATTTAAGTACCAATACAATATCTAAGGGTAGGCATTTTTCGGCTGGTGAGGTTTTTAATACATTTATGGACTGACTGAAATATTATTTCTGTCTCTTAAGAAACAACATAAACAATGTGGTGCACATAAAATAAGCAGTAAATCATGAAAAAAAATTCGTTGATGACGTCACGGTCATGTGACAAACTTATGTATATGAGATGATAAATAAAATTCTCTAAGCCAATCAGAAGACCAGTTTCGTCAAACATTAAATTATCAATTCATTAATGTATGATTCATTTTGTATGTGTCTGATAGACTTGGATGAGTAACGTAGAGAATAGAGTAAAAAGGTGCGTCTTCATCACTGCAATTTTCATTATTTTATGACACTTCTCGTTAAGAATTTAAAGCAACACTTATGTTAAAGCCAACAAGTCAAAGTTTTTTTTCTCCGGCACTCCATTTCAAGCGTACATGTACCATCAACAGACTCTGTGTTTTAGCAAAAAAATATTTCACTTCACTTGAACGTGATTATGATGACTTCAAGAAAATGTCTGACCAGTTCTTTGCATTATGCAATTTGTTTTCCTCTCCAACTCGCTAATCATAAGTTTATGTTTAATATTCTTCAAAAAATTGATATGAACTAAGAACGATAGTCATAATCTGAGCTAAAATTTGTATTTTTACAATATGAAACAGAAAAAAATACTTGGCCCTAATAATTAGAGAATTATTAGTAGCCTAAAATAATTAATAATCATTCTAAGCAGATTAAGAGACATTCCATTTGATCCCCTTAGTTACAAGTTCTGGAAGTTATAGCCTTCAGTAAATGTGTCTTTCCCTATTTATTACCTGTATATGTCATCGGTTGTGTTGTAGACTGTCATGGCAAAGGAAGACCACGAAGTGATCACAGAAGCCCTCCAGCAAAACGGTCTTGCACAAGTCCTAAAAGGTAACTTTTCTATATGATATCATTGCATGTGTGGAATGCATAAATAAGAAAACGGAAAGTCCTTTATAAAAAAGATGGCAATATCAAATAAAATGAGTGTTAAACATCAATAAGACAGCTATCCAATGATTTTAAAGTAAAATGAATTTCACACGATCAACTCATACTTGTGGTATAAATGAGGGATGGCAAAGTGTACACAGGTACTCACTCAGTAGATCGATTACTCGATCCAGTAAATTTTAAGAACGCAGATACTTGTTTGCCTTTTATAAAGCTGGATATATGTCTACTTACATTACCGCTCACTTTTGTTCCCTTTGAAATACCCCCTTACATGAATTATTCTAGTTTGAATATCGATCAGCAGTTCTCTACCCTTCGTATGGTGTACATATATCAATTGCTCGTGCATGTTCACACCACACGGACTTCATATACAGGAGTGTGCATAAAATGAGGAGGAAATATTCAAAATAACACCATCACGAATTGGTTGATCCATTTGATGTCTCCTAGTCTAAACTAACTAAGGAAATTTTTACCACGTCTTAGATTGTGGTTTGCCATTATGTCGTCTGGTCTTTTAAGTGCCGAACGTGGTCGACTCCCGTTTCTTACTGTTTTGCTGAGTGTGAATTCCCATTGCTATAAGACATTATCCAACATTCGGGTATTTAGTTTTGATGTATTTGTTATACTTATCAGATATTGGTAAATGTCTTATTGTTTGTAGTTGCAATTGTAACTTAGTTGTGTTCTATTTGTAAGGATACAGATAGTTAATCACTTTTATAAAATTTTAGTTAGGGGCAACTAAACTTACACTCTGTATTTAGTTTACAGTTTGATTTAGAAGAAATACCGACATAGCTTAATGATACATTTATCAATTAGCTATCTAACTACTTACACAATGTTATAAAAAGAGTATTGTAATTTTCATTGTTATTGGATACATCGAATATCACTATAACAAAATTTATGTAATCTTAAACTTTTATTTTAAGAAATTTTTTAGAAATTTTGTGGTTTTTATGCTGATCTATGATGTTTTACGTGTTTGTTTTTATTCTGTAGTTAGTCAACACCGGTCAAATAATGATATCTATAACATTGTTATTTTTATAATTGAATTGTTTGAAAAGTATGAATTATTCTAAAAACTAAGGATTTTCTTATCCCTGGCAGATAATCTAAGACATATTTGGTACAACTTTGTTGGAATTTGGGATCTTTAATGCTCTTCAACTTTGTGTGGCTTTTTTACTATTTTGACCTTAACGCCATTAATGAGTCTTATGTAGACGAAACACGCGTCTGACGTATTTTAAAAATTATAAGCCTGGTATCTTTAAGAACTATCAGCTGGTCGTAATGTTCTATTGTATTGTTTTTTTGGGGTATTTCTCTCTCCTGAATGTTCTTCCGTTCATTTGTATTGTAGTCCTGTCATATAATGTTGTCATATTAGTGGTATACTTAACATTGGCACAAAAGCGAAAGGTTTGGCTAATCATTAAACCTGGTTTTCTTGTTATCTTATAGTTCGTTTCAGTGTGTAATTGTCGTTTGATTTTTTTGTTGCTCTTTAGTGTTTCTGTTGTTTCGTTGTTTACCACTTTTTTATGTGTTTCTCTCACTTTTAATTCGTAACCTGGATTTGTTTTCTCTCAATCGATTTATGACTTTCGAACAACAGTATACTACTGTCGCCCTTTTTTTAAGAATGTAAATTCGTTTATCCTTAGACTCCTATGTTTTGTACTAGAAAAGATATATCATTTTTAACTGTGTAAGGGATTTCTGTTTGGCTGTCGATTCCTGTTTGACAATAGTGTCATGGATAAGCATTTGATTTGACATTGGATTTTTAACAGCAACCCTTCAGCTTAGCTTCTTTAGTTTTATTTTTTTTGGTGTACTCCTTAATGAATAGGCAATTGGTTTTTTGTTGTTGTTTGTTTTAAGGTTCTGTATTGTACACGCAATTTTCAATTAATCTAGACAATAACTTCTTGCTTAATTCATGTCATTGTGCATTAATCATTTGTGAACGAAAGGAGCATCTGGTGTGTAAAATTATTAGCAATTGTCAATTGATGAGGTTTTATTCTTAGAGGATGTGTTTTCCAGATTTCGTCAACTTCTGTACGAATAATATTTCATATTTTCAGTTTTATGGTGTTCATTAGTACTATGTTCAAATGATGTAACTATTTCGAGATCTGTAGTAAAGTCACTTACTTTGAAATATTAGGAAAATTGTGTAAAACCAACTCAGCATGATTTCCTTTGTTACACACTGTTTCGTAATTGTTTCACCTGCAAAGAAAGTCGCGAAAAGCAAGATATAGAGATTGCCCTGTTAGTGACAGTGTCAACAATTGACAGTTTTTTTCCTTAGTTATTTTCCGGGTTTGTTATCATAAAGCAACACGACGGGTGCCACCTATGGAGCAGAATCTGCTTGCCCTTTCGGGGCACATGCAATCAACCCTAGTTTTTGGTGGGGTTCGTATTGCTTATTCTTTAGTTTTCTATGTTGTGTCAAGTGTACTTTTGTTTGTCTTTTTGTCTTTTTTCATTTTTAGACATGGCGTTGTCAGTTTATTTTCGCTTTATGAGTTTGAATGTTCCTCTGGTATCTTTTGTCCCTCTTTTAGTTTGATAAATCATTGATATTCAATTTCAAGTTTTCATTTCTATCAGTATTTATCAGTTTGTCGACTTTTTTTAGGCTCCCCTCCTTAGAAATGGTCAAGTGACTGAAATAATAAGCAATATTCAATGTTCAATTTGTCTTCCTAAGCTATATTGAATGTGAAAGGAATGCACATAAACAATATACAACGATATTTTTATAAAGTTACATAACTGTCTGTTCGTCTCAGTTTCTTTACCATGTTCAGGCTGTTCCAACTTCATCATACTTTAGTGAATAAATTGATAATATATTTTTATTTAAGCTGATAGCCGTCAATCTCTGTGTAAACAGTTTGTGTGTATCAGTGCATGATCAGACATTTGATCTAGAACTTTATAATGTTGAATTGTACTACGTACAGCTCTGTTCTGCATGATGATACTTTGATTTCTTTATATTAAAAGCCGAGTCAGCTTGTGATTTTTTTCTAAAATGTATAACAATTAAAGAATATATGATGAATTACTTCACGTGTAACGTCTTGTTGATACTGTCTGTTTCTTTTTCATCAGGTTAACAATTTCAGATATGTTATATAAATTTCGGATTTATACCTTTAGGCCCCAAGGAAGAAAAGGGTATTTTTTCTGATATGGAATTTCAAGGTCTGTTAAGCAGCGGATCATATAAATGTTACTGGAACCGTGTTTTTCTTACTGGTCCATTTGGTGTTGGCAAGACATGTTTAGCCAAAATTCTAGTGGGAGATGAGGCTCCAGAGCAGCGAGAGTCAACAGATGGTATATGGATTTATCTCGGCAGAGCTGGAATGAATATAAAGGAACGTTGTTGGATATTCTTAGAAAAGGGTAAGTACATTTTACGAATATAATCATATAGAAATTAACTGAGTAAAATATTTATTTTGAGTAAAAGATGGAACCAAAATTTCAGGTCAAAGTACGATTGATAATATAAAGTAAATTTGTATCTCCAGTTACATTTTGAATTAAACTTAAATATTTGTTTTCTTGGTTTCCGTCTATTGAAATGGTCTTCACTCATTCTTTTGACTTTTGATAGTAATTCAAAGAAACCCCAAAATGTTCCTCTTTGTTATTCTAAAACTTATTTGCCAATATATATCACAATTGCTTTTTGTGTCTAGGATAAATTGAATAGGAGAAATTATTATCGTTTATTTTCAGCAAAAAATGTCAAAACAATTCTGATTATAAACTTGAATATTAAAAAAAATAGGAATCTGACAGTCTGAGTTTCCCCACTCTTCATGAATTTGAAATACAGGCATTTTTTTTCTAAAGTCTGTTCTCCATAAAACCTTCTACAGTCTGTCCTTGCATTATTTGCGTGCACAGTTGGAAATTATTCGTCCCTATATTTTAACTGTGAACACGTTTATAAAGACGAACATATTGATTATTTGACCATAACCCTTGTGACGAATTATCATAACGACATTGTGTAAAGTCAAATTGGTTTCCTTTCCCAAGACTACAAAATGCCTTTGTTATCAGTTAACAGACGGTTAATTTAATATTTTAACAGTGTATCACTATCCAAGTACTATCTTTGTGCTTATATTGGTTATATATATGTTAGCATTAGCTGGTACTGGAACGGATGTTTAAAACATATCTTTGTAGCATTTTGCCACTTGTATTTGAAAACTAATGACCTTCATCCAATAAACTGAACTCTAAAATTTTATAACTCAGATATTCATTTTTTAAGATGAATTTTCAAACTTTCAAGATTTTCTCTAAATGTTGCAAACAGGATTTTAAAAACTTTAAACATATTTTTTTCTACTGTAACACGTTTGAATGTTAATTTACTACGTTTAAACTTGTGATTTTAAAACTTTGATAAAAATAATCAATGCTTTGTATAGTCAAACTTGTCACATTCTCTAAGATGATTCCTTATCGATTTGAAAATTAAATCAAATGTAATCAACATAAATGCTCAATGACTATTACAGTTACTCCTGATTTAAAATGCACAAATTACTTCCAAAACATTTGTAAGATGGCTCTTATATCCCTATCCCCATGGGTGACCGAGGTATAGAAATATTGTCACCAATGGTATATGTCCGAATCGCAATGAAACCTTCCTCATAGTGAGGCGTCCGTTTTGTATCAATTTCACAAGCATCCAGAATGGGGACGTTAAATCCGATGCCTCAAGTGAAGAGAATGTCATCTTAGTTTCTATCCCTTATAACCTCGTTTTACATTGGCAGCCGAAGTTTCATCGACTTTTTTTTACCTGGACGGTATCTTTTACTGCACCTATTTTTCAAATTATTGTTAACTTGTTCTAGTCCTGAAAATGGTTGAAATATTCGACACTGGATGTTAAGCAAACAACTATCAACATTCAATCCTAAACCCTATGTTTACTCTTAAATAAAGCCATAAACTTACTTGTTCGAAACGTTTTTAGATTGCATTGAGTCATGGAGGCATGGGTAATTTTAATCAGTAATCAGTTGTTATCCATTACTTTTTGCAATGTGATCATATGTAACTATGCTATTCTTTTGTTAACCATATGTTATAGGAATCTAAGATTATTTATTAACTTGACGTGTATTTATATTTTGTAATGATTAAAACAAATAATTTGGAAACGAACCTTTGTTTGATAAATTATATTGTATATTATTTCAGGGACTTTCTTGAATGCAACTGTACAAAGTTTGCTAAGGAGTAAAGAAATAGCAAAACCAGGTATTGAAAAATCCAATGAGGAGATGGCAGATGTTGTTGATGCTAAACAAAGGGAAGAAATCCAAAACAAAGGTTCTGTATCATCCAGTCTAGGTCAAGTTACATCCAGTCCAGGGGCTGCAAAACACGAAGAGGAAATGCAAGATCGAAGTGGTGTTAAGTCTTGTGTCAGTACTCCAGGCCTACACACAATACAATCAAAGTTAAAAGCTTTCTTTAGTCTCCCAAGTCGAAAACAGAAAGTATTTAAAGGTATTTGTTGTTATTATTATGTGTGAATATAAAACATGTCAAATTGTGTTGACGTCTGGTCTTTCTTGCTAGTGTTGGGCTTAACCTTGTCCATGTCAGGAATATGTTAACCAATAACGTCGTTAATCAGTGAATGGCAGTGAAATTGCAACACAAGGTTCCATTCTTCAAACAGAGTGTTTGGATTAATTTAGATGGTTAAGGTCCAAACTGTTCAAAAAGACAAAAAACTAGAATTTAATTGTTCTCGGACAATTATTTGTGTATAAGACTATGGATCTTTATGAACTTGTACCACAAAGAGTCATGCCATAAACGAAATTAGTTTTTATACTTCAAAATGAAGGTTGGGATTGATTTTGATGGTTATGGCTCAGACTGTTACATAAAAGCAAAAACTAGGATTTAAATTTCCTAGACAATATCTTGTGTATAAGTCTATGGCTCTCTATGAAATTAGTGCCAAAGGTGTCATCCAAAAAAGGATTTGAGGATTATTGGCAAACTATGTAAGAAGTACATGTAGTGACCATACAGACTAGGATTCCCATGGTTTCTGACAATAACTTGAGTATAGGTCTATGAGTCCCTGTGAAATTAAAATCACAAAGTGCCGTACCGAAAATAGATAGTTTGAAATGATTCTGGGGGTTACGCCCAAAAAATTTTAATAAATTGGAATCAACGATACTTTTTTGTACTTTGAATAAATTGCATTTTTCTTGAGCATTATCAATCAAGGTATGATTCAAAGAATTAAAGTCATTTGTATCATGTATGTGCTAAATCTAACCATGTTTCATATTGTGGACTCTTTTTAAATGAAGTCTAGAACATGTATTTAGATTTCAAAATTAAAAACAATTTTTCAAATCGGCCAAAAAGGGGTCTAAATTAACCATAATGATTGTTCAAATTCAACTAAAAAATAATGCATGAAGTTCTTTGATATACCGGATGTGTATTTAAATTATGGCCTTGTGTCCCTTTTATCAATTTGGTCTATATTGAGTTCCAAAGTACTTTAAATTAAAGATATGTTGATTTCATCAGAAATTTAATTGCAAAAGATTATTTATCTTTCTTATGTTTTACTATTATAAGAAAAAGGCCACTTTCAAATTTTTTAAGTTGAAGTTCTTAGACAACTAGCTGATAACCTTTATAACCATTTTGCCAGAACACAGATGCCACCATTTATTTTTGCGACACATATCCACTTCGGACTTGGTCATGTAAAGTTGTCATTTTAATGTGATATTTAACATTGCGATGAAAGCGAGAGGTTTTGCATGCTACAAAACTAGGTTTAACCGACCATTTTTTTTAAATAAAAATGCCTGTACCAAGTCAGGAACATCGGCATTGTTGTAATTTAGTTCGTTTCTGTGTGTGTTACTTTTTAATGTTGTGTTTCTATCGATCTGTAGTGTTGTAGTTCTCCTCTCATATATGATCTAAAGATCAGTTTTCCTCAGTTTTAGTTTGTAACCCGGATTGGTTTTTTTTTTCAATCGATTTACGCATTTCGAACAGCGGTATACTTCTTTTACCTTTACTTGCATCTTAATACATCAAACACAGAAACATGCATCACTAGTTTTAATAAGTTTGTTATGCCTAGAATGAAAAAGTCATAGGGAAGACAACATTTTATTCCCAAGTATTACATTTATGTGCAAAATGGTCTAGTCCGTGCATGTATCATTTTTAAGATCTATAAAATAATCCATGTTTTTGTATCATTGATTTATTTGTATTTAAATATAGCTGTTTAAATGAATATCGGTGCATAATTATTCAAAAGTCAAAACATTTGAAAAGTGGAACAATACTTTGCGAACATAGATATTTCTGTATAAAAAACTTGGTTGACAAACAATAAAATGTGCATTTAAGATATTTTAATATCTATACGCATGAAATTTGTAATTTTGAGTAATACAAGACATAGGTGTATCCTAACAAATATACACAAATATCTTTAAACATGTTTAACCTTGCCTTGTTTTCCAATCATCAGTCCTGAGTAGTCAGCACTTCGCTGTTAACATGAATATGAATTATGTGGTATTTTCTTTTTATAAATTTCCTGTTTACAAAACTTTATTCTTTTTCGAAAAACCAAGGATTTTTCTTATCTCAGGCATATACTATACATGCATTACCATAGCCGTATTTGGCACAATTTTTTGAAATATTAGATCCTCAATGCTCTCCAACTTTGTACTTGTTTGTCTTAATAACTATTTTGTTATGAGCGTCACTGATAAGTCTTTTGTAGAAGAAACGTGCGTCTCTTGTACTAAATTATAATCCTAGTACCTTTGATAACTTCTTACATACACAAACAAAACTTAATTCTTGCTTTCAGGTCAAAATGTTGCAAATCTGAAATCTCAAGATGATAAAAGTGCTTTGGTGCATGGAGTTACTAGAGATGACAAGAGGGATGTAGAGACTGACGAGAAATTGATTGCCTTAGACATTTCAGAGGAGGAAATTATTCAACTTATCCGATCTGAATGTAACAAAGGCAATTACGAAATGGTGATTGTCCCCATAGATTTGTGGGACTTTGGCGGTCAAAAGATATATCACTTGACCCACCAACTCTTCATATCTAGCAGAGGCACTTTTGTGTTGATTTTTAATGGAAGCCAGGGTATTTATGATGAAATCCCAGATTATATAGACTTACCCGGCTGCCATAATCAACGAAACACTGCAGGTATTATATCGTTTATAAATGGGTAAAACAATCTGTCTATTTACATACAAATAAAATATTTTATAGTTTTACAATATAGGTAAACTGTTAATCGCCTTAGCTCTCTTTGAATATTTAACAACATATTTGTCCTAAAAAGAAAGATGAAAAAATCTTACAACAGTAATGATTGAAAAGTTATGTGTTTTTTTTAAATTCAACACGGCTGCTAAAATTTGAAAGATATATTCAATTGATCAGAATAGAAAGTGTTTGTTGTAATCAATTGATATCATTTACTTATAAATACCTATTGATTAGTAATTATTGGAAGGCAATTTTATGTGTGTTCGTTGCAGTCTATCTCGTCCATTGGGTTAATTCAGTCCTTACATATTGTACGACTTTGACTGAAAATGGAGGATACCCAAAAATCAATTTGTTGCAACACACAAAGATCAAGTAAAAGTAAGTACTGACATATATAAAGAACTGTGTAGCTCTAATACTTTGCCATGTAAGACAAAGTCGTACTTGAATGTTGTGTAAAGAACTCATCTGTTGGTTTTCACCTTGATCCTTTTAAATACAGAAAAGTTTGAAATATGTTGAAGAAATTAATCTGTCATTATAAAACTTTTTGCGGTGTTTTTTTATCAGCCGTCGGATTTACTAACTGGTACATATTTAAGTATAACAAACTCTGACAGTTTTTCAGCCTAAATTATTGAATTTCCACAGAAAGATTGTACACAAGTATTGTATGGAAAGCCAACGGGGTCAAATTCTTACTTCGTAACTTGTCAATTTGTAACTTGTAACTGTGTGATTTGCCAATTTTGATGTTTTGTGACTTGTCAATTCGTTAAATGTCGATTTGCAAATTGTCAATTTGTATATTGATGTTTGCCGATTTGTCGATTCGTAAATTGTCAATTTGTATATTGATGTTTTGTAACTTGTCCATTCGTTAAATGTCGATTTGCAAATTGTAAATTTGTATGTTGATGTTTGCCTATTTATAAATTCTATATTGATGAGTAACTTGTCAATTCGTAAATTGTCAATTTGTAAATTGTCAATTTGTATATTGATGTTTTGTAACTTGTCGATTCGTAAATTGTCAATTTGTATATTGATGTTTTGTAACGTGCCGATTTGTAAATTATCAATGTGTATATTGATGATTTGTAACTTGTCGATTCGTTAAATGTCAATGTGTGAAATGTCAGTGTGTGAAATGTCATCTTTGTATTATGCTAACGATCATTATGACAACAGATGGTGCACGTCTTCTTCTTCGATGCATAAGCTCCTGTAAGTAGGAGCACCTCCATATGAAATAAAACCTAAGAAAGTTTAATCAATTAATTACAGCAAATGCGTCTAAAAGAAAACAAAAAAAAAATTGCATGTGTACAGGATCCCAATTTTATTTTGTTTACTGACGTGGTCTTTCGTTCGAAAACGGATTAAACTATATAAAAATGCATCCCGACTAGTTTAGTCCCTCAACGTTATTGATCTATCCTAATTGCGAGTTTAATGAATAAGTCGTTGGTCAGTGGTATATTAAGACTGGATTATTCAGGTAAATACAGTAAGGATATGTAGTAATAAACCGTATGATTGCCAATGAGACAACTATCCACCAAAGCGAAGTTCAAATAAAGACAATGTAAGCAAGAATAGGCAATCTACGACCTTCAACAATGAGAATACCATACAGTCGGCTATAAAAGGCTACATCATTACTGGAAAAACCAAATACTATAGTAATAAACGATTTCAATTAATTCTCAAATGCTATTATCGGACCATTTTATTCTGACAGGAGGGGAAAGGACTGACATTTATATATTAATATACATGCTTGCTGAATAGTTCTGGTCAAGAAGCTTAAAAATGGCCGCTATCAGATTTCCTTTCTATAAAATTTACAACCAAAAAGACCACAATATTCACGAGCTCTCGATCTCAATAGCTGTTTCACGCCCAGTCCTTCCCATATAAACCCCAACCGGTGCCACACCTCCTTGTAGCCCGACAACCTTACCAAGTGTAATATTTTGTCGATCGAATCGAACTAACCGAAATGATACACGATGTTTATCAATAAAGCTATTTGTTTTGAAATTTGCATGTCATATGAAATTTAAATAAATCATTTGCAATGAATTTGTAACAATATAATCATAATATCCAATTCACAAACTATGTTGTATTCCGCCTGTCTCTTCTGTAGAGCAGTAAGTCAGAATCCCTGGCTACATGTACCATCTACTCCATACCTAGTACATACATCTGGGCCAAACCCCAAATCATTTGCAAATATTTTCATGGGGAAATAAATGTCAATGTGTGAAATGTCAGTGTGTGAAATGTCATCTTTGTATTATGCTAACGATCATTATGACGACAGATGGTGCACGTCTTCTTCTTCGATGCATAAGCCTCCTGTAAGTAGGAGCACCTCCATATGAAATATAAACCTAAGAAAGTTTAATCAATTAATTACAGCAAATGTGTCTAAAAGAAAACAAAAAAAAAATTGCATGTGTACAGGATCCTAATTTTATTTTGTTTACTGACGTGGTCTTTCGTTCGAAAACGGATTAAACTATATAAAAATGCATCCCGACTAGTTTAGTCCTCAACGTTATTGATCTATCCTAATTGCGAGTTTAATGAATAAGTCGTTGGTCAGTGGTATATTAAGACTGGATTATTCAGGTAAATACAGTAAGGATATGTAGTAATAAACCGTATGATTGCCAATGAGACAACTATCCACCAAAGCGAAGTTCAAATAAAGACAATGTAAGCAAGAATAGGCAATCTACGACCTTCAACAATGAGAATACCATACAGTCGGCTATAAAAGGCTACATCATTACTGGAAAAACCAAATACTATAGTAATAAACGATTTCAATTAATTCTCAAATGCTATTATCGGACCATTTTATTCTGACAGGAGGGGAAAGGACTGACATTTATATATTAATATACATGCTTGCTGAATAGTTCTGGTCAAGAAGCTTAAAAATGGCCGCTATCAGATTTCCTTTCTATAAAATTTACAACCAAAAAGACCAAAATATTCACGAGCTCTCGATCTCAATAGCTGTTTCACGCCCAGTCCTCCCCATATAAACCCCAACCGGTGCCACACCTCCTTGTAGCCCGACAACCTTACAAAGTGTAATATTTTGTCGATCGAATCGAACTAACCGAAATGATACACGATGTTTATCAATAAAGCTATTTGTTTTGAAATTTGCATGTCATATGAAATTTAAATAAATCATTTGCAATGAATTTGTAACAATATAATCATAATATCCAATTCACAAACTATGTTGTATTCCACCTGTTTCTTCTGTAGAGCAGTAAGTCAGAATCCCTGGCTACATGTACCATCTACTCCATACCTAGTACATACATCTGGGCCAAACCCAAATCATTTGCAAATATTTTCATGGGGAAATAAAATTAGTGTAACTATATTGGAGATAATTGCCTCTGTCATGCAAATAGCGAGGTGGTAAGATATTTTCTCTGACAAGTCAAAGGGATAGGGCGTCACTATATTTAAAAGTGGATGTATTAAAGGGGGAGGGGAGATAACAAATAAAATGTTTAACCCCGCCGCATGTTTGCGCCTGTCCCAAGTCAGGAGTCACCGGCCTTTGTAAGTCTTGTATGATTTTTTTACTATAGTTTCTTGTGTATAATTCGGAGTTTAGTATGACGTACATTATCACTGAACTAGTATACATATTTGTTTACGGGCCAGTTGAAGAACTCCTCCGGGTGCGGTAGTTTCTCGCTGCATTGAAGACCCATATTGGTGGCCGTCGGCTGTTGTCTGCTCTATTGTCGGGTTGTTGTCTCTTTGACACATTTCCCATTTCCATTCTCAATTTTATGATAATTGTTAAATCGGGCTCTTGGCAGCAATTCAGTGTTCTTTTTGTACGAGTTTTTTTTTATTGTCTGGTTCTATAGCACTGAGAAACCATGCAGCCCCTGGAGAACTTCGTACAGAAGTATTAGCTTCTGGCTTGAGCGCCTTGTCTGTTTGTCTTGTAGTTTCAGTTTCCATGGTGAGCGTGTTGGAGACGTAACCGACTTCTCTGACTCCTGTTATAAATCTCGCAGGTTGTCGCTGTATTCTTTCAAGCTTTAATATTGATGTTTGTAGATGTGTTCTGGTTCCATACTATTGACCATATGATATCCCATTATTGACCTGACCATTGAAATATATATGCGGTTTTCTTGCATTCCGATAAACAATATCTCAAATTTCTTACCAGGAATCCTAGTGTTAGTTTGCCTTCTTGGCTACGTTGGAAATATTGGTAATCCATTTTAGGTCCTCGTTTAGTTTTCTGATTCATTTAGATTTTAATACAAAATAGTGCATATTCAATACAGTTTAACTTTTGATATATAGTATACATTAAATAAGTGACTCATTTAAAATAACTTTTCACTTCAGTTTGTTTTGTAAAGTACAAAATGATATGATAAATCATTTGGTATCTTCATTGCTCATGCAGGAGCAAAATATATAAATAGGTTTTTTTTCCATTTACTTCTAGTTTTAAAAGATCATTAGATAACTACATTCTTTTCTGAAATTTTCATATTGAGATTATAACATTAAGGAATAATGGCTGTCAAACCTTTCTCCCATTATACATTAAGTCAAAAATTTGCGGCCCATGACAATATTAGTATAAATTTTCAAGCCCCGTCTTATATTTCATGTATTTAGTCTTATTTTGACCCGGTTAAATATTGAGTAGAAATGTCCTGCCAAGTGACAGTAATATATTTGCAAAGTTGATGAGGAAGCCCGGTCCACCAACACATCTATATATACCTTAATACAGGAAGTGACAAACCCCATCCAAGGCCAGTTGGGTGACCAGTACATTCGTAAACAAACATGTTTATTTGAGGTCACCTCTATATATAACCGAGTCCCTGGTATACATGCCATAAAAAAAAAATGCATTTATCTATTTGTTTTCTTTTATATGTATGTGGTGTACAGAATTGATTTAAATTACTTTGGTATATATTCCATATGACGGTGCACATACATTAGGCTTATACACATAAATAGAGCTCTATACCGAGCGCCATCTGTCGTCATAATGATCGTTAGCATAATACAACATTTCACACATTGACATTTCACACATTGACATTTAACGAATCGACAAGTTACAAATCATCAATTTACACATTGACAATTTACAAATCGGCAAGTTACAAAACAACAATATACAAATTGACAATTTACGAATCGACATGTTACAAAACATCAATATACAAATAGACAATTTACAAATCGATATTTAACGAATCGACAAGTTACAAAACATCAATATACATGACAAATCACACAGTTACAAGTTTCAAATTGACAAGTCACGGATTAAGAATTTTGACCCCGTTGGCTTTCCATAGTATTGTACTTACTATGATAAAAAAAAACAGTTTGAAATTTTTATCTAATTTTTCACATCTTAGAAATAAGTAATTTTCAACAAAAAATTATATATGATAAACCAGATTTGTGCTATCAGATCCTGTTGCTCTTGACATAGATCGATTAAACCACGTTTAATGTATTGTTGTTGTGTACCTGTCATTTATCTTTTTTTCAAATTATTTTGAAATTTTTATAGACTAAATAAATTTAAAAAAAAAAAAAAATTGTAAACACTTTTCTTTTTATTGAAGATCACTGTTACTACACAAAATCATTATCCAGAATATTCTGCTTAACTCTGTGCATCTGAACTTTGATCCATTTATAATCATGGCCGCTGTTGCTTGACACATTAAACGGGGGTTGAATGCATTTTTTTCTACTTTTACCTAAAAACAACATCATTTAGTACCCATGTGAGTATACAAGTATACTTGTTCATTGTTAACTCCTATCAAACTACCAAACAACCACTTTTTAAATGGTTGCATTTAATATTTCCATTTTAAGAAAAGTCAAGAATTTCGGCTAGTATATCATTGTATATATATATCTTATGATATATTAAAATAAGTTTGAGTTAGAAAAAAAAAGTTAAGATTGCCCTGTACACAAAATAAATCATTACTATCTCTTGATTAGCAGAATTGTATATATAACGTTTTGATCTGTGTATGTTTTAGGGTGATATTGAGGAACAGAGACAAATTTTAGAAGACTCAATCGAAAAACTCTTTGAAAATCATGGAGGAAAACAACATCTTCAATATCGACCACTTATTTTTGTGGATGCAAGAAATAAAGAGGACGAAGAATTAGACACATTGAAGAAGCATTTGGTGGAAGTTGCATTAGACCATCCTTGTTGCGGAGAATTAATGCCAACAAAGTTTGTACCCCTTGAACTTCAATTAGCCAAAAAAGTAGAGGAAAACAAGAAAATAATATCCATTGGTGAACTGAATGACCTTAACCAGCAGAATGAGAAACACGCGTTAACACCTGATCAGCTACAGAAGTTTTTAAAGGTTAACCATGCCCTGGGTAAACTGATCTACTTTGATGAAGCTTGCTTGAGAAACAACGTTATCATTGATCCGGTATTTTTGGTAGACGTGCTACGTTCCATCGTTACTGATGAACAGTTTTGGCCAGAACATCTCATTGAAATATTAAGAGACCTCAAAGAGAGTGGAAAATTGTTGAGAAAGGATTTACATGAAATATGGAAACAAGACTGTTTCAAGGAGATCTCAGAGCATAAAGATTATATAGTAGAAATGTTAGTTCATTTGGACATAATTTGTAGACAAAAAGACGATGAAAATGATTCAGAATTTTTCTTAGTACCATGCCAAATTAGAACCAAAAGAGAAGACAGCCCACAAATAGATTTTGACAGAAGCATTCATCTGGCTTATATGTTTAAGGATGAAGTTGTACCACCTGCTATCCTTTACCGATTCATCGCGACTTTCATATCAATGTGGAAGCTCCGAGTCAGCACTAAATCCAGTCGTCTGATGATCTTTACAGACAGTGCCGATGTTACAATTGATAATGAACACGATATGAGAATTGACATTCAGGGAAACAGAATTATAGTTTCTCTTTCTCACAAAGAAAGCCAAATTTCCATTGTAACTACAATAGCATCGACAGCTCAGGAATGCCTCACACATGCCATTACCAACATTTCCAATTTTTATTTCTCAGTTTCAGATGATTCTAATTGTACGAGAAATTTGCCTTTTACCATTCAAATTGGAATAGTTTGTGGGTCAGATCTCTGCTTTTTTGACCACATGCTGAGATGTAAAAAGGAATGGACATGCCCCAATCACAATGAAATACACAAGACTAGTATTGCGTCCAGATGGTTTGCAGACAAGGTATCTCTATTGATTTTCAGACTTATCTTTTCATTTCATTCAGTCCTATTCAAATAATTCTTTTGCAGTTAATTCAGTACAGTTCAGAAGCTATTTATACAATTCATTATGATTTTGATGTGTACAGGTAGATACAAACCACTGAAAAATCTGAATATATTCTAAACAGAACGTCAAGTGAATTGTCTGAAGAGTTCTGAATTTATCGTAATGGAAAAATATGCAAATTGACTAAATTACTTTTAATGGCTTAAGAATGTTTAACCAGTTTTGATGTTCATCATAACCTTTTGGCTAATATGGCCGTATTTACACCACAAATTTTACTCTGAGTACAGACAAACCTATGCACCTGCAAAAGTTTTAAGGGATGGCAGGAACTAGATAAATAAATTTTAAATGCATTTTATGTTTTATAAAATTAAAAACTTTACTAGATTTTGCTATCCAGTTTTTTTTCGTTCCTGTCGAAGGTGCCAAAATAAACTAAGTTGGGAAAGAGGTTTGAGAATCTCCCCTCATATAATACATGTTGTGAGTAGTATTCATTTAAATGGACAATAGACATCTCCAGGTGATTGAAACTGTGTAACTGAGTAGACCGTATCAAATGAAACTCGGGTGTTTGTTTATTTGGCTATCTTCTGCAGACTGGAAAAAACTGGACATCAAAATCAAGGTAAGTTTTTAATTTTCTGAAACGTAGACTTCATATAACTTTTATAAATCTAGTTCCTGTCATGCCTTTAAACTTTCCTAGATGCACCAGTTTGTCTGTACTCATAGTTAATTTTGAGGTGTAAAAACGGCCATATTTTTAAATTCCTTCTGATGAACCTTAAAAGAACCAAAGCAAAAACAATACTTTCTAAACTTCATGTGTCTAAAGAACTATTCGGGTTTAATATTAATAAGGAAAGTTCAATGCTGAAGTTTTGAAAGTCGAGGGTGTTTCAGAACTGAAACAGTTGGTGGGCTTTATTACCAAATAGGGAAGAAAAGATAACAACCAAATAATTCTAAGTCAACTCTAACTAAGGGAGTTACAGACGTAGTTTCTTTTCAATTGATATATAAGAGCTGTTCAGATTCAAATAACTGTTTTAGATTGGTTTTATATTTAAAGATAAATAGATGACGATATATGATAAATTTATTCTCCTCAATCAAACATATATTTTTCTCCAGTACTAAATCATCAATGTATGCTGCACACCTCCATTATACTACGTGTAAAACTCTCATAAGTTATTAATTAACATATACATTCAGTTTTACTTATCTTACAGCTACATATGGAGAATGACAGATGCCCCGATGATTGTCCGGGTAAGATATTTCTTATTATTACATTGGTTGCAATGAATTACATTGATTTCCTAGTTTAATACAAACCGATAGTTTCACATGTGAAATAAACGTGGTTATTTCACTCTCTGACGTCATACAACAATAGGCGTTGTCAGGAAGTCGATAACGTCGGTTCAAAACAAATTGTCAATGCGCAGGAAAAAGATATAGTTCCTTACATTTTCTACATTAATCTCATAAAAAAGCCATTTGCCAATGTAATAAAAAAAATAACTAATCGCCGTATTTGAATATTAAAAATAAGACAACTTGTGCTGCGCACTCGTTTAATTCATGCGTCGTTGTCTTATTTTTTATATTCAAATACGGCGATTAGTTATAGTATAAGTACTACCATCAGTTGTTTGATATGCTAGTATTGATAATAAACCAAAGAGAGAATCAAAATATATATGATTTTTTTGTTTTAATGTATCGCATTATCTGATTAGCTGAAAGTTTTGTTTATCTGCTCAAAGACAATAGTTTCTCATGTGACCAAGACGTCATAAACGTTTGTTTTTCATGATTAACTCCGATTGTTATATTTTTTCTGTCTATTCGAAATAACATCAAAAATGAAGTGCACACTGTTTCTTAACCTGTTGCGCGGGTTTTTCAGTATGAACGTTTTAATGGGTTTTTTTTATAGACAGAAAACATATGACAGTCATTCCTTAAATCAATACGAATGAAAGGAAAACCAAATAATTCCAATTCAAAGCAATGAAACAGTTAACACCATCAATACATGCCAACTTATATGAATCACTAGAAAATGGCGAAAGATATCAGAGGGACATTCAAACTTAAAGATAAAAAATGAACTGACAACACCATGGCTAAAAAAGAAAATCACAAACAGACAAGTTATAGTTCACGAGACGCAACATACAAAACTAACGACTAAGCAACACAAACCCCACCAAAAACTGAGGGATCTCAAGTGCTCCGAAAGAGTTAGCTGATCCTACTCTACATGTGACACAGGTCGTGTTGCTCATGTTATTTCAAACCCGGTAAATAGTATAATTTGGTAGATCACATTTGCAAAAAGGGAACGGGATTGTTGTTAAATATAGGTAACATATCCGATATAATTTGTGAAACGTGAATTCAATAACGGTAAACCAATTGTTATTATTATTATTATTATCAGTAGTAGTATTATTATTGTTTACCATATTTATAAAGCGAATTATCTAATTAAAATTACTCTTGGCGCTAAACATTAAACAATCAATGCAGTTAAAAAAAAGTGTTAAACATTAAAACAATTAATGTAATGAGCAGATTAAAGTTTTACAGGCATCTTCGGTGATATATTGCCGAATTCGACTAATTTTCCTAATTTGGAAAAAGTCTGACTTCGGGACGCCATTGACCTACTTTTTATGCTTAATGTTCTATCAAATTAAACAACAAGATTGTTGACCAACATGTGATGGCGTCCGTAAAGGGACGATTTCAACTTCATTATTTTGAACTCTTGGTTTAATAGTTTCCTTGTTAGTAGCAACCCACTATCAAGGAAATCATGATGGGAAATTCAAGCCCGGGAATATCGTATCATTTGGGAATATATACTCCATATGCAGGCGCTGTTGAAATGTATCTACTCAGAATGATGTAACAGACTATTCTAGATGAAAGATGTTGATTAAAGCTTAATTTTTTTACAATGCCCGATCTATATTTTGATTTTTATAATATGACCTTCATTTAGGGGCCCTTTATTCCTCTTCTCAGTATCTTATATGTGCACTAGTTCAGTTAACCCTTTTCAACATGAACATATACGAACTAGTCTAAATTCAGAAGATATTTATATAAGAAAAAAGTCAGTCTGAAATTTGTGTGCATTGAATATTGTTAACTTTAACTTTGTTGTAATTAAGTTACAATATATTACAGGTCTAGATATAGCATGGTTAGACAGCAATCCAAATGATAGACACTTGGGACGCTTAGCAGCTGAAATGACAATGGAAGAAATACGAAAAATATATATGCACATAAAAGAAAAGAAACCTGCTCAGTCTTGGGAAATCATTAATGAGTCAATAAATAAAGGGTCTTTTGATGTCAAAATCAACGCTCTATATGATTGGAAGAAAAGTACACCTAATGCCTCATTCAAGCAGATTCAGCGTAGCCTGACAGTGGAAGATATTGACATCCACAAATTATGTCAGGTACAGATAAAAAGTTTATGTTATATAACATAATGAAAATAGTAGTATACTGCTGTCCAATAGTCATGTATCGGTTTAAATGAAGCAAATCTGGGTCACAAAGTTAATTAAGGGAAAAGCATCAACTATAAGAGAGGAAAAATACTTAACAACGTGCCTTAATACCATTTTCACAGATTTATCTTATGATTATCTATTTTCACATTGCTTGAAAATATTACAATAAAGTAAAAAGACAAAATCTTTTCGGAGCTGAAAAAATAAAACTGAGGGAAATACATCAACTTTAAGAGGGAGAAATACGAAATACGTGCGCCAATATCATTTTCACAATTTACCTTATAATTATCTATTTCAAATTGCTTAAATGTTACAATGAAATAGAAAGTCTATTTTTTTACGGAGCAGAAAAAAACAAAACTGAGTGAAACAAATCAACTTTAAGATGAAAAATACTTTAAAACGTGTCCATTTTCACAGATCTAACTTTTTCGTTTTTCTTTTTACCTTGCCTGAAAATATTACAATGGAATAGAAAACAAAATCTTTCAGAGTAAAAACAAACATCTGCAATTTAGATTCAAGAAATCATATTAAAATAAAATGTTATTAATTGAAACTTTTGTTAATTTTAATTGATTTAGATTTTCAAATCTTTTGTTTCGATTGGCATTGCTTAGTAGCACTTAGATGAAATACAAGGCTTATGTTCCAAATTATTTGTTTTGTATTATGGATGAGTGTTTTTTGTCTCCTCATTTAAAGAGTGTTTTCTCTCGAAAAATTATTCTGACCAATGTTTGAAAAATAAAAATAGGTTTTATTTGAAATCTATGAACAGCAAAGGCCAATAACCAGTGAGTGCTTTTTTATTTCATAAAACAGAAAGACACGAGGATGCGAACGTATGGGCTTAAAAGAATAAGTGTATAACTTATATATATGGGATACTACAGGAAAACCCAACTTTTTTAATCAAAAGTTATGTATTTAATGACTAATATGCATGTCGTATTTCAGGTTTCAAGAGAAGTTCAAAAAGAGTTTGGTAAGTGAAACTTTCAAATATTTTAAAATGAAATTCCATTGATAAAACACATTTCTGGATTAACCTCGATATGGAAAGGTCAATCTGAAAACCTCATATGAGTGCAGTAATACCGTTTCACCAAACCTTTGGTACGTCTAAGGGAGATGGAACCTTAGTTTACTACATGTACTTCATTTGTAAATTCTAATTTTTTACATAGAAAAATTTAAGAAAGATCTGTTGTAAATCATGACAGTACTATGGACCACGAAACTAATAAAGCCTTTACAGACTAGCACTCCTCAGGAAGAGGTATCGATCAATTTCTACAAAGTGAAAATAATGCTTTCTAAGCTGGGTGCTCCTGAATATCGTATCTGTATTTAACGAAATCAAGAAAGCTTAATACTGTGAATGCCATGTATGTATCGGTACAAAGAAGATATTGACCAAAAAAGACATAAAACAATTTTCAAAAACACCAACTTAGCTTAATGAACGTTATTCTCTCATTAGTTGACAGAGGAATAAAGAGAAGCTCTCGTTGAATAGTGTCAGTATCGAAGAACTGACTACATAAATTTACTAATCTGATGAAACCCTTGTGTTCTCACAGTCCATAGGCTGATATATTTATCAATAGTCCCCCAGTGATTGTATCAACCTAGTAATAGATAAAGCAAACACTATCAACCTTGTATCATATGTTTTTTTTTATTCCTCACGCTTATTGAAAAAGGTATATGTTTACATGTGTTGCCGCCTCTGAACAGTGTTACATAACTACTGAAACCGTCACGAAGACAATTTGTTGTTAAACCCTTTCGTTATTCTTTAACATGTTTAGGTTATCCTTATTATCTTGTTTTGAGTTGTTCTTTGTTGTTGTTGTTTTTTGTTGGGTTTTTTTTTTTTGGGGGGGGGGGGGGTACATATGTTTGATAACAAAATTTGTCATAACTGCAGACAGCATATTCTTATTTTCTATTTTTTAATTACACTTATGTGTTCATGTTCCGTTTAAAATAAACATTTATTGCTAAATGATAATGCATCTAGTCATTTAAATGACTGTAAATAGTATGGATCAATAGTTTCAATTAAATAATTAGCTTTGGTCCTTGATTTAAAAAAAAGATTCGTATTGATTTTTGGGTCATAGTCACATGGAGATTGTTATGGTTTCTAAGCGATTTTATGACAATATTACTAATTAACGTTACATATAAAAGTAATTGCTAATTCTGTGTATATGTATATACATTTTAGACCAACCGAAGGAGAAGTTACTTATTAGACCATCAAGTTCGATTACAAAACTACTGCCTGACCATATTGGAATTCAAACATTCCAGCTTGGAATAGAACTTGGGCTATCAGTTGTTGAGATGCAACACATTGCAATGAACCATGTAACGAATCTTCGTGGCCAAACAGAGGAGGTTCTAAACAAATGGAGAAAACTTTCAGAATCTACATATGAAGTTTTAGTAAAAGCTCTCCATCGCCTTGATTTGTCTAGTGTTTTATCATACATAACATATGAAGAAGGATTAGAAGAAATAGTGGAAGAAGGATTAGAGGAGAAGGTGGAAGTAGGATTAGTTGAAAAAGTAGAAGTAGGTTTAGAGGAAAAAGTAGAAGTAGGATTAGCGGAACATATAGGAATTGGACTAGAAGAACACGTTAAAGGTGTGTTCATTTTGACATAGTTTCCCGTTTTTCTGACATCATACTTGATTTTTGACAATATGTAACGCGAAGAATTAAATTTGAGATTAATTTTACTCCCTTTATTTCTGATAAACTTCCCGACGAAATCTAATGTCACTTAAAGGATTTGAACTTGAATGTGGTTTCTACCATCACCGCTATAAGGCAAATTCGTCCATATGACAAAATACCTGATAATGAAATCCTTTAAAAGGTTATTTTATTAATTTTCATATAATGTGCTCAAGTGAGTTCTTTCTCATGTTTCTTTTATTCCTACTCAAGTTTAGTTTATTAACGTATTCATATTAAAAAAAGAACTTAAAATGAATTGTCGTTTCAAAAACCAACAGGTACAAAAGAGAGCAAACTCAAAGAATGGCAAACAAATAAAATCAAGCCACAAGCTAATTATACACAGAAAGTAATGCTTGGGCCACCTAAACATGCTATAAATTAAACCAAAAGCCCCGACCTCAAACTCGGATAGATAAGAAGACTTATCAACTAAACGCAATTGTCTTATCTGGCTAAAAATTATATATCCCCTACTAACTGATATGTCAAACAAGGAAAGGAGCACAGAGTGTTGGGTAAATTGAGGTGTATATATCTATTTGTCAAGCAAAATACAACTTTGAATTAATGCTCTTAATTTATTTATCAGTGAGAAGTCTGCTTTATGCAAAACAGAAAAAAAACATGTATATTTTGCTCACGTATAATCATATTTAACCACATGAACAATTATCAAAATTTACCAAAACATAATTTGCTATTTAACTAAAAGAGGGACGAAAGACACCAAAGGGACAGTCAAACTCGTAAATCTAAAACAAACCGACAACGTCATGGCCAAAAATGAAAAAGACAAACAGAAAAACAACAGTACACACGACACAACATAGAAAACTAAAGAATAAACAAAACGAACCCCATCAAAAACTAGGGGTGATCTCAGGTGCTCCGGAAGGGTAAGCAGATCCTGCTCCACATGCGGCACCCGTCGTGTTGCTTATGTGATTACAAATCCGGTAAATAGTCTAATTCGGTAGGTCAAATTCATGAAAGGGAAGGGGATTGTCGTTACGACGTTAGGAACATATCCGATATCATTTGTGAAACGGTTATTCCATAACGGTCAACCAACTCGTGATGGCGTCCGTAAAATTTACGAAGGGATGATTTCAACTTCACCATTTGGAACTCTTGGTTTAATAGCTTCCTTGTGAGCAGTAACCCTCTATCAAGAAAATCATGATAGGAAATGCAAGCACGGGAATATCGTATCAATTGGGAGATATATACCCCGTATGCAGGTGCTGCTGGAATGTTGCTACTTAGAAATGGAAAGTTCACAATTGGAAAGCTGAAATCATCTCTTTTGTCGTAAAGTTTTGTCTTCAACCGACCCTCATTGTCAATTTCTAGATGTAAGTCAAGATATGAAGCCGACTTAACTGTATCTGTAGTATCCTTTATCTCCAATTCGATGGGATATTGAATAAATGGTTATTGAAATAATGCAATCAGACAAAGATGAATGAACCTTTATTGCATTAGCAACATTGCTTTAGCATAATATAAAGTATATACATATATATGACAAATATGACAGAATACAGAGAACAATTAAATAAATTGAATATTGATAAAACATAGGCGTTCACTTAAAATAATAGTATTATAGTTTAATTATATTTAATTTGTATATCCCAAATACAGAGAGAATCATACAAGATATAGATATCAGCCAGACTTTAGATTATATGATGTCACATTTGGTGATATCATCTGATGATAGACGCAGCATTGAACAGTATGTTAGACAAGATGATCAAAATAAAGCATTGATTGAAGTAGTAAATAAAAGAGGATGGCATACTTATACTGTGTTCGTTGATGCACTACGGGCAAGTGGATACACAGATTTAGCAAATGAATTGAAAAGCAATTCAGAGGAAGAAGGCTCAAATGAAGCAATAGAACAACCTCAAATGAAAGGTATGAGCTGTATTTTTGTAATGTATGACATTGATATTCTGGATACATTTTCACCATCATTTGTCTGCTTGTCTTTTTTCATGTTAAGCAATGGCGTTGTCAGTTTATTTTTGATCTATGAGTTTGACTGTCCCTCTCGTATCTGTCGCCCCTCTTTTTAAAGTTAAAGAAGTTTGTGTTTCAAGGCGGAAAGTACTAAAGGGGCAATCAATCCAGTAGATGATGGTAAACTGAATAATCCATGGCACAAAAAGAGAGAAAAAAACCAACAGTTTTCAAAACACTACATAGGAAATTAAACAAGGCGAAAACCTACAAAAATAAAGGGGGAACGGGTATTCTCATATAAGCTGACCCTACAAACCTGTGACACCGTTGTTTATTATAGGGATTTGTATTCTCGGTTTGTATTTTCTTTAAGTTGTTGATATAATTGCACTGTAAAACTGGATGACCAGCATTTTGTATAAACCATCATTCACTAAAACAATTTTAAAAAACATAAAGTATTTGTTTCGGATTATTTTGGTCTTACTTTTATGCTCAGTTTTCCCTCAGAAGTTTCTCCTCGGATTTTCCAAAATAATTTACTACTGCTGCGGTCAATGATCAATGATCATTTCTTTCCGTTAGACTCTATTATTTATTTTTATTATACATGTATATCAAGTGATAATGAAAACTTCTAAACAATTAATTGTAGGATTGTCAGAATGGACTGTTCCAGTTTATAGAGCTCGTCTACAGAAGAATTATTCAAATATCATTGACTGTATAAATCATGAAAAAATAGTAGATCATTTAATATCATGTGAGATTTGTTCAATAGCTGATAGTCAAATGATAAATGCCTGTCCAGCACAAATACAAAAGAACAGAAAACTAATGGACATTCTATTGCATGGAAGTGAAAAGGGATTTATTGAATTTCTCAAATCTCTACGAGAAGACTCTGTCTATACGGAGCTGGCAGATGAAATAGAAAACACCCCAGTTGCAAGCAGAGATTTATCAACCATACAGGGTTGTTATAAATAAAACTGGAGGAGAGTAGGTTATATGTATATTCATTTTGTATCTAAACAACTATAAAAATCTTTCTATGTATACTAAGAAAGTAAAGTATAAATAGCCTACGTATCAGTTGATATGCAGTACATAAGTTGCTTGCGGATTTTATATCTTGTGTTTTTTAAAGTAAAGATTATGCATGGTTTTGTTAATTAAAAACGTTGATTTGTAAAAGAGCAGTTTTGATGAACAATGTCGAAGAAAAACAACACAGACAATAACATATACAAAAAGGAAATAAAGCAACAAAACTTAACCCAGTCTTCTGTACATAACACAGAAAAACTAAAGATTGTTCAACTTGAATGCCTGGTGGTTTTGTCTGGCTCGCCTGTGGAGTTGTTTTTTATATCAACATCTGATTGTCAGAAACAGTACAGAGAACACAATGGTTGGCAGAAGACTAAAATAATTAACCAATTAAATCGAACTTCAGTTAATGTTTATCTTTAAATTAACAACCCAACAACTCATTATGTATTTTTTGCATTAATTATATGTTTTTGATATGCAACTGTTAAAGATATGTAAATATCTATTGATGTTTTAATGTAGTTGCTTTGTTGTTATCAGAGTAACAAATTATCACTGTCTGATTTAAATAGTCTTTATCTAAATTATATGTGTTTGTCATAGATATGTTTATAATTATCTCAATTTGTAAATTATTTTTGTAACAGTTTGTGAAACGTTGTAGATAATATATGTGTTTATGCATGTATCATAGCGTTATGATAATATACTCAAGAAGTACATATCAAATGGAAAACGTGAACGGTATGTATGATCGCTTAAAGAAACAGCACACGAACTGGTCTTACAATTTATATTGTTTTACAGTATATTGCCCGTGTTGTTTAGCCGCAAATGTTGTGTACCTAAAAGAAGCAAAACAAACATTGGACATTTATTTCTTATTGTTTCAGGGGTTATTTTTGCCTGCGTTGTATGGATGCAGATATTTGATTTCTAAAAGAAACAAACAAAAGGGCAATGTTCATTTATCTAATATTGTTTCAGGGTTTGTTGCATGTGTTGTACGGATGCATATATATGTTTGATACCTAAAAGAAGCCAAAAAAAGCATGAAAAAAACGTTCAAAACGTCACACCACACTATTTTGATAATCCAGAACCCCCTTATTATTTCATGCACATACAAAAAACAGCAGTCGTTTAATGTTTACTTATACGTCGGTAACATAAGCTGTCAATGTAGAATATAATAATCCTTTTAGTCGTGGAAGTTTAGATATGTTCCCTATGTCCATGTTATTACGAGGGATCCCATTATCGCCCAGGACAGAAAGGTTGAAAGAAATTGAAAAACGGACCAACATATCGGCCTCCATCTAGTATATATTGAAAACAGTGTCTTCAGGTTACCCGAGATGCTCTTTCCCCGTTTTGTAAAAATTAGTGTAAACGGGGAAAATCTGATAACAAATCTCTTGATTCTTATTTCAAAAAATGTATGAAGGTTGTAGATAGAAGAGGGACGAAAGATACCAAAGGGACAGTCAAACTCATAAATCTAACACAAACTGACAACGCCAGAAAGGAATATCACATTTTGGAAATTATTCAGAAAGAAATAAAAGAGTACATAATACGCATATTTCAATAATAAGAAAAATAACTTCCAAAACTTTCAAAGCGGGTTGTGTTGAACTGGCAGACAAAGCAGCCAACAATGTGGTGGTGGTATGCCGTAAGTACTGCACTTTCAAACAAGCTTATTAAACAAAAATTTGTCCTATTTAATTAAATGGTCGTTTGGTAAATCTAAATGCAAGTATATTTGCTGCAACTCATTTAAAGCCTTCTTCTCTATCAAGAAAGGTAATTATGCTAGATATACTTACTTGAGGTGTGATGAGATTATTGAAGCTGTTAATTTTCTCCTAGATTATATTCATGTTCGTCTCAGCAGTTGTTGGAACAATGGGAACTAATTATGCCTCTTTTCAAATCAGACTTCTTTTTGTACTGTTATAAATCACAGTTTATGACAAAACTCAGTAAAGACCCATCTAAATTGTTGAATTGACAAATTCAACAACACTTA
This sequence comes from Mytilus edulis, assembly GCA_019925275.1. Lineage (NCBI taxonomy): Eukaryota > Metazoa > Mollusca > Bivalvia > Mytilida > Mytilidae > Mytilus > Mytilus edulis. The sequence goes on from CM034358.1 coordinate 14,899,872, forward strand.
CCGTTATGTTGATAATATATTTTCGTTAAATAATCAATATTTTTTTAGATTTACTGCCGAAATTATATTTTTTTAGATTTACTGCCGAAATTTACCCAAAGGAACCTACTTTAAATAAGTCAAATGTATACGGTGATAACTGTTCTTTCCTAGATTTAGATATTTCGGTTTTACAAGGGAAACTGCACACTAAAACTTACTATTTTTCGTTCCCTATTGTTAATTTTCCCTTTATGGATGAGGATATTCCTTTGCATCATCTTACGGTGTTAAGATTTCACAACTCCTTCACTATACCCGTGTCTTTTGTGACTTTTTTTTATTTTAACGAACGTAATCTGTATGACTGGTTGATTATTAAGCCAGGGATTTTGTTACCACAATTTCTTAAAACCTTACTAATGTCTTCCATAGATATACAGATTTGGTTTTGAAGTTTGATAGTACCTGTAGAAAACTTATTTCAAATGAGATAACACATCCTCATACGGACAAGTTGTTATTCATGACCGGAAATTTAGAAACGATCTTTTAAATAAACTTATTCTAAAAGGATACCAATTCAAAACTGTAATAAGATCATTGAACAAGATCCATGGTATTTCACCTCAATATTTCCGGTCATATATATTTGTTAGGAGACAATTTTCAAAAATATGTTTTCAAGGCTTTTCGCCTGACAAATAATTCATTATGCACAACGGATGCGGAATATTATTAAATTATTATTCAACACAATGTAAACAATGATAAAAACCATATTTATAACCTCTCTGGGTGTTTAAAATAACATGATTTTTTATTAGTTGTTAGTAGTTTGAACTAACTGTGAGTAGCTGCGAGTACTCTCAGATCTGTACTTGGTGTCTTTTTGTTGTTAAAATGTGCAAGTACCAAACCGAGTCCACTCTGTGCAGTATTTCTATTTGTATCCATCTGATAAGTTAAGGATGTACTTAGGTGAGGTTTGGGAATTTGTCAAATGTATTCTGACTCCTTGTTTTTTTTTTCATACAATACAATGTAAATATTTTGCCCCATAACACCCATTCATCTTTTTATATAATAAGACTTAATAGGCCATAAAAGGTAATTTTCCTAAATTGTAGCAGATTTTTGATTTTTTTTCTTTTCATTTGAGACCCTAAAAAAACTAATGGAAATACATAATAAAAGTACGAGTCAGCTTTTTCCCGCCAAAATTTAAGAATCAAAAATCTCGAAAGGAGCTCCATGACTATCAATACTTTTAACTTGTTTTGTTCCTTAACTTATGATCTTCTAACTTATAGCATCAATTTTAAATTCTTGATTTTTTTATTCCACAAACTCTAAGTACATCCTTAAGCTCTTTTCAACCGATTTTATAGTTCGTTCTTATGTTGTACTGTAACACCACTGTCCAAGGTTAGGGGGAGGGTTGTGATCCCGCTTACCTGTTTAACACTGCCATATTCTGTAAAAATGTGCCTGTCCCAAGTCATGAGCATGTGGTTCAGTGGTTTTCGTTTGTTGATTTGTTACATATTTTTGAACATGAATTAGGCAGTTAGTTTTCTCGTTTGAATTGTTTTACATTTGTCATTTCGGAGCCTTTTATATCTGACAATGCGGTATGGACTTTGCTCATCGTTAAATGCCTAACGGTGACCTATAGATGTTAATTTATGTGCCATGTTGTCTCATGTGGAGAGTTGTCTTATTGTCACTCATATCACATCTTTTTCATAATGAGTTAAGGAGTTTAAAGCACTCAAAGAACACACGTCTGAAAAGGCTTTAAAATGAAAACATAAATGTTAAATAATAAAATTAACGGTACCAATTTTCTTGCACCAGATGCGCATTTCGACAATACATGTCTCTTCAGTGATGCTCGTGGCCAAAATATTTGAAATCCAAAGCTTATAAAAAAGATGAAGAGCTATAATCCAAAAGGTCCAAAAAGTGTAGCCAAATCCGTGAAAGGAATCAGAGCTTTGCATGAGGGAGATACATTCCTTAATTTAAAATAAATTCTAATATTTTGTAACAGCAAATTTTAATAACACAAAAATCCGTACTTTCATGCTAGTACCGAAGTACTGGCTACTTGGCTGGTGATACCCTTGGGGACTTATAGTCCACCAGCAGAGGCATCGACCACTTATATTTCAAACATGCCGTAAGATAATCGTACGTTTAAATTTCCGTTAAAATTGCGTTTTAATCATTATGTAATGGATAAGACAAAAATCACTGATACACTTAAATGTTTATTATTATTATTTAGTATCACACTATCACGACAATTTTTTGATATGCAAATGTAAAATTGAGAATGGAAATGGGGAATGTGTCAAAGAAACAACGACCCGACCATAGAGTAAAACACAGCAGAAGGTCACCAACAGGTCTTTAATGCAGCGAGAAATTCCCGCACCCTGAGGCCTCCTTCAGCTGGCCCCTAAACAAATATATATTCTAGTTCAGTGGTAATAAACGCAATACTAAACTCCAAATTGCACACAAGAAACTAAACTTAAATATAATTCAAGACTAACAAAGACCAGAGGCTCCTGACTTTGGACAGGCGCAAAAATGCGGCGGGGTTAAACATGTTTATGAGATCGTCGTATACCTCTAGCCAATGCAGAAAAGTAAACGCATAACAATACGCACATTACAATTTAGTTCAAGAGAAGTCCGAGTCTGATGTCAGAAGATCTTACCAAAGAATACAGCATTAATAATAAAACGAGACAATCATTATGTTTAAAACCATTATAATTTAAAAAAAATATTTTAAACTTCTTCATAACTCTTTTGAACCTTTTTGAGTCCTTGGAATATCTTGCGCCAATACTCATTTGTGAAGTTTTATTTCTCTGTGTCTTCTGATTAAACCAAACGAACATGATGCTGAATTATTAGGTCTTTCACCTTTCGGATGAAAGACCTATTGTTTTTGTTCTGATTATTAGGTCTTTCCACTTTTCCGTGGAAAGACCTATTGGATTTCTTCTGATTATTATTATTATTATTATTTTTTTTTTTTTTCTTCCGCCTAATTTTTTTCCTTCGCTGTTTTTTTGTTTCGCAAGATGTCGCTTACATTTTTGGAATATGATATCGAACAGTTTATACGCTTTTGAAACCAACTCTGCTTAACCGAATACTTTCCCAAAAAAGAGTTATCTCCCCGAACACTGTTTTTCTTGTTATCTCTAAAGCTTCGCAACTGTATAAGAAACCGACAAATTTATTTTTCCAAATTGCTCGTTATATCCTCAGGATGTGCTGTTTTATTTTGACCGAAGCCGTATATAGCTTCCATATGAGAGTTATCTCCCCTTTTATGTTTGATATAAGAATTTGCATTTCTAACTGGTAAACCATAAGTGATAGAGACCTAGGGTCTTTTGATTTGAGGTCCTTGGTCCACAAAAATGAAAATAAGGTCAAGGTCAAAGGTCAAGGTCATATTATAAATTTTGATTTTGGCTTATTTTCACTTATTTTCAAAAGCTGTATAACTTATCGACAAATTATTTTTACTAAATTGTTAGTTGCGACATGTCGTAACTTATAAATTTTGGTTGAAAGGGTGCGTAGACAATAAATGGGAGTTTTCGCCCCTCTTATGTTTAGAATTATGCGTAAAGTGATATTACTCATAAACCATACATATTAAGGAACTAGTGTCTGTAGGTTTGAGATCCTTAGTCTATGACCTTGAAATTGAGGTCAAGGTCATAGGTTAATTGGACGTTCTAGATTTTGACCTTTGCTCCAAATTCATATTTAGACATCATAAAGTCATAGGAACTGACATATCAACTGAATTTTTAATATTTTCACATCAAAATATGCTGTAAGTGGTGGAAAGACCATCAATGGTTCTCTGAACAATTGGTTTTTAATTATTATTTTTTTTCTTCCGCCAACTTTTTTTTCCTTCGCTGTTTTTTTGTTTCGCAAGATGTCGCTTAGATAAATGAAATATGATATCGAACAGTTTATGCGCTTTTGAGACTAACCCTGCTTAACCGAACACTTTCCCATATAAGAGTTATCTCCCCGAACACTGTTTTTCTTGTTATCGCTTAATCTTCACAACCGTATAAGAAACTGACAAATTTATTTTTCCAAATGGCGCGTTACATCCTCAGGATGTTCTGTTTTATTTTGACCGAAGCCGTATGGAGATTCCATATGAGAGTTATTTCCCCTTTTGTTTTTGAAATTTTGAAATGTATTTTAAACTGGAAAACCATAATTGATAGAGACCTAGGGTATTTTGATTTTAGATCCTTGGTCCAAAAAATTTTAAATAAGGTCAAGGTCAAAGGTCAAGGTCGTATTTTAGATTTTTATTGGTCTTTGATTTCCCTATAACTTTGGAATGGTTATAGATACAGAAAATTTACATAGTGAAAAATGTTTGGTACCTCAAGGGGCAACTTTGTTACATTTCGACTGTATTGGTTTTACCATTGTGTAAGGGACATAATCCCCATTGATGGTTTATATAAAGCCATTATAAGACAAAACTCTTAAACCAAATGACCTTGACCCATAGGGTCTTTTGAAATGACATTGTGAAGCAATGACCTTGACAAAGGTTACAAGGTCAAAGGTCAAGGTCATGTACATATGTGATTTGGGGCACTACTTGAAGAGTTTTATGTGTGTTTGCCAACCAACCAACCAATCAATCATGATCATGATTAATCAACCAATAATGATCATGATCATGATCAATCAATCAATCAATCAATCAATCAATCATGATTCCGTCTCATGTGTTTATCATAGGGTTCAAGATCTTCTTTGTTTCTTTTTCGCTGTTTCAATTGACCCTATCCAATGTGTTTAACCAACCAACCAACCAACCAACCAACCAACCAATTAATCAATCAATCAATCAATCATGATCATGATCAATCAATCATGTTTCAGTCTCATGTGTTTAATATAGGGTCCAAGATCTTTGTTTCTTTTCCGCTGTTTCAATTGACCCTATCCAATGTGTTTAACCGTTTAACCAACCAACCAACCAACTAATCAATCAATTAATCAATCAATCAATCAATCAATCAATCAATCAATCAATCAATCATTCATGATCATGATCAATCAATCATGTTTCAGTCTCATGTGCTTAATATAGGGTCCAAGATCTTTGTTTCTTTTTCGCTGTTTCAATTGACCCTATCCAACGTGTTTAACCGTTTAACCAACCAACCAACCAACCAACCAACCAACCAACCAACCAACCAACCAACTAATCAATCAATTAATCAATCAATCAATCAATCAATCAATCAATCATGATCATGATCAATCAATCATGTTTCAGTCTCATGTGCTTAATATAGGGTCCAAGATCTTTGTTTCTTTTTCGCTGTTTCAATTGACCCTATCCAACGTGTTTAACCGTTTAACCAACCAACCAACCAACCAACTAATCAATCAATCAATCAATCAATCAATCATGATCATGATCAATCAATCATGTTTCAGTCTCATGTGCTTAATATAGGGTCCAAGATCTTTGTTTCTTTTTCGCTGTTTCAATTGACCCTATCCAACGTGTTTAACCGTTTAACCAACCAACCAACCAACCAACCAACCAACTAATCAATCAATTAATCAATCAATCAATCAATCAATCAATCAATCAATCAATCAATCATGATCATGATCAATCAATCATGTTTCAGTCTCATGTGCTTAATATAGGGTCCAAGATCTTTGTTTCTTTTTCGCTGTTTCAATTGACCCTATCCAACGTGTTTAACTGTTTAACCAACCAACCAACCAACTAATCAATCAATCAATCAATCAATCAATCAATCAATCAATCAATCATGATCAATCAATCATGTTTCATGAAACATTGAAATTTAATATTGTTCTTGCGTCACTTCTGAAAAAAAATCCACATGTACTCTGAAACTACAAGTACAATCGACCTCAAAATTTGCAGTCAGCAGGGCATACATGTACTAAAAGTTTATAAAAAAACTTGGTGCAGATATATCTCAAAGCTTTTCCTAGAGAAAAAAAATGGCAATGCCGTAAAAATCGCTTGCTAGGTCCGTAAATCTCAGTGAAATCCTACAATAAAAATGTCCGCTCCTGGATTGAAAAACTTATCTGTTACAAAACTTGTGCTGAAAAATGTACATTTTAAGAAAATAATCCTTAAACGTGTTTTAAAGTTACACCGGATCAATTAAATCCAAATCATGCACTGCTGGTGAACTGTGAACAAAATGTCAATTTCCTACAATGACAAAAGAAATTACATTGTGTACATTCCATCTCTATAGATGTTGTCTGTTTAACGTCCCCACCGAAAAAGAAATAAAAAGACTAAGTTTTTGTTAATATAAACCCGCGTCACGTGGTGTCTCCTCAATCTGGCGCGCGCTGTACCTAAAATAAATAAAAACTTTCCAAACTAAACATGAAACTTCTCCGGTAACACAATAATATAGACCCCATACCGAAACAAACAAACAACCCCCCCCCCCCTCCCCCATATAATCAATTTCAAAGGGGGAAAGACCGTTTACAATTGCTTTTTAAAAGCAATTGATTTATATTTATTAGGTCTTTCAACCTTTCAGTTGAAAGACCTATAGGTTTTGTTCTGATTATTATTATTATTATTATTATTATTTTTTTTTTTTCTTCCGCCAACTTTTTTTACCTTCGCTGTTTTTTTGTTTCGCAAGATGTCGCTTAGATATATGGTATATGATATCGAACAATTTATACGCTTTTGAAACCAACTCTGCTTAACCGAATACTTTCCCAAATAAGAGTTATCTCCCCGAACACTGTTTTTCTTGTTATCTCTAAGGCTTCGCAACCGTATAAGAAACCGACAAATTTATTTTTCCAAATTGCTCGTTATATCCTCAGGATGTTCTGTTTTATTTTGACCGAAGCTATCCGGAGACTCCATATGAGCGTTATCCCCCCTTTTGTATATGATATAAGTGATATGCATTTCTAACTGGTAAACCATAAGTGATAGAGACCTAGGGTCTTTTGATTTAAGATCCTTGGTCCAAAAAAATGAAAATGAGGTCAAGGTCAAAGGTCAAGGTCAAATTCTAAATTTTGATTTTGGCTTATTTTCACTTATTTTCATTAACCTTATAAGATATCGACAAATTATTTTTACTAAATTGTTAGTTGCGACATGTCGTAACTTATAAATTTTGGTTGCAATGGTGCGTAGACAATAAACGGGAGTTTTCGCCCCTCTTATATTTAGAATTATGCGTAAAGTGATATTACTCATGAACCATACATATTAAGGAACTAGTGTCTTTTGATTCGAGATGTTTAGTCTATGACCTTGAAATTGAGGTCAAGGTCAAAGGTTAATTGGACGTTCTAGATTTTGACCTTTGCTTTAAATTCAGATTTATACATCATAAAGCCACAGGAACTGACATTTTCAACTGAATTTTAATATTTTCATATCAAAATAGATCTTTATTAGTTGAAAGACCTTCAATTGTTCTTTGAACAATTGGTTTTTAATTATTATTATTTTTTTTTTTCTTCCGCCTAATTTTTTTCCTTCGCTGTTTTTTTGTTTCGCAAGATGTCGCTTAGATTTTTGGAATATGATATCGAACAGTTTATACGCTTTTGAAACCAACTCGTTTTAACCGAATACTTTCCCAAATAAGAGTTATCTCCCCGAACACTGTTTTTCTTGTTATCTCTAAGGCTTCGCAACCGTATAAGAAACCGACAAATTTCTTTTTCCAAATTGCTCGTTATATCCTCAGGATGTTCTGTTTTATTTTGACCGAAGCCGTATATAGATTCCATATGAGAGTTATCCCCCCTTTTATGTTTGATATAAGAATTTGCATTTCTAACTGGTAAACCATAAGTGATAGAGACCTAGGGTCTTTTGATTTGAGGTCCTTGGTCCAAAAAAATGAAATAAGGTCAAGGTCAAAGGTCAAGGTCATATTATAAACTTTGATTTTGGCTTATTTTCACTCATTTTCAAAAGCCGTATAACTTATCGACAAATTATTTTTACTAAATTGTTAGTTGCGACATGTGGTAACACATAGATTTTAGTCGAAAGAGTACGTAGACATTTGATGCCAGTTTTGCCCCCTTTTATATCTAATATTAGTTGTAAGGTAATACAACTCATTAACTATATATAGTAGAGGCCTAGAGTCTTTTGATTTGAGGTCCTTGGTTGATGACCTCGAAATTGAGCTCAAGGTCATAGGTAAATGTAACGTTCTAGATTTTGACCTTTGCTTTTACCTCATATGTATACACGATCAAGACTTGGGACTTTTTAAATTAGGTTGCAAGCAATGTGATCTAGAAAAAGACAACCGGAGGTGACCTTTTGTAAACCGGAAGTAGCTATATTTTGTACTTCATTAATGAAAAAGTATATAGAACCATATATTTTTGGAATCAGTGTCACTTTAACTATCAAACTATACCGGAAATAACATCGTTTGAACCGGAAGTAAACAATTATCTCCCTTATCTATATCTTTTTCCATAGAAACCATACATTTTTGGAATTAGCGTTCAATAAGCTGTCATTTGACGGTACAATTGACATTTAAAACCAAATTTTAATATTTTCATATAAAAAAAGGTCTTAACTGGTGGAAAGACCATCAATGGTTCTCTGAACAATTGGTTTTAAATTGTTATTTGTTTTATTTATCTATCACAAAGCAATCACATTTTAATACAATGATGCAGTCCGCATCAACAGGAGCGTTATTTTGAATATATTTAACTAATATTCAACCAATTGAGTTTAGTGCAAATCTCCATGCTATGGAAACCACATATTTGACACTAACTCTTCCCTCATGTAACAGTAATAGTTTTTCCTTCTGACAAATCATATGCAGACACTGAAGTACTCATGTCAATCACTTTATCAATAGGCTATGTTATGTATATGACAGTTAATTTGATTGTTACTACAACTAATATATCTAAACAGACATTTATTTATTTAAATTATTTATTCAATCATCTATTTATTTATTAATAAAATTTAAATACTAAGTATTTATTTATTCATTTATTCATTTATTTTATCCAATTCTTTACTTATATTATTATTATTATTAAAATGGCAGCCTGCATTTTATCATATTTTGTACTTATATTTATGTATATTCATACTTTCCTACACAAATGCTAAAGTACTACAAAATGTTAATTTACAACAACTTTAGTTTTATGAAACTTAGATTTTTATTCTAATTCACATTCACTGAGATGAAAGTTTCTTTTTTTTTCTCTTTTTACCAAAGCATTTCGTTAATAAATCAGTATGGATAAAATTGAACTTTAAAAGCGAACATTATTTTGGAATCAGTAAATATCAACATTCACAAGATGCCAGTACATCGAAACTGCTAGCAAATCTTTGTTATCGAACTAACCCTCTAAATGCCCACTTTTAAACATCACTTCAATTCAAATTCTAAGCTTAAGTCATTAGAATGTATCAATGTTCATACATTGAACGTTTAATGGCATGCAATAAAAGACATAGCTTAGTCCATTTACACCACTGGGTCGATGACACTGCTGGTGGACGTTTCTTCCCCGATGATATCACCAGCCCAGGAGTCAGCACTTCGGTGTTGACATGAATATCGATTATATGGTAACTTTTCTAAATTTCCTGTTTATAAAATTATGAATTTTTCGAAATACGGAGGATTTTTTTTATCCCAGGCATAGTTTACCTTAGCCATATTTGGCATAATCTTTTAATAAATTGAGTCCTCAATGCTCATAAATTCCGTTCTTGTTAATTTAGCATGATTTGGCAACACTGTTTATAGTTTTAAGTCCCCAAGGCTCTTCAACATTGTACTTTTTGGCTTTTCAACTATTTTGATCTGAGCGTCACTGGTGAGTCTTATGTAGACGAAACGCGCGTCTGGTGTACTAAATTATAAACTTGGTACCTTTGGTAACTATTCACACCAATGGTTAGATGCCACTTCTGATTGACGTTTAGTCCCAGAGGGTATCACCAGCCAAGAAGTCAGTACTTTGGTGCAGAAATGAATATCGATTATATGGTAATTTTTGTAAATTTCGTGTTTACCAAATTTTGAATTTTTCGAAATACTGAGGATTTTCTTATCCCAGGCATAGATAACCTTAGCCGTATTTGTCATAACGTTTTGGAATTTTAATTCCTCAATGCTCTTCAACATTGTACTTGTTTGGCTCTTCAACTATTTTGATCTGAGCGTCACTAATAAGTCTTATGTAGACGAAACGCGAGTCTGGCGTATTAAATTAAAAGCCTCGTACCTTTGATAACTATTAGTATCTTTTGTGGCCATTTGAGTTTTATTTTCACTAGATATAAGCGCGACTTTTATTTGTTCTATTCTTACAGAACGTATTTTTGCTTGTTCACCTTATCGGAATCCATAAAAAAAAGTGTAATTGAACGTTATGATTTGACAGGTTTCTTTTCATGACTGAAAACAACGTCATTGGTCTTTTCATAACCACATTGCATTAGTTAATGCACATAAACAATTGCATGTTTGGGTTTTAACATGAGTTGATTTTTTGTTAAGTATTTGATTTTATAAATTTGTTTTTTGACGTAAACATGATAAATGAGTCAGTCCAATCAATCTGATTGTTATCTCTCTCTCCAAAGCAAACACAAGGCACCAAATCAAAACAATAGCGCTAATGTTTTTCCGTAAGAAAGTTGTCTTGATATCCATAAACTTCCAGTGCACTGATATGGTACACTTTCATAGTCAATGTTAGCATTATAAAGAAGTAGTTTTTGGAATAAATAAAATATGTCTTTACTAGTGTAACTTTGTCTTGATTACGAGCAAGTGATATTGCACTTATAAAGTACATTATCAAAGGCAATGTGATCAAGACAGAGAAGTACTTTCTGATAACAATAACCAATGTAGAATAGATATATCCAAATAAACAAGTTAATCAACATGATCAATATCTTCATAAATATGTGCATTGCTTAAAGTGTTCGTAGATGTTTCATCACTTTCTTTGTCTTCATTTTCCGATTGACTGTCAATAACTTCAAGATATCCAGGTAACGCATCATCATATATGTGTATAACAGGTTCCGATGACGGTGCTGAATGGTATCTGAAATTAAAACGAATTAAAATAAAACATTGGTTCAATGACATAAGTATGCACTATGTCCCAGTGGTTATTTCAAATACTTGAAGGCTGCCAAAGATTGTTCCTAGACTTCAAAATAACCTCTTTTGCGGGTGATCGATCTACCACAACAAACATGAACAATTTTATTTTGTTGAGATTGATTCACTTTTAAAATTGTAAGAATATTTCAGTTTTGAACCACCTGTGTATCTATAATTTACTGCGTCAGGTAATCATAAGTTTAAAAACATCGCACAGCATGATGTCGAAAAGAAGGTTCTAGGTAGAAAAATAAAACCGTAAAAAAATAATTGCATAAGGGTGTCTTTAGTTTTAGTTAAATTATACAAAATACTAAAATGTTCTTTAGCTTCGATTTTTTTTTAGCCTGTCAACTGTTTTGATTTGGGCCCCACTGATGATTAAATCGTTAAATAAACTGATTTGATTACTATTTGGATATATAGTGATCTTAAACTGCGAACACATTTCGTTACAGGGTTGAGACGCATGCGTATCGTATACGTAATAGCCAAACAATTTGTGATTGTGAAATTAAATATTCAGTCGTGTAGATTTCAGTTTTTCTTCCTATGTCAATGCAGTTTTGGTGTTTAACCACAGACAGTTCAGTTTAAATATTAACAATTTTAACGTTAAGTTGAGATATTTGAACACCATACGATAGGGTAGATGAAATGTCATCAATACAAAATGTAAATTTGTTAGGTGGCATTTTGATATCGTCAGGTTTCTGATATAATCTAACTATTACATTTGCGGTCGTCTTTATGTATCATAAAATCTATCAAAAACTGTTTAGTCAAGTATTTCGTTTGCCAAAGACGAATCAGTTAAAAAAATAGATCCAGATATGGAACAAACCTTTATTTAATACCTTAACTAAAGATTTGTTCCATACCTGGATCTTTAGTTAAGGTATTATCCTTCTTTCAAATTCCCTATGACAGATTATTTTGACAATTCTGAAGATATTGCAGAACAGGTAGAACAGGAAAATCCTACATCGGAGGCCATTTTTCCCCGACAGAAACACGCTTAATACATGATTATTATCTGAATTCATTCAGATGGATTATAATTTAATGTCACGAAGAACATAACACGCCGACCATAAGTTGCTTGAATAACATCAGATAATTCATAAAGTTAACTTACATTGGAATGCTAGACAGTTCATGGGGACCAACTATATGTACTATATCTGAAATAATCAGAAGATTAGAAATTTGTAACAAAAAATATAAACAAAAAACAAAAAACGATCAAATGTTGTTAAATGGCAAGTGCTTCATATATACATATTTGTGTAGAATAAGTTTTTTATGATTACCTTATTTTCATTTTCTTGTGTAAAAAATATTCCTAATTGAATCGTAACTCAACATGCAAAAGTTTAAATTTATACTGACTTTTTCATTTATTGCATATAATTTCAACAATATACAATGACCAAATTGGTGGGTGCAGTGCAAAATGATCTTGGAAAAGTGGACGAAGAAGTCTCAAGTACATATAAAAATAGAGGTTAATCTATATTTATAAAAATTTTCTTAAAAAAATATCTCTGGTTTCTTCTTGAAAAAATCTACTTCAAATTGTGATTTCAAAATCTATATTCAACTGTACAAAACAAACATTGCTTTGATATCAAGTGAAAGTTGCCTTCAGTTACGGGCTTAACATGAAATATCGTTTGGTTTTACAACTTGTAACATTTGGAAATCAAGTTTTACAATGCGTGTTTAGTTGCGTTTATATGTATTTAAATATAACATGAAAACTTGAGAAAAGTTGTAGGCCGTTAATTTTTTTCAAATATCATCCCAATGGTCAAATAATAACGTAAATTACATAGTATATTTCACATTTGTCAGGTTTCTTTCCTTTTTACAAATTTTGCTGATAACAAATACTTACTAGAACTCTTTCCTCTTATCAGAACAACTGTAACTGTTATAATTAATATGAATATCCCTACAACTGTAATGCCAAGAAAGACAAATCGGAAGTCAAACGCATTTGTCAACCCTGAATTTAAAAGACAAGTCATCTTTATATAGCTAAATTTATTATAGTGCGATGAAACTACGTGTATTTATCATGTTTATATTTTGGGGGAAATTTTTTTTTATAAATTTGAGGCGTTAAAAGAAACAGAATCTTCCCAATATGTATGTTAATAAAATGTCGTACCGTTTATGATATTATTACTATATGGATTTGTATATATCACACATACACATGTGTATGCTTCATAAAGGCAACAGTAGTATATCGCTGTTCAAATTCATAAATCCATGGACAAAAAACAAAATCGGGGTAACAAACTAAAACTGAGGGAAACGCATAAATATAAGAGGAGAACAACGACACAACACTACAATGTAACACACACAGAAACGGATCAAGCATCAGACAAAATCCCACGAGAATAACAAATATAAGATCAAAACCAAATACAAAAATTTGGGATAGACAAGTACCGTGACACGTCTTATCGCAATGTCAATTTACACTCAAAAATAAGAGAAAACAAACGACGCAACGTTAAATTGTAACACACACAGACACGAACTATAATATAACAATGGCCATATTCCTGACTTGGTACAGGACATTTTTAAAAGAAAAAATGGTGGGTTGAACCTGGTTTTGTGGTATGCCAAACCTCGCACTTGAATGACAATGTTAAATATAACATTGCAATGACAACATAATATTACAGGACTACAATACAAATAAATAGGAGAACGTATTAGACAAAGAAACATATGATTAATGAATAACAAAAAGCATCAGGTTTAAAATTCAATACGCCAAAAACGCGCCTCGTTCACACAGGACTCACTAGTGACGCCCAGATATAAAAGATCGAAAGCGAAAAAAGTACAAAGTTGTACAGCACTGAAGATCAAAAGTTGAAAAAGGTTGTGTCAAATACGGCTATGTTTTTTATGCTTGGGATAAGAACATCCTTATTATTTAGAACAATTAATGCTATTGCAAACAGTAAATTTTATCAAATGAATATAACAGATATACATAATGAAACTGAAGTATTAACTCATTACATAAAACAAACACGAATACATAATGCAAAAAGACAAATACAGAGTAGACACACCCGACTCAGTCCAGGCCTCATCAATGTTCCACTCTTTTGTGCCTTGTTTTTATTGCATTTATTGTATTATAATTTGTGTATTGTTCTTGATTGATTGTTATTCTTATTATGTACATTTTGATCTATAGGGAATATGTTTTTGAATTTGTATATTCGTTGTGTATCTTTGCTTTGCTGGTATAAGTTATTGCATACTGTTTTTGAATTAAAAAGTTTTAGTTGCTCTGTGAGAATAGGCTTCAATTCAGTTTTAATACTACTACTTATTCTTTTTGAAACGTTCAATTTACATGTATGAATGTTTAGATCAAATCAAATCAATTGCAATTAGACGAAACGTACAAAGAGCCCTAAAGTTTAATTTTGCTGAAATTAGTAATATTATTTTCAAATAAGTTTAAAGAAAATATTTGAACTTTTTTTCATTTAATTAGAAAACAATAGATTGTTTAACAAAAATCAAAAAAAAAAACTCGACATATTACAAGTGTCCATCACTTGTGTGACCTTAATAGAGACATGGATGTATAGAAAACCCAAACGTGTGAAGGTGCGTATGTTTTATTACATAATAGGAGAGCATAGCAAGACGAAACGTACTAAGAGCCCTAAAGTTTAATTTGGCCAGATTTGTGTTATTTTGTGAAGATTCTAAATTTATTGTTAAACATGTTTATGTTTTTTGGCAGTCAATAATATTTCTTTTTTACGGTCTAATGACGAATAGCAACAGTATTGCCTCTCCAACGAGTATGGTGTGTTTAACCTGGTTTTATCGCTACCTAAACCTCCAATTTGTATAACATTTGTTTACACTTCTGTTGTATAAAGTTTTTCAGAACTTTCACATTCTACGTATGTATGCTATTTGTGCAATCAATTAATCACATTACATCTTCCTTCTTGTTTCATTTGAATCAAGCGTTTCTGCTGTTTCATCTATTGTTTGGCACAATTCATTTGTTCAGATTATTGATGGTGAGATCAAGGGTATCTTGAGGACATTTCTACTGGGAAACATGTGTTTACCTTACTAATAAAAGTAACAAAAGCTGTTTAAAAAATAATTTCTGCAAGGAACGACTCTCTACAATGGATATTGATTTTTGTATGTGAATACCGGTTTTAAATAATAATATGTTGAGTTTGTATAATATGATTTTTACTACCTTTAGCTTGCAAAACAGCCACACTAAACTCTTGTCTTGTGTCACCAAAGTTATTTTGAAGGCGTAGGACATATACGCCTGCTTTCCCGGAATTTATTGACAGATTTGCAATATATCCTTCACAGTATACAGTTTTATTATAAATTTGTAATGGAATTGTTCTGTTGCGTAATGTTTTTGTTATCACAGCAGAATTGACCATTGATCTATCCACTGACCATAGTGCAGTAGGTGTCTCACAGGAACAAAACCTGACAGTAAGAGTTATATTCTGTGTTTGCCGTAATTTGTTGGCTGATACTATAACCGGTGGGCCTTCAAAAGAAGTAAATACAAAATTAGCAACACAATACCCGTTGACGAAAAAGTTTCAAAACAGTTCGATTTATTTGTATATGTACAGTATCTAAACTTCGTGTGTGCCCGAATCTTTTGACAATAAACTATACACAACTATTTCATGGATGGTATAAGAACTTAATATATATCAGTTTCTGTGAAATTGCGAATTTTGGGAAAATCCATAGTCCTTATAATTATTGTTACTTCGCAGTGGTGAATTTCAAATAAATATACTTCTTTGATTTGATAAGTTATCCATACCATTGGTTTCATTAAAGATCGGACCCATAGTCTGATCTATTTAATGTATTTACCTATCAACCGGTATTTGAACTTCAATTTTATCACGATGACGATTTGTAGACAGTAACAAAGCTCAACATCACGGTTTATATATTACAGTATCTTATAATAAACGTATGTTCAGAACAATATATGTAAAAGCAATATATGTACTTATACTGAGGTGTATTAAACCGACTCTCTGATCTGGATTATAACGTGCTACATGTATTTCACGAGGTAACCGACCACAAAACGACATGGTTTTATCCTACACCTCACATTATACTGACATTGAGTCAACCAATCTTTGATTTTACACCTATTGCAGCAAGGAAAGGACGAATATTAGTTTTAAAGACTTTGGTTTAGCCTGGACGATTTTCGAAACCACGAAACCACAAAAGTTGTCGCTCTTAACTCAAGTTCTGATTATTAATTGCAGGATAAACACAATAAATGCACTGCATTGTCCAAAATATAAAGTGTCTTTATACTCGATAACAAACATTAGAAAAAAATGGTGAGCCTCGCTTTTCGTTTCTAAAGCTCGTAAAAAGAAATTTTAATTTTTCCGACAATGTAAATTATTGTATGGTTATTTTACTTACTATTAACATATACACTGATAAGTTTGGTAGTGTTATATGTTTTTCCTTCAAATAAAGTCCATGCAACACATCCGTAGTCACCTGCATCTTGATAACTACAATTTGTTAACATAAGAATGGACTGATTATCCTTCACCCTGCCTTTCAAGTAACGAAGAGCTGTTCCGTGGAAAGAATGTGTCCACATGCCAAATCCATACACAGGCAGTTCAGTTGATATTGTGCATGACATTTCTATTTTGGATGTATTATTACAATACATAGACTCATTTGAATATATGAGTGGATCTTCTGAATTCAACAAAACGATAATAATGATACAACAATCTTGCATTGTCTACAAAAATTTGTCAAGATCAGATTAGTTGAACAATTGAACGCCTTTCACAATCTTATTAGATGTCTGATTGTAATGCACATAATATTTGTTTTATCATTCCAATGTTTTTGTGTCAAACTATTTACCGCTTATATATGTCATGTTGAAATCATCTTACATAGAAATTATCATCACCCGAATACTGGTTTGCTTTTTTAGTCAAATTTTACTTTTCCTTAATATTTTTAATGATCAAGCAATATTATGATTGAGAATGAGAATTTTAAAACTGTCGTATGTATGTCCTAGTCCTTAGGTTACCACAATAGCAAGCAGAGAGAAAGTAATGAAAACGAAAAAACACTAATGTAACTAAAAAATTTAAAATAGGATGTTAGTTATGTTGCTTGCTTCTACTTTTGCAGGAAGTATTTTTTCTCATGAAGACAGAGAAGATTTGGTTCCATTAAATGTTTGCACCTGTCCTAAGTCAGGATGTTCAGTGTATGTCGTCTGTTTATTTAGTTCATTCGTGTTTCTCGTTTCTCGTTTTTAGTTAGATAAACCCGTAGATTTTCTCGTTTGAATGGTTTTACAAATAGTATTTTTCGGACCTTTTATAGCTTGCTGTTCGGCGTGATCCAAGGATCCGTGTTGAAGACCTATTAAGGTTTACTTTTATAAATTGTAACTTGGATGGAGAGGTGTCTCATTGGCACTAATACCACATTTTTCTCTATCTATGAACACATAATGTTAGAGGATATGAATGTAAGTAAGACAACAAATAACATGGTTTTACTCAGAAAGAACGCGTAAACGATGTTATTTTGATTTGAGCGTCACTAATTAGCCTTATGTAGTTAAAACGCGCGTCTTGCGTATTAAATCATAATCCTCGTACCAGTTCCTTTGATAACTATTATAAAATTCCGATTATTTCATAAACACATGTTTTATCCTTTTTCCTATTATGACGAAACTATTATCCGTCTAAATGTTAAAGGTTTGAAGGGAGTAATATATTATAAACATTTTCATAAAATATTATTGATTGTCAATAGTCATCGAGATTTGGAAAAAAATTGATGATGCATTTTTATCAGATTTTTCTTTTAATTTACAACGTTCTGTCGCCTGAACAACTCGTATTTCACATTTCTCCGTTGCTTTACATTATCAGCAAGACAATTACATGTGTGTTATTGTAGAGTTAACTGTCATTATGGGTCACTTTATAGCTTGGTGTTCTGCGTGAGCAAAGGTTTTGTGTTGAAGACTGTACTTTCACCTATAAACTTGTTATGCATTGTCACTTTGATGAAGAGTTTGTCTCATAGACACTCATATCATATCTTTTTATCTATATTAACCGTTTTCATAATCCTGATATTAACCTTATAAAATTAACTAGTTTTTTTTTCATTTTTGGAATTTGGATGCATAGATTTTCATTCAATTAGACTATTGAAAGTTTGATATATTGAGGACACCTGTTATTCAACATGTATCAAATTAAAGTCGATTTTTCTCTGAAACTTTATGCAATATTTAGTGGAGTCGCATTTGTTTTTCAACTTTTCATCGAAGATAAAATATTACGAATCACAAGAGGTGTCCAAAATATAAACATTAAAGTAGTGATGGATTTAATCATTTACTTACTACTTATATATATTTGAATTGAATCTGTTGCAACATATCCATTTACATTAACAGTGCAAGTACAGTTTGTAGTGTCATGTTGAAGATTTACCGTTCGATTTATGATTGAAGAATATTCCCGGTTTTTCTGTTTTCCACTTAATGTTGTTTCCTTGTTGGCACATTCCCAAACAAAGGTTATATCTTTATTTGACCCTTCAAGATCGCAGATAAACTGCACCTCTGTGCCACTATGAACAGGAAATTCTACATCAGTTCTAATTTTTGGACCAGAAAAATCTGATTCCAAACAAAAAGACAAATAAAATAAATTACAAGTTTAAAGTCATACGAAAATTCTAATTAAAAAAAATATGTAACATATGTTTTTATAACTGAATTTCTAGTTTTTATCATAAGTCTTATGCTACAAATACTTTAATTTTTTATTTGTCCAAATTTAAAAAAAAATACTTTTTTTTCCTAATTGTTGGCTTCCAGACAACAATCTGCCGACATGTTTTCCGTATGCAGTTACCTCAGTGTGACCTTTCTCGTGAAATCCTGTGATCGCAATACGCAAGTGGGAAGTAGAACCCCAAATTGGCAGAGAGAGTCAACAAACGTATAAACATTGCTCCGTCATTAAAATAAACTATATCTTATTGTACATGTTATAAACGTGGGTATCTGAAATATTCATGTACCTATGTTATTGTTTAAAAAGGTGACAATCGGTAAAATTTGGCTTCAAAAAACGACATTTTTTTTTTAATCGTGCACAGAAAACTAATTTTATGATACATGTATATACATGCTTTGCTTCATGAGTTAAATTAACATTGGTGTTCATCCGTCACTCGTTTCATATGACTTAAGCTAGAGAATAGTGATTTGTAAAAAGTAAATGGTCCTTCAATTAATCTGCGTATGTCGTTGTTTTACTGTATTCATTTATTTCACTTTGAGTTGTCTTTCAGTATGTAATATATTTTTTCGATACCGCGTTACTTGTTATTTAGATCTGTTCAGCTCCTTTTTTCCAACTGAGGTGATCTGAGCCGGATCGTCCCTACCAGATCACCCCAGGTTAAGTTTCTTTGTTATGCATGCTTTCCTTTGTTCTGAAACATTTTGGCGGGAATGTAAAATCAACTATAAAACTTATAATGAAATATACGGAAAAGACTATCTATCTATCGTGTTCGGGGGTCATAAAGGGTATACATCATATGTAATATATAAAGTATATTATAATGGTTGTGTGGCGTTCAAAACTAGATTTTATGAATTGTAATTGTTTTTCGTCCAATCTAAAAGAGCTGGGATGTAAAATAGTTATCCCACTCAGACTTTGTGTGTCAGTGTTAGATCATCCTCTGGCCTCCGGCCATCGAGATGATCTTACACTGACCCACCGCGTCCTTGTGGGAGAACTATTAGTTATCCCCAGTGATGGTAGATTTAGAAATGAGCTTCGGGTGTAACTAATTGACAACTTGTCGTTTTCATTTTTATCAAATAGTAAATATTTTTAAGATATGTAATTTTTTTTTTACTTTTCGAAATAACATCACAAAGGTGGTTCACACTTTTAAAAAAACATGCGGGTGATTCAATTTATACAACATGTTTGTTATTATTTCTTCATTGACAGAAACACATGCGGTCATTCGTTGAATAGTTTTATGAAAGATAAATGGGGATTTCTGTAAAATTCTTTATATTTCATATATCCAATGGCGACTCTTGAAGAGTTGGCACGCCATATTCATACATGTATTAGTCCCTTGATGAAGACTATGTTTCGATCTCTTAATTTGTATTGGTTTTGTTTTTTTTGTATTTGTTACTGCTATATTAGTTTCTCTAATTCTTCGTCAATTCATCCCTTCCTGCATCCATTGTATAAAAAATTTAATCAACATGTAGTTCGTTTGATCTCAGTTTTTCAATGGTTAGAATCGGATTATGACGTTGAATTTTCTTATTTTCCTCTAAATTTCCCATTGTGACGGCACGAAAAATGGCAACCATGCATGCCTAATGACGTCGCATAGAAAGAACACATATTTTTGAAGATCAGTTGCAAAGAAGGAATAACTTTGCCTGCGTATTGTGCGTAATGTTTGAAAATCATTAGAGAAACATAATTCACCACCAAATCTCGTGTATTACGAAATTTATCCACTCTCGATAGTTTAAGAATTTTAAATAATCAAAACGCTCGGCGAGCCTCGCGTTTTAAATTTGAAAATTTAATTGTCTCGAGTAGATAAATATCGTATCACACTCAATTCAGTAGTAGAATACTTTAATAAAATAAATTATTATTTATATATATATATATAACAAGTCAAAAAGGGTACAACATCACCATTAAATAACTATAAAATAAACAATTCTGCCAGTTCACATCGAAAATTACTAATTCTATTTGGCATATCTTTGTAATCTTTGCGCCGTGTTTGGAAATTTTAAAATTGTATCAGTGTCTGTGGTGTTCGCTTAAATTGTATAAATTTTGAGATTTAGAAAAAGTTTCTCAGTTTGAATATTTTTACATGATTCATTCAACATCGTGCTATTATTGAAGAAGGATATCAGTTATCCGAAATATCTAATATTTGTTCATTTTATAGTTATTTAATGGTGATTTTGTACCCTTTTTGACTTGTTATATATTATATTTTGTAGTGTACAGAATCATATTACATGATCCATCGCCCTGTAAGATTGATCGTTGACTATTTATTCAGTCATTTTATATATACGATGCATAACTATCAATGCAAACTTCCTAGGAATATATAATGACTGTAATTGTTTTACATTTATTCTAGTAAAAATACTGCTATTCAGTTGAATAGTAAATAAAAAAAAATATTTACCAACTATCTCTACTTCAATACTATCCGACAATATCCCTGTTGATTTAAATAACATTGAACATGTTACTTCTAGTTGGCCCTCCGATTGATCTGCCTGATAGATATGGCTGTACCATAGTCCACTTGGTGAACATTGACAAAATGCAGGTGCACATTGACCACCCATGGCTGACGAAAAACATTTTTCTTTTAATAATCTAAGAGTGAAAGACTCTTGGTTTGCATGTATTTCTATTGAATTTCCAATAGGCATGGACTCTGTAGTACAGTTGAGGTGTATGAAATCGTACCTTTTCACAACTTTTTCACCATATAATTTGATACCAATTTGAAATGTCAATCCTGGAATCCATATAGATGAAAAGAAGATAATCCGATATCATTAAATTACATTAAATTGTTTGTAATTTCATATGTCGAACAAAAATAATAAATAAATATAAATGATATATTTGTTCTATATCTCCTAAACTTACTATTTGTATATATTTGGATTTATATTTTCCGTGTTTGGCTATGTTTCGCGGAAATTTTACAATAGTCATTATTTCATGCTGATAACAGCTGTCTTTTGGCTTTCAAATTGTTTTGTCCTGTAGGCTACACAAACTGGTAAATAATACGACACTTTATTAAACTATTCATCTGTTGTTCGTATTATTTTGTTTGGCCTACAATGATTTATTTGTTTTAATTGTAACATACAAGTAATTCGTTCAGATTTTGTTTTTATACGAAAACTTACATATCATTATGTTAAGTTGGCGAAAACTAAATAAAGATCATTATATGTACAAATGTATTGCAAAAATTTGATTGGTACCACATTTATTACAAATATGCAATTAAAGGTATGTTGATTTTTCGGCAACAAGTCAAGATAAGGTACAGTTTTGACATGCAATAATTACTGACGCTTTATTTGAACTTAAAACAAAGTAGCCATTAATGCTTGAAATTGCAGAATTTAACACAGAAAGCAATAGGGCTATGAATTAGTTGTTTAATACCTTAAAGATGATAAAACATAGTTACTTCAAATATAATAAGTCATTTCGTTTTGCATGATTTCAATATAAACTGTAGATTTACTGAATCAATAAAAGCAATACTGTCATGCCCATAAACATAAACTTTACCCAGAGCACATGGGCTTTTTAACCTTCCTTAGACGTCCGAGATTATCATGTGTCCACTGTTCAAAACTAAGATGTAGTAATTTCAGCCGATAACAACGTCTCAAGCAATTTAATGTGAATATGCGTCAATCATTTTTATGATTAGACTACAAAATGTCTTACTATTCACAGCAAATCTAGATACAACATTTGCTTTCATTTTCAACCTTCATAAAAAAAACATGGATATATAGTCTTGTCAAGACATGAATGCCTTAAAACCATTTTCCTTGAGTTTAAAATATCAATTATTCTAAATAATGTTTTCAGACGATGCATACAAAAGCGACGGCGTCAAAAGCCGAAAGCACTCCTACGATTTCACCTTGCAATCATTTAATATTGCAATAATATCACATCTTTCATATATTTTAGAACTTGTGTAAAATCGATTATCTAGTCTCATCACTCGTAAATCGAAAATGAAAGATAAACATTTACAGCGAAAGCGCTATCATCAATTAGCTTCAGATCAGTACTTACGTAGAAGTAAGACTTCAAGAAAACATGAAAAAAAATACATCCCTACAATTTAGCATTTTGTTTGTGTATAGTATAAAATCATTCAATACTATAAAATTCCGAAAATTAAAAACTTCCGTGTATAATAAAAAAAAAAGTTTCCTGTTCATTTTTGGTCTCCTAAAAACGATAATTATGTACTTCAACAAATAATTATTTCCTGCAGCATATATTTAACATATTATAATCATTTGAATTCAGCATGTGTTTAATAGGGTAACATTTTTTTTTTTTTTTTCGCTACAAGCTTAATGAACGTAACTTTTACCTTATTTTCGTAGACAATTTGTTAATACGTAACACAACAAGAGCAAGCAACTTGCAAATGAAATACATAAAATATATAGAATAATTTTATTTTTGAATAAGACTTTATCGACAAGAACAGCAAGCAAGGCAAACTAGATGTGTGCGTATCCACATTTGTATGTCGAAATGTCACATTTTTCGTGATGCGCAAATATTGAATTTCTGCAAATTTCAAGTGTATAGCCATTTTAAATTTGCCATTTATAAGTATCATCCGCATATAATAACCTTCAAACTATGAATTTGCCAATTCCGAATATTGTTTCATCATGCATGATAAATTTCATTTTGAAAAGAAGGTTGTTTCCAGAATTACGCAAGATTGGTGTATGCAATCCAATCATAATGATGTATTAAAATGAAACAAACATGTCATGTGATTATCGAAAAAGAATTGTTCCAGTAGCATGACATTTGCCAAGAATTCCACAACAATATGCGAGCAAACCTTAGCACTTTTGCCATCAAAGCTGTCTAGCTAAATCAAAACGATTTCCACGTGGCGTTCATCATTAATAAAGGACTCGTTTTGTCATTTTAGAAAGAAAAAGACTGTAAATAAATTAGAATTTAAAGCAAATACGGACGAGGGGATGATGTTATTGATGAATTAAAGAATAAGAAATCTACTGGCTTAGACTGTAATCCAGTGTTTGAGCAGAAAGTTGATGAACCAAGCTATGTCAAAAAAAACGTCTCGTCCTTTTTCTAAAATAAACAAGTTCATCGGAAGATACCAAGACCTTGTAAATTAAAATGTTTCGTATCAACTTCAGCAATAATGAAAGAAGTTTTTGAAATATAGATTCTAGGTACTGACGTTGTTTGCCATTTTAATTATGTGTAATAGTTGGATTTTATTTGGAATTTGTCTTGGTATAAACTGTAAAATTTACTATGTAATCCATTTTTTAAAATATACTTTTGATGTGGCTCGGTATTCAGACATCCCACTGTCGTGTTAATTATTCTATGGTCGTAATACTTACTAATTTTCCATTTTTTTATTGAAATAGATAAAAAGATTATAACATTGTCATAAGCTGCAACACAATTGTTGACATCTTTACTTATGTTGTCTACTTGTCATTTTTGCTCGCATATTGTTGTGGAATTCTTGGCAAATGTCATGCTACTTGGAACAATTCTTTTTCGATAATCACATGACATGTTTGTTTCATTTTAATACATCATTATGATTGGATTACATACACCAATCTTGCGTAATTCTGGAAACAACCTTCTTTTCAAAATGAAATTTATCATGCATGATGAAACAAGCTTCCACAATAATAAAATTAACGGTACCAATTTTCTTGCACCAGATGCACATTTCGACAATACATGTCTCTTTAGTGATGCTCGTGGCCAATATATTTGAAATCCAAAGCTGATATAAAAGATGAAGAGCTATAATCCAAAAGGTCCAAAAAGTATAGCCAAATCCGTGAAAGGAATCAGAGCTTTGCATGAGGGAGATACATTCCTTAATTTATAATAATTTCTATCATTTTGTAACAGTAAATTTTAATAACACAAAAAATCCGTATTTTCATGCCAGTACCGAAGTACAGTTCACAAGAAAATAAATGAAAAACTAGATATAAATCGTGTTTTCATTATCCTATAACAAAACAATAATTGTTAGTATTGAATGCTACTTTAAGTAATTGTATAGGGTTGTTAAAGCGTTGACCGCTTGTTCATGTTTAGCATTGGAGCGTTTCTGCGCTTTATACAAAACGAACTTCGATTTACGCTTCAACAACCAAATTTTACAAAAAGAAGCATTCAATTCTTAAAAAAAAGTTAATTAATTGTGAATTTGATTCCAATTGTGAGTTGTTTATTATGGGTATTGTATGGTTGTGTTTTAGCATCTGGTACGTTAAAAGGTAAAGAAATCTTAAATGAATTCATATCAAATAGCTCTTAGGGAGCTACCATTTGATTTTTATGGGGGCTAGGATGAAAAATATTGTCCTGCATTTTTGTTTAAGTTGTGATCTCTGTCCTGCCTTTTTATTTTTCCCTCTATTCTCTATTCGGTCCTGAATTTTTTTTTTATTAGTTTGTCCTGACTTTTTTCATCAATTGTCATCCTGCCTTTTTTTTTTTTTTTTTTGGCAAAGTGTCTCACCCTGCCTTTTTTTGTTTTACTCAGAACTCCTGTCCTGCCTATTTTTTTCAAATTTCATCCTAGCCCCCCCCCCCCTAAAATCAAATGGAGCATTTTGTTAACTAGACAGTTAACGTTCGTTGTTAGCTACGCGAGTTATCTCCCCAACTCCACGAACGGGAAATGGGCAAATGAAAGAGAAACGACTTCGTGAGGTCCATCATGAATATTGCTGTGCTATCTCAAAAGTTCAAAGAAATAATAAGCAGAATGACTCCAATCAAAAATCTTAGTAACTAACCCACTATGAGTGAGACTTTTACCACTACTTTTGTTATACACACGCATGAGCAGGTACACAATATATGACTCGTGTTCATTTCAACAAAAAGTAAAATCGCATGAACAACAACATTTTAACCGAAAAACAAAATACACCAGTGACAGTTCTGCTTCTAGTCGTATCAAACTATTTGAAATACAAATCAGACTTGAGACCCAATACACCTTATCGCTAATCCCGGCTGACCCGGCCGCTTGAGCTTTTGACGTATACAACAATCACTTTTCCATTGTCACGTGGCGTCAGACATTTTGTTTTGTGATGTCAAAACTTTACGGGAATCTGTGTGATATCCAGTAATGGCGGACAAATAGCGATAAGGTTTATACTATTGGCAAATTCATAGTTTTGAACGAAATTCAGTGTATATATATGGCAGTAGCTATTTGTCCGGCTAGCCGGACGAATAGTACCAGGACTATTTGTCCGGCCAATACAATGCGCATGTCACTATTAGTGTGTGCGTGTAATATTATCTTCAGCAGCACCAGGGGGTAGCACATATCCAGAAATCAACGCCACTTTGCTTATTTGAATATTATACTATTGAAAGAAATCGGATACGGGTCACGGAATTTATATTGAAATGATAGGGAATTTTGTAAAAATGTCTGTTTTAATTTTAATTTAAGTGATAGACAGGTTGCCGGGGCAGAAAATAAATATACACAACAATATACACCATTTGAACGGAACATAATGACTGTTGTTGCAAAAATCAAGGTTCCTGAGCTATTTTAAAAATCGAAGCGAGAGGCTTTTAACATTGCAGGGGAAAATACTGGCTGAAATGGCAGAAACGTCAAATTTGCAAACTTCGTGTTGAAAATTGGCTAACAAAATTATTAGAAAAACAGGTTGTCGGGTGAAACTTGAATGTCCAAAGAATAAGCAAGTTCAAGCCTTGTATGTGTAGTCATTGAACTCTAGGTTGCCATGTAAGGTTAAAATGCCCCTATTTCAAGAAGAATGAACTCACGAAACATGAACAATTCACTAAATTCGCGTTTATTGTTTTGATTTTGACCGCCTGACAACTTTACGGAAATATCAAAGGGATTGTAGATAAGGATTCTGTGACAGGCAACTTATACTATCCGTGTTTTAAAGATTTTAGTGATATCAAGCCAGTCCAGTTCAAACTTTTATTACGTGGTACAATTCTCATTTACATATTATGAATATTAATTAGCAAAAGCACTTCTAATTTCTGGCTATGAAATGTTTGTAATCTTTATTTATGTTATTGTTAGGGCCCATGGAATCTTGTTACTGGTAATTGAAATTGTTGTTTTCTTTATACTAGTATGTAGTCCAATGTGGATAATGAATAATTAGAAAAAAATCATATATATCTCCATTTTAAGAAGAGAGAAGAAATTACATGTAAAACAAACTCGGGCCGTGTTTGATTCGTGCATTTTAAGTTAATATACAGGATTTTGTCTAGCTGAAACAGGTTGTCTGTAGCCGTCAAAGAGAATTATAGACACCTCGACATAAAGTTATCCATATTTCGAGTGAGAGGTTGGAAATTTTTCTATAATCCCCTCCCCCCCCCCCAAAAAAAAAAAAAGGAAACAGCACTGTTTAAATCTTATTCAGAAATTCAAGGTGGGATTTTATTTAATTTACGTGAGGGAGTCTGGTGACACGGTGTAATCCTTTTCCTGAATTCCTCTTTTCTTTTTTTTCCAGATCCCAACTTTGTTGTCCCCCATATTTCATTACCCCACTTTTTATAATTCTATACCCAACATCCCCACTTTTGGTAACCTTGTCCCCCATACCCACCCCACTATATCCAATTTCGAGGTCTAATTGCAAGATTCATTTGCGAAATATAATATAATTAGACATGCCATTGTAAAGGCCTTTCTCAACTACTCTTGCTTTGAACATCTTTTCCAACATTTATACAGCAGTATATAGCGAGGATTGTATCATTCTTCGAAGTTCATTCTATCGTATTCAATTGTAAAATTCAAAAAAATGCAAAATTTATCACAAAATTAATATTAATATCGCTGTTTTCAGCCATGATCTTAAAATTGAAAATCAGTGCTCGGATTATACGCGACCCCTGGTGCTGCAGAAGATAATATTACACGCACTTCCGAATTCACATAATGACACGCGCATTGCAATGGCAGGACAAATAGCCCTGGCACTATTCGTTCGGCTACCCGGACAAATAGCCACTCCATATATATATATATAAACTAATCTAAATTGAAAACTACGTTCAAACCTATGATTGCGTTGGATAAAAACCGCAATTTTTATACGTGTGCATGTAAAACAAATTTCGTTATAGAAGGGTCTAAAAACAACACAAACAACATTTTCTAAAAGACCAAAAAAGTGAAAAAGTATATTTAAACAAAACGCATTTGACTAACATGTCGAACAACTGATGTTCTTTAACCCTGCTGACTGCCATTGGCGATTGCCAAATAAAATTGATCACAAGATGTAACAAAATGGATCTTAATATAAATTTAATACTAAACAGAAAAAAAAATCAACTTGTGACCACGATGTTATGCCACAAACATACGGTGTCAATATTTTTTTAGTACACCAGATCCGGATTTCGACAATAAATGTTTCTTCAGTGATGTCAGGGATCGACACGGTATTTGGAAGGCCATATAAAAAGTACCCTCATTTTTAGATAGACTCTTGAATTTTAAGAGTCAATATAGGATGAACGGATCATATAACACGGAGGGAAAATATGATACAACCCCAAACGAAAAAATATAAACGAGTCTAAATTGAAAACTACGTTCAAACCTATGATTGCGTTGGATAAAAACCGCAATTTTTATACGTGTGCATGGAAAACAAATTTCGTTGTAGAAGGGTCTAAAAACAGCACAAACAACATTTTCTAAAAGACCAAAAAAGTGAAAAAGTATATTTAAACAAAACGCATTTGACTAACAGGTCGAACAACTGATGTTCTTTAACCCTGCTGACTGCCATTGGCGATTGCCAAATAAAATTGATCACAAGATGTAACGAAATGGATCTTAATTTAAATTTAATACTTAACAGAAAAAAAATTAACTTGTGGCCACGATGTTATGCCACAAACATACGGTGTCAATATTTTGTTAAGTACACCAGATCCGGATTTCGACAATAAATGTCTCTGCAGTGATGTTAGGGGTCGAAACGGTATTTGGAAGGCCATATAAAAAGTACCCTCATTTTTAGATAGACTCTTGAATTTTAAGAGTCAATATAGGATGAACGGATCATATAAACCGGAGGGAAAAATATGATACAAGCCCAAACGAAAAAATATAAAACGAGTCTAATTGAAAACTACGTTCAAACCTATGATTGCGTTGGATAAAAACCGCAATTTTTATACGTGTGCATGTACAACAAATTTCGTTGCAGATTGTTCTAAAAACAGCACAAACAACATTTTACAAAAGACCAAAAAAGTGAGAAAGGATATTTAAACAAAACGCATTTCACTAACAGGTCGAACAGCTGATGTTCTTTAACCCTGATGACTGCCATTGGCAATTGCCAAATAAAATTGATCACAAGATGTAACAAAATGGATCTTAATATAAATTTAATACTAAACAGAAAAAAAAATTAACTTGTGGCCACGATGTTATGCCACAAACATACGGTGTCAAAATTTGTTTTCTACACCAGATCCGGATTTCGACAATAAATGTCTCTGCAGTGATGTTAGGGGTCGAAACGGTATTTGGAAGGCCATATAAAAAGTACCCTCATTTTTAGAAAAAGTACCCTCATTTTTAGATAGACTCTTGAATTTTAAGAGTCAATATAGGATGAACGGATCATATAAACCGGAGGGAAAATATGATACAAGCCCAAACGAAAAAATATAAACGAGTCTAAATTGAAAACTACGTTCAAACCTATGATTGCGTTGGATAAAAACCGCAATTTTTATACGTGTGCATGTACAACAAATTTCGTTGCAGATTGGTCTAAAAACAGCACAAACAACATTTTATAAAAGACCAAAAAAGTGAAAAAGGATATTTAACAAACGTTTTGCACTAACAGTCGAACACTGATGTTTTTAACCCTGATGACTGCCATTGGAATTGCCAAATAAAATTGATCACAAGATGTAACAAATGGTATCTTAATATAAATTTAATACTAAACAGAAAAAAAATTAAACTTGTGCCCACGATGTTATGCACAACATCTGTTGTCAAATTTTTTATCATAACCAGATCCGATTTCGACAATAATGTCTCTTCAGTGATGTTAGGGATCGAAACGATATTTGGAAGGTTCCATTAATAAAGTATCCTCATTTTTAGAAAAAGTAACCTCATTTTTAGATAGACTCTTGAATTTTAAGAGTCAATATACGATGAACGGATCATATACACCGGAGGGAAAAATATGATACAGCCACAAACGAAAAAATATTAAACGATCTAAATTGAAAACTACGTTCAAACCTATGATTGCGTTGGATAAAAACCGCAATTTTTATACGTGTGCATGTTAAACAAATTTCGTTGTAGAAGGGTCTAAAAACAGCACAAACAACATTTTCTAAAAGACAAAAAAGTGAAAAAGTATATTTAAACAAAACGCATTTGACTAACAGGTCGAACAACTGATGTTCTTTAACCCTGCTGACTGCCATTGGCGATTGCCAAATAAAATTGATCACAAGATGTAACAAAATGGATCTTAATATAAATTTAATACTAAACAGAAAAAAAAAAATTAACTTGTGACCACGATGTTATGCCACAAACATACGGTGTCAATATTTTTTTAGTACACCAGATCCGGATTTCGACAATAAATGTCTCTTCAGTGATGTTAGGGATCGAAACGGTATTTGGAAGGCCATATAAAAAAGTACCCTCATTTTTAGAATAAGGACCTTGAATTTTAGATACACTTAATGAAATTTTAATAAATGAGGAATGAATGATCAATCATAACCGAAGGAAAATATAACGAGTCCAAACTGAAAACACAATGGGAAAAAACGATTTATCGTGTGCATGTAAAACAAATTTCGTTGTAGAAGGGTCTAAAAACAGCACAAACAACATTTTCTAAAAGACCAAAAAAGTGAAAAAGTATATTTAAACAAAACGCATTTCACTAACAGGTCGAACAACTGATGTTCTTTAACCCTGCTGACTGCCATTGGCGATTGCCAAATAAAATTGATCACAAGATGTAACAAATGGATCGTTAATAAATTAAATACTAACAGACAAAAAAATTAACTTGTGGCCACGATGTTATGCCACAAACATACGGTGTCAATATTTTTTTAAGTACACAGATCCGGATTTCGACAATAAATGTCTCTTCAGTGATGTTAGGGGTGAAACGGTATTTGGAAGGCCATATAAAAAGTACCCTCATTTTTAGATAGACTCTTGAATTTTAAGAGTCAATATAGGATGAACGGATCATATAAACCGGAGGGAAAATATGATACAACCCAAACGAAAAAAATATAAACGTGTCTAAATTGAAAAATACGTTCAAACCTATAATTGCGTTGATAAAAACCGCAATTTTATACGTGTGCATGTAAAACAAATTTCGTTGTAGATGGTTCTAAAAACAACACAAACAACATTTTCAAAAGACCAAAAAAGTGAAAAAGTATATTTAAACAAAACGCATTTGACTAACATGTCGAACACTGATGTTCTTTAACCCTGATGACTGCCATTGGAATTGTCAAATAAAATTGATCACAAGATGTAACAAAATGGATCTTAATATAAATTTAATACTAAACAGGAAAAAAAAATTAACTTGTGGCCACGATGTTATGCCACAAACATACGGTGTCAAATTTTGTTTTAGTACACCAGATCCGGATTTCGACAATAAATGTCTCTGCAGTGATGTTAGGGAATCGAAACGGTATTTGGAAGGTCATATAAAAAGACCCTCATTTTTAGAAAAAGTACCCTCATTTTTAGATAGACTCTTGAATTTTAAGAGTCAATATAGGATGAACGGATCGTATAAACCGGAGGGAAAATATGATACAAGCCCAAACGAAAAAATATAAACGAGTCTAAATTGAAAACTACGTTCAAACCTATGATGCGTTGGATAAAAACCGCAATTTTTATACGTGTGCATGTAAAACAAATTTCGTTGTAGATGGTATAAAAACAGCACAAACAACATTTTCTAAAAGACCAAAAAAGTGAAAAAGTATATTTAAACAAAACGCATTTGACTAACAGGTCGAACAACTGATGTTCTTTAACCCTGTGACTGCCATTGGAGATTGCCAAATAAAATTGATCACAAGATGTAACAAAATGGATCTTAATATAAATTTAATACTAAACAGAAAAAAAAATTAACTTGTGGCCACGATGTTATGCCACAAACATACGGTGTCAATATTTGTTTTAGTACACCAGATCCGGATTTCGACAATAAATGTCTCTTCAGTGATGTTAGGGATCGAAACGTATTTTGGAAGGCCATATAAAAAGTACTCTCCATTTTTAGAAAAAGTACCCTCATTTTTAGATAGACTCTTGAATTTTAAGAGTCAATATAGGATGAACGGATCATATAAACCGGAGGGAAAATATGATACAAGCCCAAACGAAAAAATATAAACGATTCTAAATTGAAAACTACGTTCAAACCTATGATTGCGTTGGATAAAAACCGCAATTTTTATACGTGTGCATGTCAAACAAATTACGTTGTAGAAGGGTCTAAAAACAGCACAAACAACATTTTCTAAAAGACCAAAAAAGTGAAAAAGTATATTTAAACAAAACGCATTTGACTAACAGGTCGAACAACTGATGTTCTTTAACCCTGCTGACTGCCATTGGCGATTGTCAAATAAAATTGATCACAAGATGTAACAAAATGGATCTTAATATAAATTTAATACTAAACAGAAAAAAAATTAACTTGTGGCCACGATGTTATGCCACAAACATACGGTGTCAATATTTTTTTAGTACACCATATCCGGATTTCGACAATAAATGTCTCCTCAGTGATGTTAGAGATCGAAACGGTATTTGGAAGGCCATATAAAAAGTACCCTCATTTTTAGAAAAAGTACCCTCATTTTTAGATAGACTCTTAAATATATAATATACAACTCGTCTAAACATCAACCCAACAATGTTAGATATTTAAATTTGCTTTCGCAAATTTTTTTGTTCTTCCCTCGCCGGGATTCGAGCCCATGCTACTGAGATATCTGATCACAAG
Source organism: Mytilus edulis (assembly GCA_019925275.1). Classification (NCBI taxonomy): domain Eukaryota; kingdom Metazoa; phylum Mollusca; class Bivalvia; order Mytilida; family Mytilidae; genus Mytilus; species Mytilus edulis. Next base: position 14,933,211 of record CM034358.1, read on the forward strand.
ATGTAACAAAATGGATCTTAATATAAATTTAATATTAAACAGAAAACAATAAACTTGTGGCTAAGATGTTATGCCATAAACATAAGGTGTCAATATTTTTTTTGTACACCAAATCCGGATTTCGATAATAAATGTCTCTTCATTGATGTTAGGGATCGAAACGGCATTTGGAAGGCAATATAATTTATCCTCAATTTAAGATAGACTCTTGAATTTAAGGAATCAATATAGGATGAACGGATCATATAAATCGGAGGGAACATATGATACAAGCCCAAACGAAAAAATATAAACAAGTCTAAATTATATATATATTTAGCGTCAACTTGTAGGTAACGAATAAGTATCGGTATATTGTTTTTGGATGTGTGTGTGTGTTGACCTAAAAAGGCGTTGGCATGTCCAGTTTTTTATGCAATTAAATTTAAGGATAATCTAAAATTAAGTGAAAAATATGAAAGGATTCTAAAGGCAAATCAAACTAAAGGCAACATTTATAACATGTGGAAAAAAAGCTTACAGTAAAAGAATACGAAAAAACAATCAGATTCCGTTTACAAAACATTCTGTATACATAAACTAAGAATTGCGTACTATGACATTTACCTAAGAATAAGTATGTCATTCAAGTCTCAGTTCCCAAGGGGAAATCATAAACATGTGTGTTCGAAAAATTTAGGGAAAGTAAAATCTAAATTTAAATATTTATATATAAGAGTAAACTATTATAGGTCAAAGTGCGTTTGAACAGCAAGCTATAAAGGGCCCCACAATGACAAGTTAACTCCCTAGTGGAGTGATCAAGCCAACAATTTTTCAACTTTAATGCACCACCCGACCTGCAGGCTAAATTAGGATTTTTTGGAAAGAGAAATGTTTATTCATTAATTTTTGCCTGGTCGAAGAATTGAAATAAGGTGCAATTTTTTTTCAAATAAGGTAAAAGGTTAGTGATTGAGTTTTTCACTATTGTCGATTTATTTCACAAGAGGTTATAAATAGTCTCAAAAACATACATAAATAATGTGGCGGGGTTAAACATGTTAGCGGGGTCCCAACCCTCCCCTAACCTTGGACAGTGGAATAACAGTACACCATAAGAACGAACTATAAAAATCAGTTGCAAAAGGCTGAACTCATCAGATGGAAAAAAATACAATTGGACGTGGCCGGGTACTTGTACATCCCGACAACAAAAAGACACTAGGAACAGATCTGAGAGTACTCGCAGTTATCTGACAGCTATTTCAAAGCCACTAAAAACTAATAAAAAAAATCATGCATCTAAGACTAAACTATTAATCTGTACACATCCAACAGCCAACGGATTTAGTATAAAGACGTCTTAAACAGTCAGATAAAATCATGACCTTGCATGTGCAATGCCAAGTTACAGGTATCGACAGATTGCAATGAAGCGTCAGTTATAATCGGTTTTTTTTCCATGTTCAAGAACTTTTTGTTTTTATAAGTAACATTTTATTTTTCTATAAGTAACATTTTGATATAACAATTACCGATACGAGGAAGCGAGTAATGTCGGGATATTTTCTCGCATCATTGTCCTGTGCTGTCTGAATACATGAACCATGTGAGCAGTAGTCTTTTTTTATATCTTACATGTACACGTAAGAACATGTTTTTGTTGTTTATAATGTCTAGGGATAAATTCGGATAAATTATCTTAACTCGTCTGACACGGGACTATTTACTTCATGAAGTATTATACATTTTGTAGATGTGATTGCGTATTGAATGTTTGTCGACCTCTATATGTATTGGGTTTTTTTTTAATTTATTGCGTCTTTTGATGTAGACCAATATAAAAAAAAAATAACTTGAAGGTTACGAAATTCCTTTTTGTGTAAATTTCTGGAGAACCACATCAATTTCGACAAACCTAGCAAATACAAAACAGTATGACGGCTATGACAGGAAGTATTGCCAGTAACTATTAATTTATCTAAAATAACTTTAGTATTCATACTCCCTGTACTCTTCACGTGCAAAACAACTGATATTATTTCTTAATTGTATATGTTACATCATTATCAGAATCCAGGGCCGTAACTACATTGAGGCAAATGAGGCAAATGCCTCATGTTAGAAATTTCAAAAAAAAAAAAAAAAATGAAACAAAAGATTGTCTTAATATCAAATTGATTTCACGGAAAGTGTCTAACAAGAAGCAAGTTCTCTTCACTATCTGGTGTCGTCCCTGCATGTTTTTCGTGATCCATGTTTCTTTTTTACTTTTAGTTTTCAGAGTTGATGGTCTATTGTTTGAACTTCAGTGTCCCGGGTTTGTCTTTTGCTTATTTATTGTCGTACTTTATGACAATAGTTTGAGTGTTGATTTTCATTTGTAAACGTGTGGTTTTGCAATGTTGCATGCCCACCGATGTCCAGATATTGTGCGAGAAAATGTTTTAAGAATATACAAGACACAGAAAAAAATGGTCGTTTCTGCATGGAGAATTGAATTTGATATCAAAGAATTCACAACTGGCTACTTTTGGTTGATAAAACTAGATAGCTTACATGGTTTAAATGAAAGTAAGGTCACCAATTTTCCGGTATCAAATAATTTGACAAAAAGCAATAATGTATTGCCATAATATTATGACCATTTCCATTGATGGGTTAAACTTACATTAAGTCATGTTCAGACCCTTTTACAGAAAATAAAGGAATATGGAGTAAATGTGCACGAAACCTAATCGCACACAAAGTCAATGCATAAAAAATACTAATGATCAATCATTTGGTCAAAGTTGATGGAGGGTCTTCAACAATAAAAGAATCATTTATACCGTAAAACAGGGTCAAGTGTCCCTAGTGTCGACTTTTAGCAGTACTAGTATTTAAGGCATAATACTGCACTGTCACTATATTTCAATCTAGTCATAAAAATATCACCAAAGTCTAATCACAATACAAGACCAAAACAGACAGACAGATCCGGTATTAATGATTATGAGAATTACGAATTTTGCTTTGTCCTACATATCGGTCTTTTAATGTTGACCATAAAACCTTAAAGTCTTAAAATACAATAAATCTATGTTTTTGCTTTCAGACCAGAATATTGTCGAAAAAAAGCTAAAAATTAATTGCAATTCAATGTCAGAAAGAGTCTGGGAAACGCTCAGAATACACGATTTTGCGTTAGTTTTCTCAGAGCTTATGGGGGCCTTGAGCGGCCCCAGTCCCCTCACCAAAATTTTTTCGCCTCGCTCCGCTCGGCGATATGTTTTGCCTCATTATTTGAAGAGGCTAGTTACGGCCCTGGAATCAAAAAATAAAAAAAAGGGTCCAGATTTTAGAGGCCTAATAACCGCTACTGGTTTGATAAGTATACTGACAAATAAAGTACTGGTCTTCGGAATGGGGCAGTCCTGTCTGCGTATTCATTTCTCCGTTTCACCAACTTTTGACAAATCAAGTACTGGGCATCGCAAGGGGGCAGTCCTGTCTGCGTATTCATTTCACGAATTTTAAACTTTCTCTTTACAGATAAATGAAATATAAATAATATTAAACATGCATGAATGCATGGATTAGTTTTTGTCCATGTTTCTTTAACCTTAAAAATTGAAAGAATATCCCATATTCCAATTTGATATTATTGAGGAATGGTAGAACCTTTAACACAGGATTTTGTCTTTACTTATTCGGGACTACGGAATTTCGTTTCTTTATATTCGGGGTTTCGGAATCGGACACCCCTAAACCCTAACCCCTAAATTTATAGATTCTGGAACTAAAATACCACCAACTATTTCCAGAAATAATTTGAAATTACGGAACTACATGTACAAACGTCAAAAACTCCATTCCAATTCCCCTGTACCCATATATACTTACTCTATAGATAGAATCATATACATGTATTTTATCTCATTCTATCCCTAGTTTGTCTACTCTTTGTCAGCATAAAAGCGAGTTTAATATTTTGTAACTGCGACTGTATGATGGTGCTTACAGGAAAGCTTAATTCCCTTTTGCAAACAAAACTGTTACTACCGATGCTGCTACCGAATTGCTGATGGAGAAGGAATTGGAAGAAGACATTGATCATTGTGTTGATGATGATGTGCTACCTTTAGACACACAGACTGTCCTGAAACAAACTGAAAACTTGGACAAGAGCATGAATGGGTGGCGAGAGATAGTGCGGTCTTGTCATGCTCCATGTTCATCTCGATAAAGATATCAGATTATGATTCTGAAACGATTTGACTGAACTGGCCATAGAAAAATTTGGAAAACTCTACTGAATCGATGTTTGTTCTATGTTCTGGCAGCAGACTCAAATCAGTGATATTTGGATGATTATCTTACATATAAATTTGAATAAAGTTGTTAAAACTTTGGTGTTAGAAAAGTCTTAAAATATGAAAAATTTATATAAAAAGTGTCCAAATTCAAAACATTATCAAACTCTCTAAAATGCCTAGAATGCAGGATTTTGCACCATTCAATTCATACTCTCAGAAAAAAATTTCGGCTCAATTATTTTGCCTCACTTAAATAAGATGCCGAGCTACGGCCTTGACCCAACTATATCAGTCCTATTCAGGACCGATAACTCTGTCGATATATATTATAGGGTATACAATATTGTTGGAATCAGAGCAATCGTATTATACGACGTCTCTGTTCAAATGTATACAATAACATTTTTTTACATAAGTTAAACTTTATATCGATTCAATGAATGCCTGGATTTAGCTTAAAATATTGAATTAAAAAAAATAATAATAAAATAATATGCAATGAAGCCGTCTCGTTGAATTTCCTATAAAATAATTTAAAAGAATTCATTTAAATTATATTTAAATTTGAATCATAATATTTCTTTAAAATAATTATGTAAACATAAATATTTGAATATCTTTTATATTTTCTTGAAGTTTATCATGATACATACTTCTTCTGATTTGACACGGGAAATTAAGAGAAGATATTTATTTGTACATTTATGAAAACTTTTGTATATCGCAAAATTTAAACTCTGGTAATACATGTATACACCGGATGTGTAATGTCACCTGGTTGCTTTTGGTTTGTACGTCTACCTGACAACATATTGTTACGTAACATTATAACCCAAGTCAGAGTTCACCTGTTCTGTAAAGGGATGAAATTTTAAAGGTATAGAATATTTATCTATAATAACTGTTGGGCATTGGGTGTTTTTCTCATCGGATGGAAACATTTTTTTTGTTCTATAAGGAATGTATAAATATATTTCTAAATTGTTTGTTCTATAAGGAATGTATAAATATATTTCAAAGAAAGATAAAATATACAGAAATCAGGAAAAACGCCTTTAAGAAAAAGAAGAGAAAAATTTATTATGAATTTTATTGTTAATTACACCTTATATAAGAATCAGGGGTTTTGATTGGTTAATAGCCAGTGTATTTTTCACCAATTTACTGTTATCAAATGAATATCGTTCATTTTTAACGCCGCCGGTGTATTTGCTAAAAGGATATGCCTTTTTTACCCTCTCTGCCGTGGTATTTGCCAAAAAATACTCTATCCGACTGGACGCTTGTAACGTCACGATCATCAATGCGTTTTAGTACATTAACATTCGGTGTAATTAAACTAATTAAACAGATATATCATGTTATTGAGGGGTATTTGCGAAAAATACCAGTCTTGAAAATGAATTTCCCTCGCCTTACGCCTCGTGAAATTTAACATTCTCTCGATTGGTATTTTTCGCAAATACCCCTCCTTAACATGATATATCTGTTCAAAACTATTTTCCAGTTACAGTATATCCTGGATATCTGTCAAAATAAATGTTCCCGTGTCACACTTAAAATAATATTTTCTTTATCAAGAAATTTTGAAATCAATCCTATCGAAATGTCACCAAAGAAAACAACAGAAATATCAGAGATTCTGAATGAAATTTTAAATATAATCTAGAAAAGTCTTACTATACAAATCCTTGATTTGATGCAACATTTCCATATACATCATCCGCCATTTGAAAAATCCCGAAAATTCCCTTTTTTAAATCGTTATTTGACAAAATTTGCCCTGAAATTAAACTGTTTTAAGTAGTATTCTTCGCCAGATATATATATGTTTCAATATACTTGTTTTATTTTTATCAACGTAATTTGTTGTACAAGTAGACATGGGTATCGGTTATTTAGCATTGAGTCAACATAGAAATTACGAGAAAAAGGTCATGTTTTACAAGTCTAAAATGATAGACTTTAATCAAAAATTAAACTGTTTGGACCAACATTGTCTGATAGAAATATGTTTGAATATCAAGGATTGATTTGCAAAAGTTAGAAAACGGGTCAAGTTTATGAGAAAATTAAACTTTATTGAAGCATCTATGCATTTTAAATGGGGAAATATAATACAAAATGGCGGCTGGTATACGTCACAGACGTCACGTGATGTCCAACTTAGTTGGATATGAAGATCCTCGAAAGGTACTTTTGTCCCTATAAAGTGTAAAGGGGGGGGGGGGGGAATGAAAAAAAATCTCCTATTTTAACAAACTGGTCATTAATATGAACTGTCCAATATCTTATTTATATAAACATATGAAATCAATATAAAGTTGTTAACCCCAAATGCATTTTAATATTGAACTAGATAAAAAAAAAATACGAAATCCCGAGAAGTCATTACCATTTGTGCACTTACCAATAGGACGTTACCCTCCCCTCAGTGATCGTTCCTCATTATTATCACAATATCAGCTGATAACGTACATTTTCTCGCATACTAGACAGCTTTATTTGTCCTTATTTATCAGAAAATGCTTCGTTGGAACAGACAGTTACGATCATCTTAAGTAAAAGTTACGATCATCGTTGATAAAAATAAATAAAAGTTACGATCATCATCGTGATTTTTTGTATCTCGATTTTCATTCTTCTTGTTGCTTTTCCATCCGGTCCGGAAAAATATTTCAATGGCAATGCTTATAAAGATGTTTCTTGACATGATACAAATCTGAAAAAAGAGGAGAAATCAGCCTTATAAATTTTCCCTATATTTGTGTCCGCCATATTGGGATGATCGTAACTGCAGTTACGATCATCACGTTGACACCGGTGCCCTATGGTTACTCACCCTCTATGGATTCGTAGGGGGTCAGTAGTGAACCGTATAACAAATTAATCGCACGCAGGACTTTTCCTGCTGCGTTTTGTAGAAAAATAAACAATGAAATACATCAACATCAAAGGACGACGTCACCATTAACAGTAGGACGTTGATAGGGGGTCATCATATCGGAGAACATATGATAAATTGGATAAAATCATATTTGTCTGAGAGACAACAAGAAGTCCAATACGCTAACATTAAATCTGATAAATCGTTTGTAAAGAATGGGGTGCCTCAAGGTTCTATTTTAGGTCCGCTGTTATTTTTAATATATATAAATGATTTACCACTTCATGTTAAACAATCCAACATGGATTTATATGCTGATGATTCAACATTGCATTTTGATCATAAAACATTGAAGAAATAAACAGCATATTGCAAAATGATTTAAATGCTATACAATCTTAATTGGTGTAACAATAACAGTATGAAAATCAATGCACAAAAAACTAAGTGTATGAAATTAGGTTCAAAACAAAAACTTACACACCTCTCAGAATTATGTAATACCGTCAACGAAACATGTATTAAGTGTCCATTCTTTCAAATTACTTGGAATTGACATTGATGAAAATTTAAGCTGGGAAGATCATGTTGGTCGTATATGTAAAATTATCTCATCTAAAATATCACTTTTATATAAAATTAAAGTATATTTGCCAATACACACAAGGCAACTATTTTATAATGCATATATTCTACCATATATAAACTATTGTAGTTCAGTTTGGGGAAATTTATTACAAAAAGATTCAGATAGAATCATAAAACTTGAAAAAAGAGTAGCAAGAATTATACTGGAATACGATATTTCTATTCCATCTAATTTCCTGTTTTCTCATTTTAAATGGCTATCTTTTACCAAAAGAATAAAATACCAATAATCAATTCTAATGTATAAAATTGTAAATGGACTAACACCTGATTACTTAGAATAGAAAATAAGACTAGTTCTAATTGAGTTACCCTCTTTAAATAAAGAATTTATTATTATTAGTATTATAATTATATTGTCTCGATTCATTGCTGTTTGCTTGTTTTCTTCATGTTCAATTTATGCACCTGTGGCTAATCCCGATTTTGATCTCATTTCAGAACTAAAGTGCGCAATGATGTGCTTTGTACGCATCCATCGAAGTACAGCGGGGTTTTTCTTGTCAGTCCTATATGATGCCTTTACAACCTTTAGAATCTTTAGTATTATAGTTTTCTCTGTAGCCATATCACTCCAGATACTATTTAAGGCTCCATGTTTATGTATGATTGAAAACTCACCTGACATAAAGACATATTTTACCGTTTCAGACAGATTCAACATATCAAATATGTATCGGCCGGTGTACATCTTACATAGTTCGTCCGAGTGGTAATGAAAAAGCATCGAAACATTGCAGCTACCATTTTCAAATGTAAAAGCCACTACCCATTCCGTTCAGCCCTAATGTTCAATATCTCAACTGCACGATGAAACATATCCCGAAATGCAAAGGTTGGTGATAGTTTACAAGAGTGTATTCTGAATTCTTCAATCAATGGCAACATATGTTCTTTAACATTAGAAAAAAAACCGTGACATATACACTTGGCTTAATATTAATTGACGAATTTCGTCTTAACACCAATTGAAGAATTATTTTAAATTAAACAAAAGAGCCATGAGAGCTTGCCTCATATACCAAGTTCATCATCGAACACGTCTGGAATAGACCATTTTACATTCGGTCAACAGCATATAATTAATTATCAAATGTTTGCACAGCATATTGTTGACCAGCACTTTTTGACATATCTAAACACTGTTTCATAGTTGTAAATACTATTGTCATGTCGAGGCTTGGCATCTGTAACCGGGGCATAGGCTACAGACGATATTTCAGATTTAGCCTTTTGTAAGAACTGGTCCAAAATGGAAGAATGTGTTCAGTGCTTTCTGCAGAAAATGGAATCGAATCTAAATTTTGTTTCGAAAGAAGTCGCAGAAAAATAAAAGACAGGACAGATATATCTCGGTGTTCGATGAAACAAAACACAATCTTCCCATAAATATCAAAATAACAAGGAGGTCCATAACGTTCTGTTGGCTTGTCGAAAGTTAAAGATTTGTATTCGAATCATTCAACGTCAAAGATCTTTCTAGTCCCCGTTTAACCTTTATGGAACTCATGTGAGCCTTTGATGATTCGTTTTGATACTGAAATACAACTCTAGCCTTGGAGTGAAATGTATTTTTACCAACGATTGTTTTAGCTTTCTGTTCTCTCCTGTATAATACGACCACCTATTCTAAATACAGCAATACCATTAGGTATATAGGACATGTCTTGGATTCTGCCTATTTCCAAATTTGGTAAACTAGTCCGATATCTACATACGTCGAATAGGATGCACAAAAACCATGACAGTTTGGTTATTCAAAAATATATTTAGAGCCAAATTCATGGTGTAACTGTAATGCCAAAGCAAGATAAAATGGGGTTAATAGGTTTATGTTTAAAGCAAGTATGCAATCAGTTATTGCCAGGACTTTTCGCAGTTTGTCGAAGTTTAGAAACATTACGTCTACTATCTTTCAATGAGCACCAGAATAACAAGGAGATCCGTAACATATTCATTGAACTATAATGCCAGTTAAAAATCCTCATTTAAGTTAATGTATGAGAAACACTGACTTGGAATGGCTTCAAAACTTTACAAAAAGAAGTTTAAAACATTTTAATTCGGAAAATCATGAAATTATCAATGTATTCTAAATTTACAAATGTTGTAACCACTTCAATCTTTAAAATAATACAGAGTGTGCTTTCACTAAACTGAGTAAAAATAAACAAAATTTAGAAAAAAATAAGGAATTATAGTTTTACATTATGAATAAACATATAAACTCTGTGTAAAATGCAATATCATATGTCAAAAGACCGAAAAAAAGTAACAAAATTCAATTTTTTTCCCCATCTTGAAATTTGAAAAAAATCCAAATGTCTTTTTTCTTTCCATTTTATAAAAAAAACTGCATCGTTTTTTTGCCTGCAGGTATGCCGGTCCATTAAAGTCGTAAAATAAGCACCTTTTTCTTGATCTGTCACTCCGCTACTACAATAACCCAAATGTCATTTAAGGGAAGTATTTATTTTCTTCACGATTTTGTACAGGAAACTCTTTTCATTCATTTGAAGAGTTTTTAGTTTTTCACTAGTAATATCAACCACTTGCGCATGATGTAACGGGAAAGTATTGACTTGTTCTCCTTTGCATTTCTCTAAGCTTCTCTTATAAACAACGATTCAAAAAATATAAATGCTTTATTTTCTCCTATTTAAAACACCTGTAACTAGTTGACAATGCAGTTACAATTAAAGAGATAATTGGTTAAATTCAATTGTTTGTCTGTACCAAGTTAGATTGATATATCAAGCTCCATAATTTGATGAAATATAATGAAATAATTCAACAAGTGTCGTCTGTGTTCTAAAGTACACTCTCCCTGACCCCGGGAGCGTACGTATTTCTAAACCAAGACGAGAACAGAGGCCCAGCCGGTCTGCCGTGAAACCTGTACAGGCAAAGACTTCACCATTTTCACACAAAATAAAAAATTTGAAGTGAAAATGAAGAATAAGGACTTTGAGTTTATGTGTAAGTCTTGAAGAGTTAAACCAATGTATTAACAGGGCTCTTTTGATCAATGAGTTTTAATCATGACATTGGTATTTTAGAGAGTAACAATGAGGTTTGTCTCATCCGTAGTTCTACTGAATTATCACGGTCACGTGACTCTATTGTTGCTGATAGACTGGGGGTCAACCCATGACATGCTTTTCAACTGTGTGTGCTTGTGATTTGATGGTTGATTTTGTATTTATTTTTTTGGTTCGTATGTTAAAAGTTCGTTGAGAACTTTGTATTGTTGACTATACGGTATGGATGTTGTTTATGAAAACCGTACAGAGATCTATAACAGCACGGACGAAAAGAAATCGCAAATTCTTTAATCATTGAGAAATTTTATTACACACAAAAGATGTTAGTAAGGTTTAACAATGTATTAAACATATCTTATCAATTATTTTTTGCACTGTTGACAAAAATTTCCAAGAAAAAAGCAATAAACAAGTAAGAAACTGTATAATAATAAAACAAATTAGATACTAGTCAAATGTCGGGAAAATATTAATGGTATGAAAACACTTTTATGTCGTCATTTCCTCTTATATTTAATGCGTTTCTCTCGTTTTTGGTTTGTGACCCGGATTTGTTTTTTCTATCGATTTATGAGTTTTGAACATCGGTATACTACTGTCGCCTTTATTTAATAAATAAAATTATTCGTCCGGAGAACTTTACTGGAGTTACATTCTTTTTTAGAAACATTTAAGCTCAAAATTTAGAGTCCAATGATTTACTGCTGCTTGTATATTCTTGTGGCGCTGTAAGAAAATCCGGGTATTTGTGAAAGGGTGTTAAACTGTCTATACATTTCAATTCTACTGCAGTATTTGTTTTATTTTGGTCTTTTCAGTGATGCACAACCTAATAAAACGTTAAAGATAAGACATAGTCGAAAGTAACATTCTGCAATATATATAATGATTTAACAAAGTAAAGATTGTTAATATTTCTTCAATGTTTTTGAAATCAAAGTAAACGTATTTATTCTTGAAACAAGATTCATCATTTAGAAAACTTTTTTGTATAACGATTTTTATCAGTTAAATTTTATTTATTAACAAAAGCTAGGCAACCTTTCTGATATTAAAATTTAACTGTCTCCAGTGAAGAAATATCTTAACACGTTTGTTGCAATGCTGGAATCTATACTTCTCTTGAAATACGAAAACATGAAACATAAAAGGATTGGTTTGACAATAAAAGAATTGACTGAAAAACAGGTTCTTACGTTAATTAAATTTTTAGATCAAATGAAAAATGACCATATTCTAAACCTTTAGTCTGTCTTGATTTACACCAAGAAGAAAAGGGTATAACTTGATTTCTTATTTCTTCAATAGCGATATTCATATTCGAAGTACTCATTATAATTTATCATTTGTTGTTAGTTACGGAAATAAAAGCGTTATCATTAGTAACAATAAACGAACTTTAGTCTGAAACAGCAATTCATGTTCTTTACATTAATTTAGATGTTAGAGCATTAAAATTTCATTTATTCAAATGTGCCTTTGATAATACAGTCATGTTAAATTACATGTATTGTCAGGCATCATCTACTGTTTAAATAAAACTCCTCAAAGAAACAGGACTTATAATTTCGATTATACATTAAGGTTTTATTTCGTCTACACAAGACATATCTTATAAGTATGCGTTTGAATCACAATATCATATTAAAATCAAAATCAAAGAAATGAATTTAATGGAAAATGTCTTAAAGAAACGCTTATATGATAACATTTATTTCATTTTCCATACTGAGATAGTATACTGAGTGCCAATGAAAACGCAACACTTTGTTTTTCAAAAATAAAATGTATATTGGAAATGATAATCTTTCAAAATAAATTGTTCTTGAAAATTATCAATTTTAACATTAGATCGATATCAAGCAAAAATGTTTCATTGTTTTCTTCCGGGCGCAATAGGTAAACGAAACATCCAATGTCGAATGATCAACTCACATTCCTAAAAAAAGATGTTACAACCCCGTGGTGCAGCGCAATCTGGACAGCGCCGTGGAATTGATCATCCCGGACGTTTAATGTGACACCGAGGAATGTTATTCCACGTTTCCCGCAAAGCAAACTCAAGCTGACTTTATGATATTGGTGGTGGTTTTCATCGTCTAAACCATGTCAAATCTGATGCAAAATTTGCTCGTTCGGACCAAAATCCGGCGAGAGCATGATCCATTTTGGTTGAATTTGTGGATGATTTATGTTATTGTAGAGGCTGCAACTTCAGCCTTCTCGTAATTGTATGATGTGAAAGGCTTCATTGGATAATGCCCAAAACTACATGTCGCTGGTTGTCAGAAAGTCTAGGCATTCACTCTGATGTTTATTGCAGTTTCTTAACAATATGGGCAAGAAAATTCATGACATTAGCCAAGCTTTAAATGACAAAATCGTGAAAATGGTGCGTATGTTGGAAATCGCTGAACTCGGTTTATGTCCGTTTAAAATAACCCTTACTTCGCATTTGTTCCAAATATCACTCAACCGTAAAGTTGTCGACAATTGTCTTAAAAGTCATTTTCAACCAACTATACAAAGTTCTAATATAAATATAATAAATATTTTTAATTTTTTTTGAAAAACAAAAGTGTTGCGTTTTCATTGGCACTCAGTATATATTCAATTCTCAATTTTGTCATACCGTCTTTGCTGATGGATTTGAATCGTCCAGGGAACTTCACATAGTTTTGTAAATATAACGGAAGCATAAACAACTGTCAGATACGTAGGAGCTTTTACTACCCAACAAACTATGTTTAATCCAACATATGCTTGATACAGGAATTTTTAATATAGAAAATGGTGAATAAAACCTGAACGACTGAATATGTCTTTCACATTTATTCCTTGATCTTTAATGTTTGAATCAGATTAAAATTGCTGTTTCAGTTTAAAAGAACATACCACATTTCTTTATCGTCTTCGTTTACATACGATCAGCAGCCAATCAGAGTTGTTTGTATGTTATTTGTTCATGAAAAAGGTATTGTTGATATAAGTATCCACAAGTTTACAATTTTAGTGACATTGTAAAAATATATAAACCACAAACGGTGAAATAATTTCTTTATATCCACCGAGTTATTAAAATCTACAGAAAGCGATGTGGTATGTTCATTTATATGACATTTCATATTTTCACTTGTCATATTTAATTGTTATGAATTTGAGAATTATTTTGTTATATGTAACATTTTGCATTGTTGCATCTTAATTACTCCTAATAAATTTAGGCATAACGGCTCATATTTCGTTTGTAACCAACAAGTAGACTGTAGATCCAAAATTTGTTTGAGTTTTGTATTAACATCTCTGAAATTACATAGAATTGAATCACAATATGTTGAAATATTTGTTTCAACTTGTGATACAATTTCTATGTTTCAGATTATGATGTTTTCAGTTTTCTCAACAATGAAATCAAAGACATAAAAGAGGCATGTCTATATTACGGAAGCATATTAGGGCCATGATGATTATTCATTTTTTCAAATTGTTGTCTTAAGCTTTAATGTTGGAATTGTCAACTTTATTCTTGGAATTTCGTACATAATTTTCAAAGAATCAATTTTGATCTTGGTTTTATCAACCTTTTTTTTTTTTAAATATAACAACTTTATTTTTCAAATAATCAATTTTGATCTCGGCATGAACAACCTTTTTTCTTGGAATTAATAACTTTATTCTTCAAAAAAGCAAAAAGGCAACTCTTATCTTGGACTTATTAACTTTTTTTTTGAATATCCAACGTTACTTATCCAATGATCAACTTAAATTTTGAAATTATCAACTTTATTTTTGGAATTTCCAACTATATTCTTTGAATTTTCTAGTTTTATCTTGGAATTATCAATTTTAATCTTGAAATAATCATAATCTAATCTTGAAAACTTTAAATTTTATCTTGACTTATATTTAACTTCGAGCCCTAACTTTTGGTTAAATGTAAAAGACGTGTAACTATAGTCTTATAAGAAAGTTTGAACCAGTGACTACTCTACAATTGGATCACCAACTGTGATGGTGAAATAAGGCTGACAATATATTCTGTCTATATAGTTCGTCTGAACATCAGCCCAACAATGTTAGATCTGTAAGAAAGCATTTTTTTTTGTTTTATAGTCTTATTTTATATATAGCTCTACGTAGCCTACGTAGCGTAGTATCCAGGAGGCTGTAATTTCTTTTTTGAGTGGTATGCCAAACATATGGATAATAATTTTGAGAGGTCTTTTCTAAGACATTCTATATTGAAATGCATGGTTCCTTCACAACTTTGTATTTATTTGAGGTATGTTCTACATATATTTTACAAATATGTTATTGAAAACCTTATATCTGTGTGGAATTGTGTTATTTGAATCATTCATTGACTTAAAAAGTCCTTGAAAATTCAAATAATGTATATAAGTAAAGGTCATTCATGTATATATCTATGCATAAAAAAGAGTTATCAATTGTTGAGAATGCTCATGTTTAAGTCAAAAATAGTAAACCCCTATCAAACAAATTCGACGTGACTCTTTACTATGTTAATGTTAAAATTTAAATATCTAATTGTTGTTGTGTATGCAGTACATTTACATGCATTTATTTTTATATTGCAGAATAGGCTGTTGCGCATTGATATTTACAATAACATTCACCAACAAAAAGTAAAATTAAGCACATCAAACTGAAGTGCACTGTTTGGCCATGGTGAGAGTCCAGTGAGACAAAAGTCTCGATGTTCTCAATCCAGATATTCACTAAGTTAATGAAAGTAGAAAAATGAGTATCGCACTAATGAGCGTCGAAAGATTAAAGTTGATAATTCCACGAATAAAGTTGATAATATCACGATTAATATTGATAATTCCAAGATTAAAGATGGAAATTTCAAGTTTAAAGATGATAATTCGAAGATTTAAATCACATTTGAAAAATGATTAAAGAAAAGGATGACCCTAATACACTTCCATACTATATACACCCATGTAAATTCTATTTTGGAGGATTTTACAAGTAGGAAATTTGCCATTACAAACAAAATATTGTTGTTCCAAACATAACAATTAAAACATTATTAAAGATTATAATTCATTTTTAGAATTTATCTATGACCTTGTCCATGTTAGCCCTTAAACAAAACAATTGCAGTTTAAAATAAGGTAAAATAAGTATGAATTGTATATATTTCCTCAATTGTGTACATCACGAGGCATTTCTTCTATTGGCTTTCACCATCTACAAAAACACCTACAAAATGAATTACAAATCTGTCAGTTTTATTTATTTGATTTGGGTTTTGAAATTATATAATTTGCAATATAAGCAGCAGTTTTACACTCTACAGCTTTGCATAAAGGATATGTATAGGCAGTTTGATCGGAAAGACGTCAAAATGCCAATTGTAAATTCTTCGTTCTTGACCTTCTTAGACACCTTACCCGATGCAAATCGATCGCATTGGATTTGCATGTCATAATTGAAATTGATGGTTGATCAAACAAGAATCAATCAATTGCTTGTACTTGTGATCAGTCTTATGTAGCAAGATTGACGACGTGAACTCCTATCATTAAATAATACATGGGGTAACGAGACGGAACTTTATTATTGCGAAGAAACGCGCTTACTGTTGATATGCATTTAACTTTCAAGTTCGATAAGTGTCTTTCGTCGTTTGTTTAACTCAAATGTAAGTATAGTAAAAATATTGTTATGCATTTCATTGAAAAATAAAGAAAAGTGTGGTTTCGACAAGTACTAGTACATCATATCCGTGGATGTGTTTGGCACAACAATAGGACTTCAAAATAATCGTTAATTATGGTCTGTTCAATATCGTCTTGATTACAGAGCCATACATTTTATCTAAGTAAATATAGGTGGCTCAGTTTATGTGTGGGGTTCTCCTCATTTTGGCTTTAGACAGAAGGTACACTGATATCGTTAATATAGTTAAAAATTGAGAACATAGATTTGTTTTCTTGCAATTTGTTATAACTATCATAGTTATCTTTACAAACCTAACGATTCCGTCTCGTCAGCTGGATTTTTTTCTCTGCTTCTGAAATCTAATAAAAGAATATATCGATTATAATGGTATACTGTTCCTCTAAGAATCGTCTCATTGACAACTTAATTCATTTTAAACGCATGCGAAATCGTAAACTATTTATTCAATTAAACAAGGAATCTGAATTTATTTCTGCCATAAAACAAATCACTGTGTAGCTGTATCACTACTTAATAGCTACATATTTCGTTTGAATATAATATCACTTTATATTTCTAAATATGGAATTTTCTTCTTCTTTGAGAAAAAAAATAGATTTTACAATGCTTTTTTTCAAAAATTCAACAATCAGTATTTGTCACTGTGTAATTTTAATGCTGCAAGTTGTACAAATACCACTATTTAGCTAACATTAATTCAAAAAAACAATTTGAATAGAAAACAATTAGTATCGATCAGATAAAATTTGGTTTTAGATATGAGAAGATAGGTTTTATCATATTTCAGAGGAAGATTAAAAAGAAAGAAATAAACGAACTTGTTTTCTATCTACAAATAAAAAATAGAATTTCTAAAACATGTTAAACATCACATTCTAAATTATATACCATAATATTTATCTTCCCTTATGTGGCTTAGTTGAAAAAATAATTTGATATTAGTTAAAACAGTCAATTATTGTTCTTTATTTAAATAAACATAACTACACAATAGTTTTCTATCTGTCTCAAAATAAAATTCAGAATGGAAATGATGAATGTGTCAAAGAGACAACAACCCGATCATAGAGTTGACAACAGCAGAAGGTCACAATGTACACTTTTAAAGCTTTATGACACTTCAAATTTCATTCAAGTAAAATAATTTCTTTTATCAACTTAAAGGCTAAGTTTTACCTTAAAACAAATTCCTTCTTGTGTTAGAAAATGCTTTATCTTATTAACATCTCTAGAAATATATTGAATTCTTGTCTTCCTGTAGACCTTGACTTCATGACCTTTCGTTCAAACTTAGAAACGCATAGCGCAAGTGCGAGGGAAATCGTGAAAGAATTTTAACAAATGTGCACTAAAAGGAAATGCTTATAATTGATTCTTTAAAAGTATGTGATCCAAATAATTTAACTTTATTTTTTAAATGAATAATATAGAAAAAAAAATAAAATTTCAAATCTCTTATTCTACTTGTGATCATATTCATGATTCTTTGTTTATAAATAGAGAAGTTGAAATGGTGAACTTTTACTTGTGCGGGTATTTGTAACCACATGTACACAGTGGATAAAAAATGATCTTATACATTATATTATATTGCTTTTGCCTACTGACCAAAATTATGGAGTGTATTCGATTATATAGTTTTGTTGTCTTGGTTTTGAAGGAAAGTTAAGGTTGATATAACTTTTAAATTATGAACCTAATTGTACAGAACGAGAAAAAAATGTTTATGGAAAATCATATGATATTTAGGTCAGTTATTCAAACACCGAAAAATGATAATTAACTTACATTTAACACAGACAAAAACTAACACACCAATGAGTATAGCAATGAATACCAAACAGAAGATTAAAGCTGAAACACATGTAGATACATCTATTTGTTCTGAAAAATAATATAAAACTCATCAAAGACTTAGTATTGTGTTTGATAAAATGCATTGTCAGTCCTAAAACAATACTGTAAAGTATATAATGAACAGTAACGTTTTGATTTTTTTTCGATTTTTTTTAATCAAAACACTGAATTCATTGTAGTATTTGACAATACGCTTTGCCTCTCTTAGAAATCTTAGTTAAAAGTTACTTTTAACTGATATGAAATTTTGTATTTTTCAGCAAAAACTATCAAATTAAGAAAGTAATGTTCAAGGAAAAAGTAAAATAACAAAAATACAAAAATACTGAAATTTGAAGAAAACTCAAAACGAAAAGTCCCAAATCAAATGATCAAAATACCACATTAAACGAAAGGACAACAACTGTCGTGTTCCTAACTTGGTACAGGCATTCTCAAATGTAGAAAACGGTGGATTGAACCTGGTTGTATAGTGCTAAACCTCTCACTTGTACAACAGCCGCATCGAAAATCATTATATTAACAACGATGCGTTAACAAAATGTCACAAATATGGGTACAACAACAACACAAACTCCACCAAAAACTTCGAATAAATTCAGGTACTCCGGAAGGGTGAGCAGATCCTGTTTACATGTGACATTCGTCATGTTGCTCAAGGTATTACAAAGCCAGTATTGTAGTCTAAAAAATTGAAATAACACAATTCAGAAGCTTTAATCATCTGTTATGTCGTAATTTGTTGTTTTCAACCGACCAACATAGTCAATTTTTAGATATTATAACAGGCAAATTCAAAAGCTCAAACACATCGAACGAATTTATAACAAAGGCAATATGCATGACTTGGTATAGGCATTTTCTGATGTAGAAAATGGTGGATTGAACCTGGTTTTATAGCGCTAAATATCTCACTTGAATGAAAGGCGCATCAAATTATATTATATTTATAACGTTGTGTGAACAAAACTGACTTTATATGTAAAATTGTCAAAATATGGATGCATCCTTCAATACCGTGTTACAATCTCATTTTTATTTTCATAGTATTTTCAATATTATAATAGAGCAATAACAAAATGACATTTTAATAGAACAATAAAATATACGATTATATCTTAAGATAAGATGAGAATGGAAATGGGGAATGTGTCAAAGAGATAACAACCCAACCACTACGTCAAATGTACAAAAGAAATACAAAAAGTAGCACGTACAAAGCACAAAAATGAAGGATTTAAGGGGCACTAGCTTCCAGGTGTATAAAAATATAATTTTTTTTTTTGCTCAATCAATAATGAAATGCAAATAATAAAATAATAATTAGCTTTTAGCAGCCAGTATGGTTCGATTTTGTCAAAATGAGCAAAAATTACAAGTGAATAATTGGACCTCATTGAATCAGTATTCATGTGAACTTCAATTTAACCCATTAAGTTGAGATGGATAACACGTGAGTTGTTTTTGTAGTATGTGTAAAGTTATTTAAATGAAAAGAATTCAACATTGAAAGTTAAACAAAGTTAAATCATTTGATTGACTGATTCGATCTACAAAAATTCATTCTGATACGGTTAAAAACGATGATACACGTTTATTTTTCATCTAAAAAATGAAATTAAATAGTCCTTGATTAATCCAACAGCACGTGTTTGCTTAATCTATTTATATCCATGTTTATGTTTATATCGCTTATATGGTCATCGCATGACTTTAGAGGTCAACTCGATAATTAATTAGATGGCGTCTGAACTGAAATACACACGAAACGAGACTACTTATTTGCATGCTGGTGCCTTGCTTATCATTTATTTTAGTTTTTATAACTGTTTTACCTTGTAATAAATATAATATGAGATTTTGAATTAAATCGGTGAACATGAATTTGACAGCTAGTGCCCCTTTAAGATAATGGCCTTTTAATAGAAAAAAACATAATGACAGGATGTTTAAAGGTAAAGAGACATGTGCTATGTACCAAAGAAACACGAAGAGTCAAACGTACAAACCACAGTGTGACAAGAAAAATATCACATTTCCTTTATTGTGGATTCATTTGATGGTTTACTGTAAAATCTTCAAAATATTCAGATTCTCTCTTTGAAGTGTGCAGTCAATTTAGTGACATTGCTTTATTCGGTTGTCTGAATAATGGAAATGGCATAGTTATTTTCTTATAGGTTGATATTATTGTTTTGTTTTTTAAATCTGTTAGTAGTCGATATTACCTCCAGTAGGGATTTTCCACTGTTAGTTTTTAGGTGTGAGATGTCCTTTCTTTGCATTAAAATGTATTAGCAAGATATGTAATTTTAACTTGTGGTGTGCAGATTAAAAGTACTAAAAAGTATACATTTTCATTCGTTATTTTTACCTTGAAAACCGAATAAACTTAAATTAGTGACCAATGTTATTTTAACAGTATCTAACAAACATTTACATACCTACGTCAATACCAATTTTTGCAGCTGAGTCATATTTACTACCTCCATGTCGACAGGTCCAGATGCCATTAACGCTGGGCTTATTCCATACTTTTAATATGGTTTCATTTGTATATTCATTGAAAGCTATTTCGCCGTTTTTCTCAAAACAGTCACATTTTTTGGTAGGAAATGTAAGACATCGTGCGATTATCTTTTCCTGCGTATTGTAAATGTTGA
The DNA here is from genome assembly GCA_019925275.1 of Mytilus edulis. Lineage (NCBI taxonomy): Eukaryota > Metazoa > Mollusca > Bivalvia > Mytilida > Mytilidae > Mytilus > Mytilus edulis. The sequence goes on from CM034358.1 coordinate 14,954,302, forward strand.
TGGACAAACTTGGACGCCAAACTTTGCAGATGAGTTTCAATGTGTCTTTTTTAAACCTGAACTCCAACGATATGATATCTTCTACAACAATTTAATATGCATTTTTTCATTCGTCCCCTTTTTGAATGTACATATAAGAACATGAATAAGAATACTTTTATCCATCCAATTATGGATCCTTGTGGGTTTCAAATTTCATACAATTATCATTATGATTAATTTATAACAATGAAATCAAATACAAATTAAAACCCATAGAAAACTGAAAGTTAATTGTATGCACATGGAAGAGAAAGTAATATAGTAGACAATCTATAAATATGTAAAGAATATTCCCCTTTAAAACGTATGAAATAATCTTTGAATATATGGTGTTCCGAGCTGCAAAAACAGCAGCCCCAACTGATTATATATACGGGTAGTTTTCTCCTATGCACACACAGCAACCAATTACTAGATATGTATGTATATAATATTTAAATTGAAAGAATTGGATAAGCACCTTAGAAATTTGACTGCAGTTTAAGACTGCATATATTAGGCATTAACATATATAAAGATGAAAGATGCAGACATATATCATCTTATTTCGATGATGTATTTTCCCATAGATCAAGTTGCCTTTTTTATTATTATCTTTGTTAGACATCTATTTTGTGTTGAGAACACCTTTTTTTAAATCTTTTTTTGGTTCTCATGTCTTAAAAAGTTTAACAGGATCTCTAAATGAAGCCATTTTAGCAGCTTAGAGAGTGTTGCAATTAATTTAAAAGGTCGGATGCCCAAATGCAAATTTGTGATACGCATATACAATGGTGACTTAAATGTACCTTCCTTCTTTTAGTAAACACTATCCATATTTTCATACTATTATCGAGGTACTGCGATATTTGACAGGGGTTCTCCTCATGTCAAACAGTATTCCAGCATTGTACATATGTATTGTATTTTCCGCATTAAGGTAGCACAATACAAAGATTTTTTTACTTCCAATCACTAACTTTTAAAATGCTGTAACTTTCTTATGGATGGATAAAAAATAATAAAAGAGGTATATATAAATAGATAAAAGATTAATCTTTTATTTGAATGCAATATTTTTATTATGCAATCATTATGTTATCAATTATTATGTAATAAGTGGCAAAATCTTGGTCAGTTCACTTGAATAAATTTAGCTCTATCATCTCTTTAACTATACAGAAAATTTTAACCAAATCTTAATCAACACATCATTGGTTTCAAAAGGGTGTCTCAAATTGTCCCTATGGGATTCCATTCTCTAATAAATTTGTAATTAGTATTAACATCCTAACCACATTAAAGAAGATAATGTTTAATTAAGTGTAACATTTGTACTATACATTCTATCTGAAATCGGAGACACCCTTTTGTAAATAATGGCCATAGGAACAACATATAATAAAATCAACCCTCTAGAAATACCTATGCAAAAGCTAATTTCATTTGAAAGTGGAAATTTTGTAAAAAATATTTTAGACACAGTTAACATTATAATTGGTAACATAATTGTTGCATAATAAATACTAACATTGCATTAATTTGAAAGAGTAATCTGTTAGCTATCCAAAAACTACCACTTTTATAAATTTTCAAGCATTATTAAGAAAGTTACAGCATTTTACAACTTGGGAGTTGGAGTTATGAAATCTTTGTATTGTGCTACCTTAAAAGATGCACATTTTACTTCGACAATTGGTGTCACTTCAGTGATGTTCAAGGAATTTTACTTTATGTTATTAATTCGTATATTTTAACACATTTGATTCGTTCAAGGATAGTAACATGTTAAACAATATTTTCGAAGGTAGATAGAAAACGGTGGATAGCAAAAAAGCATATTGCACGGTTATTTTTTAAATACTAAAAACCGATATACTTTGTGACGTCAAGTAATGAATTTCAGGATATTGTTAACGTTTTGAAACAGATGATATCTGTGATAGATTATTTGACGCAAAAAATTCTTCAAACACATAAGATGTCGAACAAACAAAAAAAAAAGGAAAGGAAATAACAACTAATGTGTTGTTATTGACAAGGAGACAATATGAAATCTATAAAATTTCAACAAAATCAAATAACGATTTTAATACAAATATGGTCGGAAATTAGTAATATACTTCGTCCTCAGTCAATATACTTCTTTGAGGTCAATATATCCTTGTATCGACATCATACTAAGGCTATATTTGTATAATAATAAAACCAGATTTCAATTTAAGGCGATCTTTAAAACTAGGAAACAAAACGAATCAGTCGTTTTTTATGAGCATGTGCTTCTTCATAGAATTAATATATACTGCTTTATCTAACCCTTTTAAATAAATAACTTACTTGATGATGTTTTGTCTACATGTGAAAAAATTATAAATATGAGTATGTACAGCATATATATACAGCTCATTGCGCTGTTTTAACCCATTTTCAACTCCCTGAAGTTCCGCTGAAACAAAAGCAAAATCATATAATTTACTTTGAAACCAAGTATCCATGACAAGGTTACGAATTAACAATCATGTCTTCTTTTATAACGGATTTGGATCACAATGCCAGAAGATGAGCAGATTAACCATATTTCTCAAGTTATTCTTCAATAAAGTGTATCAGACTATTTGTAAATAACTAAGGAATATTTATGGTCACAATGAATGTTTTCTGCTGGGGGTTATGATTGTTTTTTTCCTAATTACGGTTAAATGCAACTAACTTTCAATCATCGAGAATACAAAGATAACTTGGGACTGATCTATTCCATCAAAACCCAGGGGTGATCTCAGGTACGCTGCTATGGTGAATATACCCTGTTCCTCATGTGACACTATTCACGCTTCTCCTGGTAAGTACAAATTTGTTGATATTTGTCAGTCAATCATGTCGTCCAAGTCGGGCAAACAAGGACGAGTTTGTAGGTACAGTTGACACCTATCCGTAGTTAAGGTGCGGTATTACATAACAAGCAGTTGCGTCAAGGTTAAAGTTAAAATGTCGAGTCGATGGGATTAATAATCAATCATTTTTAAATAATATTAAGATCATAGGAACAGTTTTCATATCAGCATAATCATTCAATTGTGAAATGTGACACCTTAAAGTATGGATGACTTAAAAGTTACTGTTTTAAACCCTTGGTACCCTTGGTTCAATAGTTTCTTTGTTAGCATCTACCCTGAACCAAAAAATAAATTATATAACACACAAACTATTGAATACGGTTTAGCTTAGAAATGTATACTTTAAATATATGCGCTGCTGTATTCTAACTACATAGAAACGGAAAGTTAATTATATGAGAGCTGAAAACATATTATTTGTTATAAAGTTTTGTTTTCATCCGACTTTCATTGTGAATTGTTAAAAAGAAGTAAGGCTGAACCGTACATGTGACATCCTTTAGTTATAGTTCAATAAGATAGATACATTCAAGATAGTCACAAAACTTAGATTTATTTATGAGAGAACTTCATCTATGTAGTGTAACGTGTAGCAAAAAGATAGTAAACTTCTTTTCAGTTCCTTGTAGATCTGCCGTTTAAATTTAGTCTTATGTGAATACAAAAAGGACACAGTTGATCTCCTTAGTAACATCGATATTCTGTTGAAACACGTCCTTTTTTCGTTATAAATCAATTGTCAATAAACATTATCATGAATATTTGTGGTGTTATTACCAAACATTTTGTTGTTTAAATCAAAGTGGATTTTTTAAAGTATGTGTTATTATTTCCTTTAACATGAAAGGAGTAGGTCCGGTTAGGGCCGAATTTGGACTCAAATTTCAGGTTCATCTGACAAAAGATTTTGGACACTTTTTGGACACTTAAGTGTCTATTTCAGTTGTTTCAATTACTTTATGTGAAAGATTTCAACTGATTAAGTCATTAAAAATGTCCGCTTCAAGCATAAATATGACAAATCTATCAAATATGTAAAAAGAATGTCACTTTTCAGATGTTTTTTTGTCAAAAATGAAAGTGACCGCATCCGTGTTCATTCTCAACCTTTATATCTGTTATGTATTATCACAAGATACAACTTTTATTTCAATATTAAGAATGAACACAAATACAGCCACTTTCATCTAAGACGGAAACCGTCTAAAAGTTAACTAAAATGCTAAAATTGTGAACATTTCAGTAATTTAGCTTGACTTAATGAGGCTAATACCCGATATATGTGCATTGTAATGTCAAAAACAGATCATATGTATGTAGCAGAAGCATTCTACTTTCAAATAAATAACTAAAAGTTTTCATTTTAACAATTTTCTAAAACTGCTATATACTTCTTTGGTTCTTTTTTTAATTTTTTTTTTAACAAAGATGGACTTATTCTTTTAACTTTCTTTGATTCATAAATATGAAATATTCATGCAAAAGGTAGAGAAGTCAAATAACTTTATGATATAGCAAGAAGATTTGGGAAACATTTCCTTAATTATCTTCGTATATAGAGATATTTGGTTGCAAGTTTGTTTGTACCTTCTTTAGCACTTATTGCTTGTTATACCACATCTCTTTATTTTATTTTATATTATTCATTATTTCAAATTATACTACAAAATCATATCAAATGTCTTACTAGGCCATTGAGGATTATGATTTAAACAAGAATGTACACAGAATAGAGGATGTAGGTCTCAAAAAACTTTCTTTGTGGTAAGAAACGTCCTCACATATTACACATTATCATTGTTGAGCTGCTGACCAAAAATACGGAGTTAATCTGCCCAGGAAAAGTGTGACCAAAAATTCTTAGTTATTTCAAAATATTAGCAAACAGGATGTAGATATATGACAAATGCTTTCCTTGTCATTTTGCTGTCCAAATATGAAGTCAAACAAAGAAGTACTTTCTGTGAAATCTGTGACAAAAATAAATTTGGTTGAACTATTGGACAGATACAGGGATTGCAATAGAATCCCCAGTGTTAGAGCAAGGGTTTGATAAAATCGAAGATAAACAAATAGGGTTAAACCCTGAGTGTAAAACTAGTATTTTTGTTAAGCTAGAAAACCCTTGGTATACTGTTTTGTTTAAGTTGTTGAAACTTGTATACAATCTGTCTTATAATTTAATCTGTATTTGTAATCAGTAAATGAGATTTAAACAAACAGAATTAGATCATGGACCTTTTGCGAAATGCATAAGAAAAGGTCTTTATCAAAGAGTTGACTACATGCAGTTGATATTATATCCGATTTGGGGACTCTCTTCATACCAGTAGCGGTCTAGCATAATTGAAGTCAATAAAACTAGAGGTTTCTGAGTGTCAATTGTTGTTTAGTTGTTAAAAGCTGTCCAATAATTTTAAAGATTGAAAGCACCAATAAAAGCTTTTCTTATTTAATAACATGGCCACAGAAGACGGTAAGGCATATTTTATTCTACACCATAAAATATCCTAGTACTTAGATTTAACTACGTTATGTTTAATTAATTATTACATTGATTTAATATAATACTCGTAGGCCGCAGATCTTCATTCGCTTTGGATAACATACAAGGAAAGTCCGTTGATATGAGGCGTATAGCTCTAAACTATATCAGTAATTCTACTGATTGGATAAGCAAATTCTAATTACTTTACTGTATCACCTATGTTAAAAGATTACAGAGGTTAGCGTATGTGTTTCACTTATAATACCGTGCCATACCGATTTAGAAATATTTCCGAAAATCTGACCAACAAGGGTTAAAGAAAATGAAAGACAATAAATACACAGTTCTTTCGTAAAACCCATATCAGAAGATATTACCTAAAAGTATAAACCGCACATATAAACAAATGATTCACACTTGCGGTAAGTATAACTTAGCATCTGGATTAATAAAATTTCAAGTCAGTCATCCGCGAAAATTTTATGGAAATAGATCAAAACCCTTTATAAAATTCAGGGATCGTGCCAACAAAGCATTCTTAGAAATATAAAATGTCTTTGAATAGTCATTATACTTCCTATTCCTATGTCAGGTTAAGATGCCAAAGATGTTTATATTCATACTGTTCTTCGAAACGGGATGTTATGTCAAACTCCGATTCAGACCTAGATGTAAGGGATCAGACATAATCAATTGGTGATAAAACAGACAGAGACAACAGAATTTTTGGGATAATCTAATGCAAATATAGACTTTCCAGACAAACAATTCTAGTACTTTGTAGAAAGTTCAAAAGTTCAAAATGAACTTGCTAGGTCAAATGACGGATATTGTGCCATTTCCATCACATTTTAAATAATGTTGGCATTAAGATCAATAGTGGATTATCGAAAATGGCAACCTTTTAAAACGGGAAACTTTTGCCTGAAAAATAAATTTACTTCAAAGCAAAATGTGATAAATTAATGTTCAGCACCAGTGGCAAACATTCATGCATATCACACCTGGATAAATGAAAATGTAGTCTGAATAAGAAACATTCTGTACATTCTGAGAGACGCAGTGAGTGGTATTAATGACATGACTGATCAAACGATAATGGTTGAACGTTCTTCCTCTCAAAATCATACGTTTTCAAATGTGAAAGCCAGCAGAAATTTGAATGTTGGTATCAAACAAATTTTGACATTTTTTCGTATTCATGCTGATTCAATACATGTAATATAATCAAGAAGACAGACATAAGGACAAAACTAGTTCAAATCGCTTTAAAAAGGTTTTGTGACAAGTTGGTTGAGTTGTTGTATGAAATTTATTGATTATGTATAAAATCATGTATTTACAAAATGTATCAATATCTCATGAATACTTTTTGATGTGTAATCAATTATTTCAAAAATGATGCGAATTCTTCAAGTTAAAATATATTGCAAGTTGTCTTAAGATTGTTTTGTTTTACAACTTCAGACATGTTTGAGACGAATCCCAATACCATCCTAAATAATGTCATTATACATACTTATGACACTTCCTAGGATATATTGCAATGAACCTTGGATCCTACCATAGACAACTGCACTTGTAAGTGTTTACCATGAGTTAAAAATGCGTTTCAGGCACTGCTGATCTATTTTGAACCTGTAGTGTGACCTTCTTCTGTCATAACTTTTATTGTATATTTGTTGCAATACCGCTGTCGTATTTCGTTTTCAGTTACATCTTTTTTTTCCATGTATAATTCAAAGTTCGAAAAAAATACAAATTAAAGTTAATTGCAACTTTACAATTTCTGTCTTGCATTTATATATTTAATTAAATCAGTTCATGTCCGTGTATACTATACACAATACTCTTAGCTATAGGTTATGCAAAAATATAATAATTGTGTAAAAACAGGATTTGTATATGAATTCATGCAAGTTCCTTGACTTTGTTATGTGACCAGGTAATTAGTACATTTAATTCAAAAAAAAATCAATAATTGATAAAATAAAAAAGTGTGCGGATATGCAGACGCACTAGTTACTTTTCGTGGTATTAAACGATCTTATTTTCAGCGGAAACTGGACGTTAAGCAATCAATCAATCAATTATTTTCAGTGTTTAGGATAGAAATAACGAAATAATCATCTTTTGATAAATCAAACTCATTTGTTAAAATAAAAAATAAAAATAGACCAAAATATGAAAATAAAAATAAAACATATCTCATGTATAACGAGGGTACGCTTTTGAAGCCAATAGGCAATGATTGACGCAGTCAAAACTTCTCAATAGAATGTTTTCTTTAACTCTATGCGTTCATGAGTCCTCTTAAACTGAACAAATCATATAAAGACTTTAAAATAATAAGTTAAATTAATGTAACATTATTCAAGAAAGGAATACATAGAATGCATCAAAAAAATATATTTCACTTATTACTATCCCTTACAATTTGCCATGAAATTACCTTCAAGTTGTTAAACTTGCTAAACAAAAAAAAATCAAATTTTGAACATTTGTAAACATTTCTTCTCACTGTTTAACATTTGATTCTTTTTTAACTTATTCGATTATTTAAAAGGATGACGTCTTTTTGTTAAGGGTCGTATCAGATCGCAAACTGATATTCCTGTTAATACGTGTAACAATTTCTCACCTAATGGCTTATTTATTTCCAAAATTAACCTTTTACATTTAAATCTACGATATCGTATATAAGATAATCATATATAGTTGACATACACTTGTAATCATTGTCCCATTTCTTTGTTGTATGAAATTCATTGATCAGTTTTAATAGTTTATCACAAATGAAATAATGAATCAAATTACATAACGTTAAAAAATTATTGTGCATTAATATTATTATTTTTTTAAAAGAAGCGACTCCCTTTCCTACGAAAGCCCTAAAGTGCAATGCAAAAAAAAATACAACTTGTGCGCACAAGTTACACAAGTTGTGCGCACAAGTTACACGTGATCTTATAGACATGCGCGGTTTTGCTAAAGAGACTATTTTATGGAACGCCGTAGCTGCCGAATACGAACTTATATTTAGATACATGAATATCTTCACGTGATTTTACTATATATATATACACATGCCAAAAAACTATAATTTTGTTCAACCAGTCGCTGTATCATTTATAATAGGTCAAGAACATATGACAGACGGAAACTTCAAAACAATGGCTATTACATACAAAGTATGAAGCATCCAGGTATTCTATCTAAATACCGAAAATATAAAGCTCTATAGAAATAGTTTTCGCCATCGCTGGATAGTAATAACTTTGTCTCACTCTGCGACATTTTACATTCACTGTTTATAGATTATTCCCACAGCGGCAAAGTGCATTCGGCTCTTACTAATTTTTTAACTTATAAAACATAAAACCCGTATCAAAATAAAAGAAAAAAAAGTCTGAAAGCACGAATGCCCCCGCCTAAAATGTTCAATTTTCCAAGTTATAAAGTTTCTGCCTCCTCAAACATTTGCACATATATGCTGAAAACTATAGTACTATTTATTCTTCACAGATTTTCATTACTTTGAATAAAAATAAATCTGCTTTGTTTGTCTCATCTAACGGTCCTAGGAAAATCGTAAAAAGAAGACTAAACTGCCTTTGGGTATTTATTTTTTTTTACATTCTTCGACGATTACGTAAATAAAAAATTTATACAGACAATAGTAGTATACTGCTGTTTAAAAATGATACATCGATTACGTAAAACAAAATCCGGTAACAAACTGAAAATGAGGCAAACACATCATCTATAAGTGAGAACGTCAATCAGTAAAAGAGGGACAAAAGATACCAAAGTGACAGTCAAACTCATAAATCTAAAACAAACTGACAACGCCATGGCTAAAAATGAAAAAGACAAACAGACAAACAATAGTACATCTGACACAACATAGAAAACCAAAGAATAAACAACACGAACCCCACCAAAAACTAGGATGATTTCAACTTCACCATTTGAAACTCTTGGTTTAATAGCTTCCTTGTGAGCAGCAACCCTCTATCAAGAAAATCATGATAGGAAATGCAAGCATGGGAATATTGGTATCAATTGGGAGATATATACCCCGTATCAGGTGCTGCTGGAATGTTGCTACTTATAAATGGAAAGTTCACAATTGGAAAGCTGAAATCATCTCTTTTGTCGTAAAGTTTTGTTTTCAACCGACCCTCATTGTCAATTTCTAGATGTAAGTCAAGATATGAAGCCGACTTAATTGTATCTGTAGTATCCTTTATCTCTAGTTCAATGGGATAGATGCGTTCCGCATAGTCACCAAATTTTGAAATATTTAGTGAAAGAACATCATCTATATAGCGGAAAGTAGAGTTAAAGGATATTGCTGACTTCTTATCTTTCTTCCTAAGAAGTTTCTGCAAGAAGTCAGCCTCATAATAATAAAGAAATAAGTCGGCAAATAGAGGGGCACAGTTTGTTCCCATTGGAATGCCGACAGTTTGTTGAAAAACACGTCCTCCGAACGTAACAAATATGTTGTCAATCAAAAAATCAAGCATCTTGATAATATCAGTTTCAGAGAATTTTTTTTTTTAATCAGAGTGATCCTTTACAAAGTAGGATTTATTCCTTCCTAAGACAAGCTACTTGTATCTACGTTGGCCATTCTTTTTTATGAAGCAAAGCAATACCAACTCTTTCAATTTGTCTTTTAGTTTGAAATGTGGAATACTTGTGTAAAGAGTAGAAAAGTCAAATGTTTTAATACTGTTACAAGATGAAAGAGAGTTAGATTGTATGTACTCTAAAAGATCTTTGGAATTTTTAAGCATCCACATCTGATTCACGCCACCTCTAGAATAGGCAGTTTCACAATAACTTTGAAGCCCGTCTTTGATTGCTGATAAAACAGATGTTAATAATTTAGAAAGAGGTTTCGTGGAGCACTTGGAAGACCCAGCAATATACCGTTGTTTGTAAGGACACTTATGTAGTTTAGGTATCCAATACAGTGATGGAAGATCCAGTTCTTCATCTTTGGTTGAAATTCCAAAGGAACAAAGAACAGACCTATGATTATCCAGGATTTCCTATGTGGTAAGTGTCGTGAGGGTATATGTGGAGTTTCCAAGTGAATTGTCAATACCTAATTCGTTTATCAAGCAGTTAATGTAATGACTTTTACACACAAAAGCGATGTTATTTGGGGCTTTGTCTGCGGGGACAACAACATATTTATCATGGAGGTCGGATAGGTGTTTAGCAACATTTTGGGTCTTTAAAGATTGACGTAGTATGGGCATAGACTGCAACAAAATCAAACACCAACATACATAGAAACTGACTATTTGATTAAACCTGCCATATTCTTGACTTGGTACTTGACATTTAAAAAAAATGATGGGTTGAATCTGGTTTTATGGCTATTACCGAGACATATCTTATGGCATATCCAAGGATACTTTCATTGGAATGACAATTGGATACTACCCTTGACAACTGCACTTATCTTTTGTTAATCATGCATACAAATTTCGTTTCAGGCACTGTTTATGATCAAGATTGTTATAACACAATGTTGACAGCTGTAGTATGTCATTTTGTTTAGCTCGCACATTGCAGTAAGTATAATGGAATTCTGTGCAATTGTCATTCAAGTGAAGGATTTAGCGAGCTATAAATCCAGATTTTATTGACCATTTTCAACATCAATGCCTTTACCAAGTCAGGAATATGATTGTTGTTATCCATTCGTTTGATGTATCTAAGCTTTTGATAATTTATTTGTTTTGACATATAAATGTAATACTATATAAATAACACATAGCTGGGTACAGATGCGCATTAGTTTTTCCATAGGCCGTAATGGTAACGTTTTCTTCTGTTGCTCAGTCCATATCGTTAACTTGGATATGTGTGATGGCTCGTTTCGAAGCTGAGACATTTTGACATATGTGGTTAAATTTTCGGGGTACGAAGTGAAATTACTTTTTCCGTAAATTAGCAAACCCGAGTATCCTTTTGTGATGCGGCTCCTCATGGTAAATAATCCCATTTTTAACACAAAAAGTTCTTTGAAAATTTAATACTTTGAACACATTTAATAGCTCCATAGATTTTACACATTTATTCTGTGTTCCCCTACTTTCTAAATTAACTCAAATGGTTAAGCTCAGTCACTTGTTTATCATAGAAAAGTGTCAAATATCACTACACAGAGAATTTTTGTTTACACGTGACTTTTGAGTTCCTCATTTCAAGGCGCATTAGGGATCTTGTCCCAGCTGGGAGGTGAGCAGATTGTTACCCCGAAAAAAAAACATTGTCAACCACAGCAAAGCCAAGGTTGACAATGCTTTTTCGAGGAGTACCAAACGCTCTATCACCCCCTCAGCTATGTGTTATTTAATTTATTAAACTGAATGTCCTATCATTATAGTCTTTTACAGATGAAATTTATTTGAAAGTATTTTCTATTACGTCACGTACATAACGTCTTACGGGTATTAGAAACATCAACAACAGTGAAGCAAGATGGGTTTTTTCTTTGTTTTATTTTAACATTCAAATAACAGACTCTGAGCCAAACTGTAGGACTTAAGCTTTGTCTTTAATAGCTGGATGTAAATTGATTCACTGTATTTCAAATTATTGAATTTTGATTGGTATAAACGAGAGGGTGACATTCACAGGTATTGTCACCCGCTCAGCGATGTTTTTAGAGTAAATTAACACCCTCGTATTAGCCTATCAAAATATGACATTTTAACGTGGAGTATCATAATTGAGTTAATTGTTCACCTAACAACTTGCCATGACATATCTTGTTAAGATTGCTTAACTGTTGGCTAAGGTGTCTCAAATTCAAAGTCCTCAACATTTGTCAAAACATTGGATATGTTAAGTTACTCGCCTATTTTCTCAATGATAGTATCACAGTGCAAGATGTGATATTTGGTATATAAATCGAAATCGAGGTTTTGTCTGAGAAAATAAGCAATATTAAAAGCGTTTCACACCCAGATAAACAAAAACATAACTAAAGATTCGAAACTAGTATTTCATTGTCCGTTTGAGATATAACTATTGAATTATGTATGATACGTGCATATACCAGAAAACTATAATGTTCGGTCGTTTTAACGACAGGAACGATTGGCTTATAAACGAAAGTTAATTGAGAAAAAAGTTATTTTAATTTTTGTTCTTACCTTTGCAAGACGAAATTATGAAATTTCTGTAACAAAATTTGCAAGACCTACCCTTTTCAGCTTCAATTCACCTTACACTAATTGATATCAACTTACTTGTACGACGAACATCCTGGAGCCGCCATTTAATATAATGTGGTGTGAGTGCGCATGTTATTCAATGAGGGCAATGACGACGCTGTCAAAATATTAAGTAAGTAAGATAATTAATTTATAACACAATAAAGTCAAATACAAAACATGATAATGAACACTACAATTATGTATCTAACATTAAACAGTATGACAAATTTTTAATAAATCACATTAATTTTTACTGTGGTATTTTTGACAGTGGTAAATATTACATGATCTTGTAAGTGTATTATTTTAATGGCTATTTGTTTACAATTGAATTGCAAGTACTTAAATTTAATTCTTTCATTTTGTTACACTTCATAATGTTTAATGTTGAAATATGAATATTTTTCTCAATAATTTTATTTACTATATCACTTGGCAATTCTGCATAATTGCTTTCAAAACAGTATATTAAATTCCCAAAACCATGACCCTTAACTATCTAGTATATTGTAAATAAGATATTTAAAATATAATTGATATAGACTTGTAAATTCAAATATAATTATATGTCCCAGATTCGAACTATATTTTAAACTAATTCATAAATAAGTACGTACGCTATAATTGATATTTTTCTTTACGTTAATGAATGCATGAAATGTATAATGAGGACTATTGTGGGTTTACCATAATGATGATGAGGTGGGTTTTTTTTTAACAAACTTGAGGGTCTTCCACGGTCGGTATCCTTTATCAAATATAACATATAATAGTAAATATGTATTCATGGAATTTTTAAATCATTTACTGTAAACCAAATGTAATTTGTTCGCAATGTATTTCGCCACTTTTCGCTAAAATAAAAATAAATCGAATATCAATCTTGACGTAAAACTTAGGTCTTTCCTTCCTTAATCTTCACGGTGATGTTAATCGCCTTGCATGAATTGGACGTAAATAGGGTAAAAGCAAAATTAGTATCCGTGAAAATAAGTCGGTTTATAACGTACAAACAATAAACCCTGATGTTCATTCATTCTAATTTTGTGACGGTACAGACACAACTTTTACCGAATAAGAGTAACACAATTGCGGCAACAGTTTTTTTTTTTTTTTTTTTTGGAGGCATGCAAAAGCAATAAGACTTTATATAGTGAGGGACAATCAAACAAAACCATTTTGTCTTGTTTATTGACACTTATCTATCATTTGTCTATTGCGATAATAATTAAGAACATATTATTATTGTGATTTATTGATAGTTAATTCATTTTTTCTAATGGATTTTCAATGGTTGAAAAGATACATTTTTATTAAATTTTACTTTGCGAAATACACTATAAAACCACAAAATCGTAACGTTATAGCAGTATAAATTTATAGGGTAAGAAACAAATTTTTAGATGTGTGCACTGATCCGGTTGCAACAACTGAGTAATATATTAAAGTTATCTTACTTTAACTTACCATGTTATTGGTTTTTTTATCTTTCTCTTTCTTTTTTCTGTTTTTCTATTTCTTTTTTAATTTTGTTTAAAACAAATTTGCTTATTTACAGTTTGAACTACAATAAAATATCGATGATATAATTTACTGCAAACAATTGTATTCAGATTTCACCTGTTCACTGCATTAAATCTAGTCTTTTAAAGAAATATTTCCTTAAAACTTTTGGTATTTCTGTTTCCAATCTTGATTGAATATAAAAAGAAGATGTGGTATAATGGCCAATGAGACAACACTCCACAGTAGACCACATGACACAGAAATTAACAACTTCAGGTCACCGTGTTGTCTCCAACAATAAGCAAAACCCACACCGCATAGTCAATTATAAATAATAAGAAATTGACAGGGAATGATCTCTATAATATGTAGCTTCGTTTCGTGTGTATTTTGGTCTTGACGCCATCTATTTAACTATCGAGTTGACCATTAAAGACCTCCAATGACCATATACGAGATATAAACATAAATATAGATAGAAATAGAAAGTCAACTCGTGCAATTGGATATTTCTCGGTCTGTTTAATTTATATTTTTGACTGAAAATATATGTTAATCATCGTTTTTACCTGTTTAAGAATACTTTTTTTTGTGGATCGAATCATTCAATCAAATAATTTTCCTTTGTTTCACTTTCAATGTTAACATTATTTATCTTTGAATAACTCAACACTCACAATACATGCGTTAGCCATCTCTAGCTAAGGGTTTAAATTGAAGTTCACAGAAATACAAATTTAATGAGATCGAATAAATTTCAAGTGAATAATTCATCATGAATGTTTTTTAGGTTATTTTTGACATATTGGCCGCTGAAAGCGAATTATTATTTCACTATTTTACTTTTATTAATGATTAAACAAAAACAAATCCTATTTTAGATTTTTTTTATATATTTCGCAGCTAGTGCCCCTATAAGTTTTAATAATTTATATATGTTTTATTGTTTTATTGTTTTCATTTTGTCAAAAAGAATAATAGCCAGGTATATCTATTGTATATTTGTTTTCAGATTGTTTTTGCTCCTAAAAATGACAAGACTGTGCATAGCGACGATAATTATAAATACTCTTTTTCATGCAAGTATGTTCTTTTAAGATAGTTATTCAAATTTAAAACCGTCGTTTTTGTGTGTTTTGTTTATGGTTTTTTTCTGTTTGTGTTGGTTTTATTGCCTATATCAAAATGTCTGTTTTCGTTTTCATAGTTTAGTTTAAAAACAATTTTGAAGCCTGAAATAAGGGAAATAATTGTCAACTTCCGCTTAAAATACGTCACTTCTTGTCTCACATGATTGCTTTTTTTTACACTGATTCCAAAATATTTGGTTTCTTCATACTTTGACTGTAATAAGGGAGATGGTAGGTACTTCTGGTTCCGTTAAGGTAACTTCCGGTCTCTAATTATAGGTTTATATATGCATATTACAAAATAGATAGTTTCTGGGTACTTTTCTATGAATTAAGTGCAAAATGAGTACTTTGAGTTTACATATGGTCATTTCCGGTTTATATTTTTCAAGTTCATATGTCAACCAACAGATTGCAAAAAAAACCTTTATCATGTACTAAATTTGAGTTATGATCAATTAACCTTAAATTGAATCATTTCTGGGACAATACCTCCTATCAGTTGTCATTTGTTTGTTTCAGACCAAATGTATCATATCTTATTCACAATTAGGCAAGCAATTTGCAAGTTCTTTTATACATATATATAGATACATAGTCAAAATATAGAATTTAACCTTGACCTCTGATCCTAGCCTCTATTTAATTAAATTAAAATGGACCGAGGACCTCTAATCAGTATACCTTAAGTCTCTAACACCTACAATTCATACTATTCATTTATATATTCTCTATGTCCAATGCGGCAGGGGAAATAACAGTCATATAGAGTTTTTGTATTGCTTCGGTCAAAATTGGGGGAAAATGCTGAGGATATAACGAGCAATTTCGCAAAAAGATATGTGTCGCTTTCTTTAACGGTAACGGAAGAGATCTCATCCCAAAGAAAACAGTGTTTCGGAGAATATCTCTTAAAGATAAAAAGCCTACGACTAAACAGGGTCAGTCTCAAAAGCACAATTATTGTTCGATATCACATGCAAAAAATCTAAGCGATATCTTGCGAAAAAAAGTTTAAACGCAAGAAATATAAGTGACAGAAGAAAATAAAAAAAAATATCCAGAAAACAATCATTAGGTCTTTCCACAGAAAAGTTGAAAGACCTAATTACCTTGCCAAGTCCGCTTTTCTGAGAAGTTTTTTTGCTCTTTATCGAACTGATGAGTTAGGCCCTTTTCAAACTATTTTTGATATTTTGTTCTTATATAATACTGTTATGCCACTGTCAAATGTTAGGAGGGGTTGGCCCTTTCAAAAATGTTTAAACATGCTACATTCTATATACGCCTGTTCTTAGTCAGGAACCTGTAGTTTTCGTTAATTGTTGTTTCTCATTTGTTTTTCATTCATTGTTTTATATAGTTTTTTTTTTGTTCCGTTACATAATTGTCCCATGTTTGAACAGTTTTACCCCGATACCACATTCTGTCCCAAGTCAGATGAGTAAGTCGAAGCCTATCAATGCCTGCTATATGTATTGGGTTTTCATTGTTGAAAAATTTATCAACTTTGGTAAATATTCGTTTCTTTGCAATTACATCTCCTGATCTTAAAAAAAGGTTTTGGCTTGAAAAATGGGAAAATATTGAAACAAAAAGAATTGCTTTTATATTGAAGTAATAAAACTATACACAAACTTTGAAACAGAAACTGACGACACATACTTTATAACAGAAATCGTAATTTGAGTAAATAATACTAAGGGGTTAAACATGTTTGTGAATGTCCAACCGTCTTCTTAAACACGGAAAGGGTTTGTTTATCTCGCTTTATGTTAGTGGTTTGGTTTGATGTAGGTAGAGTTTTGGTGCAGGTAGTCTTTGTCACATCAACTTCAAAGCAAGACAAGATGTTTTAATGAAAAATATGCTTGCTTGTTAAAAACGTCACCAAAAATAATAACAGAAAAAGAAGGATATTGAATCAAAGCAATAGCTTACTTTAACCCTATTAGGTTGTTTGATTATTTATTGTCAAAATGTAATGTGTAATATTTTGTGAAATTAAACCGAAACAAAAAGCTTTCAAAAAAGATTATATCTGTATTTAAACTTAACTTAACTTATCAATATTTTGTCGTTTACTAGTGTTTAATTATTTTTTTCATAGCATTCACCTTAGACAGACCGTTTAACAATGCCCAGTATATAAGGAGCAAAATTTTAGACGGCACAATTTTCCTGAATTGCAAAATTGGAGCAAACGATAAGATTTTTAAAATAATCAATCCTTCTAATAGAGTATATGGATACTGTTACAAAGTGTCTTCAGGAGGTAGTTGGATGTGTTCGAATAACATATTTCAACATGGGGGGTCCAACAGAATGAATGTGCAAGTAAACATAAGAATTTCGAAAGAAAATTGTGGACAATGGAAATGCACTCATACCCGAAAACCAGATATTGTTGATACTAGATCCGAAGAAAAGTTATGCAATATTGTAAGAGGTAAGTGATTTTGTTGTTTGAAATGACTTTACTTATAGAAGCCAGTCCTGACACCAAATGATTAACGATACTGGTATTGAGAGGTCCGTCAGTCTGCAACAATTGAGTCAAGGTATTGGAAAGAAATCATTCTTAACACCAGAATTGATACGAACGACAGAAACACTATATCAATGTTCCTTGATGAGAAATTTACCGTGATTTACATATTCTGAAAGTCTAAACTTTGAATTGATAACGGTAGTTGAATGTTGAAAAAAATCTATATCATCATAACTGCTATACAAAAAAATTCTTAAAATCTAATTGCAAGTTATTCGGTTAATTTCTAAAGTCAAATTTGTATTTCTTATTTCTGCTAATATATATAATAATAGACAGGCAATATATCTGTGTCCATAAATATATTTTTTTATAATTTATAGATGTAGAAAGAAAACCAGTTTTTGAATGTGTCACTATGGTTTATAATAGATTAAAAACAGTGTTTAAATTCTCTGGCATCATCTTTGATCAACCAATTGACAACACTGTGATGTTTCTTGTTAATTATACAACTGTCGATATTCTACGCTTTTACAACAACACCTGCTATAATCAAAACAGAGCTTGCACTGTCGGTAACGATATCTGTTGGTGTAACACCATAGGCAATATTTTCCAAATGAGATATATACTTGATAAGACAGGCTTAATTTACAAAAATACAACGTTTGGAGTTCAAATGCTACTTAAAGGAAACAGCGGAATGGTAGTTCAAATGTCATTATTGCGGATATATGACGGCAAAGGTTTGTATTAAAGCTCAACCAAGTAATCATTACTGTTTGTAAAAATATGTTTATCATGCAATGTCGTTCTAAATGATATCTTTTGCTTTTTTTGTAGCTTATTTGTTTTAATACATCTTGTTACATATTCAAGTACTTCAACATTATTGGCTCCATTTTTTTAATTTTTTTGTAGCATTGCTATTGAAGGAATTTCTAGGAAAATGTTAGAACAAACCAATTTAATTAACTGTTAATTTCAATATTGCTATCCAAAGACCTCATGCTTTGTATAATTACATTATTGAGAATTTCCATAGGATTTCTTGATTTTGATTGCATTCAACAGGTAGAATTTTTCCTCCGTTGAAATAGCAAAATATATAACTACACGTATTCCAAATTACAAACTGATGGCAATGTATAAAAAACATAATCGGAAAATTCGATTCTTAATTTCGTGGTTGTATTATACATATACAAAAATGTATTATAATAAGAATCAAAAGCACCTTTTTGTTTATATTGGGTCGGAAAAGCGTTGGACGTGTACACGATTTTGGCTTTATGCACTTCTACTTACGTCAATCTTCTTCTTTACCAAAATAAAATCACAAAAGAACAATTCATTTCTTCATGACTAACATTTCGGTTTATGTTTTGAAGAAACAAATGTAAAAGAGTGCGTAGTATGTAGAGAATCAAATAGAAATCATTAAAAATCAAGAAAATGTCCTTTGTATCAACAAGTATTTGTTAAACTGATATTTTAAAGCCTTAAACTTTACACCATACTTAAGCTGTTTAAAAAAAAATAGCTGAAATTTCCATTTCGAAACAATAAAAAAGTTATTTAAAATTGTAATTAAATGTACAAGTAGTGAAATTAGATACAGTTGATAGTTGAATATCAAGAAGATAACCTAGTTATTACTGTTTCAGAGTTTGGAGAGCTTAAGATCGAAATGGACTCAAACGCACATGTGAAAATACCAAGTAAAGATGTTATTAATGGTGGGTTGTTTAAGGTTTATGGTACTTTATCGTTGATACATTCTCGTATGTACTTATACTATAGTAAAAATAATTAAATGTTACGCCGATAGAATTCTTTGTTTATAATATAGAAGATAAAAATGTGATTGATAAGGAAACAGTATTCAATTTGCAGGTAATATCAGAAAGAAACATTGATTTTCATTGTAATATGTGACATTTGAAGACTAATAATAAGTTTAAATGACAGAAATACCAATAATTGTTTTCAATCTAATTAACAACTTAGTGTCAAATCATCATTCTTTATACATTGTTGTAAAAAACAATTTGCGTAGTTCTCCTAACATTAGATGGCAGTAAGCATGTTTCCGTTTTCTCCCTTATTTATTAAAAAAAAATGGAGTAGGCATGCACTTATAAAAATTGTTTAAACATGATGGGTTTAATAACTCGGGCTTTATTTTTCAAACCCTTGTTTCAATATATTCCTTGTTAGCAGCGACCTTCTGTTAGGGGATGAGGATGATAGGAAACTTCCTGGAATATCGTATTAACTCTTAGATTGGTTATACTCCATATGCCAGAGCGGCTGGGATGATAGTACAATTTCACTATGAGAATAACAAATTTTCGCTTAAGATGTTCATAAATAAACTCATCATAGAATCAGGATTATATTTTGTAGTTACGCCAGACGTGTACATATTAAGTTCTCAACCCACTCTCTTTGTCAGATTACGTAAACAAAAACAATCAGACTTTAATCTGTATTCATTTCAGATTCAATAGAATCTATCTAAACAAAGAAGTCATCAAAGCGACACATGAGGTCTTGTTAAAGCTCTTGCACAAAGTGTGATTTATACATATTACAATTAAGGAACAGTCCATCTTTAAATAATAGCACATTTAATACCCATAGGAATGACGGAGTTTTTATCTAGTAGATAACAAATTCTCGAAACGTAACAAATTTTATGTCAATCAAAACCATAATCATCTTGATAATGATAATTTCATTTCTTTATTCATCAGAGTAAATTTATATTACAAAGTTTATGTTTTCCCTTCCTAAAACAGAATAATTGAATTTACCTCGACCATTGTGTTCATTAAAAAAAATCGATCACATTATTCAATGTTTTCAATCTATGTAAACATCCAAGCTTAGATTGAAAACTATAGTTTAAGGTAGAGGAGATAAAGAATTTATACTATTGCACGAGGGAATGGTCGTAAATGTGAAATTCTTTTACATGTTTTTTGAAATTTTTTTATGTATGCATTTCTGATTCATAACACCCTTAATTAGGTAGTTTCACGGTAACTTTTATGCCGTTTATTACTTGAGACAAAGGGGTTTGTGTTGCATCAGAGAAATCTTGTGATCGCATATTCATTTATAAAGGTAAGAAACAGGGACCAACAAATGAAAGAGAGAAAAACATTATAAACGAAAAAAAACAACTAATTTTAAGGAAAAATCTTTTTTTTTAATAAATAAGGGAGAAAACGGAAACATGCTTACTGCCATCTAATGTAAGGAGAACTACGCAAAATGCAAAACCCATTTATCCACATTCAGGAATAAGGACAACTGGTGTCTGTTTATCGAAGAAATCTTGCGATGTCCTATCATCAACTCAGATCAAACACGTTTTAACTTAGGAAAAGTAATAGGAATATCATAAGTTTAAAACTCCTAATTAATAAGGGTTGATTGTTCATATCCAAATCATATATCAATAAAAGTAGTATAGATATATAATGCCTCTCAAGTCATATTTTCCATTTGTAAAATAACAATAAAGGGCCGTCAGTTATTAATAAATTACATTAATTAAATGAATTCAAAATAGATTTAAATCTTTAATAAAAATTATTTACCTTAAAAAAGTTAGAACAAAAATGTGTCCAAAGTACACGGATGCCCCATCTACACTATCATTTTCTATGTTTAGTAGACCGTGAAATTGGCATCAAAAGTCTGATTTGGCATTAAACTACATCGACCAAAAACTTTAATCTGAAGCGGGACAGACGGACGAACGAATGGACGGACGCACAGACCAGAAAACATGATGCCCATAAATAGGGCATAAAAACGTTTTAGAAAAAGGAATCGCAAAGCACCAGATTAAATCCCGATATTGAATAACCCGTGACTCTTCGACCTAAACTCTCTTCAAAATATAAAAATGATTGCTACAGACTAGTTTCTTAGTTCATGTAGTTGTCACTATTTACAAATAATACGTAAATTTTTACATAAAATTTAGGTTATTTTTTATGTATTTGTTTGTTCTAATTTACAAATATTTAATGCATATTATCGTATGAAATTATGTGCATTTTCAAACCATTTAACATGTTAGTATCCTATTGTGCATCACCCTAACATTAAGAACAAGTATTATGACTTCTTATCCAAGATTATCCTAAAACTGTGTCTATGTTCATGCTGACACACATCGTAAGTCAGTCCTAACATAATCTTATGTATTCCTAAAATAGGTCTCAGGACAGTTCCTAGATTTGAATCGATGAACAGCCCCCTGTTTTATTTGTTATTCATATCAAGACAACGTAGACTGAAAAATAGCATATGTATCTGGCAAATATAACGATATTTTGTATGTTCGAAATTTTGAAAAAAGGATAAAATAATCAAAAGTACAAGGATTATAAGTTAGTACGCCAGAGGCGCGTTTATCTACATAAGACTCATCTGTGACGCACATATCAACATATTTATAAAGCCAAACAAGCACAAAGTTGAAGAGCATTGACGATCCAAAACTCCAAAAAGATTAGCCAAATACGGCCAAGGTAATCTATGCCTGGGATAAGAAAATCCTTCGTTTTTAAGAAATTCAAAGTTTTGTCATCAGGAAATTTATAAAATTGAACACATTATTGATACTCATGTCAACACCGAAGTTAAAGCCATGGTTCCACTTTATTTAGATAGCGATCTGTGTGCCGGAGAATGTGTTTTTGATACTATAAGTACAAATATAGTTTCAAAGGATGTATGAATCATTACTATGAATACATTTTGCAAGGATTTTTTAGATTTTTTGGAGCACTAAATTAATAAAATGCAGGATAACCATGGGGAAAAAATCACATTTACTTCACGTAGCCATCTAGAATTTGTTCATAGGCACACATTAATCCTTTGTCAAAAGATATTCTTGAAATCAAATAAAAAACAGCCAGTCTTCTTTAATTATAAGAGTACTGTTTCGGTAATTGACAATCTTCAGATGTTGTTTGCTTCAGGATACGAACATATTTTTACACAGTTATTTTTGCTAAACATCAGAGAAACAGCCAAAAATATCCTCCTGTTCTTGAACTTGAATATCACACACTTTTTCGTTGTGCACATATTTCAAGAATTTAGCACTTCAAGTAAAGCCATTTGGCTAACAACATTCTGTAGTACGATTAATTCCATATCTGTAAAAGAAAATAAAAGTTGTAAATACACAAGAACTACTCGCGCTATCAAAATTACAGTATGTGACAAGGGGGGGGGGGGGGGGGGGGGGGGGGGGGTCTGACAACGTTAATGTTTACAAAATACAAGACGTTTTCGGAAAGTCAGTAATGAAACTAAAAATAGAAATTAACTTTACCTGTGCTATTTATAGGTCTAAAAATAACTTCGTGTTTATATGGGTCATGATACATTATAGAACAGGTTCATACATTTTGCTATATTTAAATAAATCGTTTAAGAGATTAACAATTGAACTTCTTTAATACTATAATGAAAACAAAAAACTTTCACATTTGCTCACTTTTAAATTGTCAAGGTTTATCGAGAAAGGAAAAACGCTTTAGATTATTCTCTTGGTTTCAACAACAGAAATGCGACATTTTAATGGCACAAGAAACTCACTTGTCAAAAGATATGATAAAGCAAATTAATAATGAATTCCATGGCAAACATCTTCATAGCCTAGGCACAACAAATTCAAGCGGAGTTTCTTACTTTATTAATAAATCACTTGACTTTAAATTAATCAATTAATTTTGTGATAAAGAAGGGAGAATTATTATAATCAATATAGAAATTCAAGACAAGATTTTCACCCTAGTAAACTTGTATGCCATAGGCGGATCCAGGGGGGCCTGGGGGCCTGCCCCCCCCCCCCTTTCGTGGGAAAAATTTGGTTGATTATATAGGAAATCACTGAAGCATGACTGGAGCGGGGCCCCTCTTAGGTCAGTCAGCGCCCCCCCTCCCCCCCTAGGAAAAGTTCTGGATCCGCCACTGTATGCACCTAATGAAGTTCATGCAAGAAACCAATTTTATAAAAAAGTAAGTAAATTAATTGAGGAACACACTCTTGGTGCTCTAATATATAGGGGGAGATATGAATGATCTACTCTCAACTTTAGATACAAAGAATAATAAACTACATAAAAAGTTTAAAAAGTCAGTCAATGGTTTAAAACAATTAATTAAAACACACAAATTAATAGACATTTGGAGACAATTAAATAAAGATAAAAAAACAAAACACATGGAAAAGGAAAAATTCTGCAAATGAAGCTAGTAGAATAGACTTTTTTATAATATGCACACAAGCACGCATAAACATTGTATCTGCTGATATCAGGCCTGCACAAATTTCATTCACAGACCACCTGGCTATTTCGATTAAATTAGACATTTATGCAAACAATCGGGATAAAGGATATTTTAAAATGAATAATAGTATATTGACTGATACTCAGTATAACAAACTAATAAATAAATTAATTGAAAAATATGAGCAAAATTTTAATCTTACAAATGTCCTAAATCAGTGGGACCTGCTAAAAACTGACATAAGAGAGTCTACTATCCAATACTGTAAATCAAAAGCCAAAGAAAGGAAAAACAATATTTTAATAATGGAAAACAAACTAAATCTTTTAAATGAAAGATTAGACAAATTACCTGATAGGAAAAACAATGAACTTTTTAATCAAATAAAAAATTTAGAAAAAGATTTAGAAGAGATATACTCTTTTAAAGCCAAAGGAGCCCAAGTTAGATCAAGAATAAAATGGGTAGAGGAAGGGGGGAAAAATCCTAATACTTTTTATCCCTAGAAAAGAATAGACAGGCTAAAAAATCTATTAATAAATTAATGACCAAAACCGGTGAGTTACTGTTGATCAAAGTTAAATTTTAGATGTAAGTAAAGAGTATTATAAATCTCTGTACAAAAGTACATGTCCTGAAACTGAAATTTTAAAGACATACAAAGAAAATACCCCATTGATCATTCTTTAAATCCTTGTGGAAGCAAACAAGTGGATGGTAAATTAACCTTAGAAGAGCTAATATCTTCTATTTATAATATGAAGCTAAATAAGACTCCAGGCAAAGATGGCTTAACAGTTGAGTTTTATCGACAATTTTGGCCAAATTTAAAGCATATTGTATTGAATGTTTCTAACACATGTTATGATAATGAAACTTTATCTGAGACCCAAAAGATTGGGAGAATATCATTGTTTTTTTTTTAAAAAATGACCCTTTGTCCTTAGATAATTACCGTCTAATTACTTTGTTAAATACTGATGTAAAACTTATTACATATACCTTAGCACAAAGACTAAAAAAAATCTTACCCTAATTATACATAGAGATCAAAATGGTTACGTTAAAAATCGATATATAGGATTCAACGTACGCCAAATTCAAGATATTATAGATTATGCTGGAAACTTTAATATTGATGGAGCTATACTATTTATTGACTTTTCTAAAGCGTTCGATTCACTCGAATGGGACTTCATGCTGGAATCATTAAAAAAAATTGGATTTAATAAGTCTTTTCAAAAGTGGGTCAAATCACTTTACTATGATATAAAAGGATGTATTTTAGATAACGGGTGGATTTCTGAAACCTTCGGGATTCAACGGGGAATTCGACAAGGATG
Organism: Mytilus edulis; assembly: GCA_019925275.1. Classification (NCBI taxonomy): domain Eukaryota; kingdom Metazoa; phylum Mollusca; class Bivalvia; order Mytilida; family Mytilidae; genus Mytilus; species Mytilus edulis. The sequence goes on from CM034358.1 coordinate 14,979,755, forward strand.
CACTTTAAGCGCCTTATTGTTTGTTTTATCTGTTGACATACTGGCTTGTAGAATAAGAGATCATAATGATCTGAAAGGGATACAAATAAAAATTGATAAAAAAAGTCACAGCCTAAAAATCTCACAGCTAGCAGATGATACAACTCTCTTTTTAAGATCTAAAAATGAAATAAAACATGCACTTAATTTAATAGAAACTTTTAGATCTTTTTCGTGAATTAAATTCAATAGAAACAAAACAGAAGGTATATGGTTAGGCAAACTAAAACACTGCAAAGACAAATTTGAAAGTATCAATTGGAAAGATAAGGTGAAAAGTATTGGCATTTATTTTGGCCTTAACAAAAAAGAATGTGAAACACTAAACATAGATAGACAGTTTGAAAAAATCAGAAAGGATACTAAATGATTGGAAGAAAAGAAAATTGAGTATGATAGGAAAAATAACTATAATTAAAACACTAGTTATGCCTTATATAACATACGTTGCTTCATTGATAAATCTAAGCAGTGAAATTATAAGTCAATTTAAAAAAATCTTATTTAATTTTTTATGGGAGGGTGGTAGCGAGAAAGTTAAACGCTCAGTGTTAAGAACAGATTATATTGAAGGAGGATTAAAAATGACAGATATTGATGCATACATTGAGGCTATTAAAATAAATTGGGTTAAAAGATTAACTGATGAAACTTGCGCTAACTGGAAAATCATACCTACTTTCTAGAGAGTTTGGGGAAAATAATTTAATATTTAAAATTAATCTTAATTCTCATAAGTCACTAGAAAACCTTAAAAACTTACTTACATTTTACTTTGAAATTTTGAAATGTTGGATTAAAAATGGAGGAGGGAAGACACAAGTACCTGATAATTATAGGGATATAAGAAAGCAAGTTATATGGGGAAGCCAATATATAAAAACATGTGGCAAAAGTTTATATTATAGTCATTGGGTAAAGGAAAACATAATTTTTGTTAATGATGTAATTGATGATAAAGGAGAAATTTCTCATAAAATGTTAGATAAACTTAAAATGAAACAAAATTGGATCCCTGAATTATTTTCTCTTCGAAAAGCTTTACCCAAAAGTTGGATCCAAAAATTAAAGAGCAATATATCAAAACATACTAAAATCAACATAACACAAGACATAAAATTGTTTTGTAATGGATTGTATTACAATCTAGACAAAATTAAGTTTAAAGAAATTTATAATATTATAATCAGATCAAATAAAGAGCTCCCAGTAGGTTTTAGCTCATGGAAAAACCAACTATCAGGCGAAAATGTTATATATTTCATTAAGAAAAATCTATCTTTTAACTTTCTTTTTTTAAAAGATAATAGATTAAATTGTTTAGATAGAAACTACTGAATAATATTTTAGCTATTAACCATAATTTGTATCGCTGGAAGGTAGTTAATAGTGAAAACTGTGAACTATGTTTCAAATCTGATAGCTATAATCCTTTTTTCTTTGAATGCACATGGGTAAAAAAAATTTGGATATTACTACACCAAATATTTATGTATCTTAATATTGGTCAACATGTTTTTTGTCTGAAAAATTTTGTAATAGGGTACAAAATTGAAGATGTGGAATATTATGTCCTTAATCATATTATAACAATTGTTTGCTTTGTGATTTATAAATGCTTTTATTTATCAGAAAAGAGAACCAAATATGGGAATATGATGTCAGTCCTGAAAAACGAAATTGATACACAAATTTTATATCATCCGGAAAATTCCTTTTTGAGAAAATTTCAAGGAAAAATTTTAGAAATTTGATTCTTTGTCTGTCTTGTTTATATTTGATTGACCTAGATTTTTAAGAATCACAAAATTTTCATTGAAATAAAAAGTAGAATAATTTCTAAACAAAATTGCTCTTTAATTTTTTTTTTGAATATCAGACATAGTATATTATTCAATGTTTAGTGTATTTGAATGCTAAGATACTATCTAAAAAACAATCATAATTCGATTATACTGTACTTTGATCCGATCAGAAACCATGCTCTTTCACTTTCGATTAATCCGAAACTAAAAGCTAAACAAAAAACGGTCGAAGTTCCGTTTTTTTTTTCATTGTTAAGTAAAGTAATGCTCACAGATTGTAGACAGCCATTACTCTGTAAATTGTAACTAACACGCAATACTATGTAGAATTATAAAAAGTTTGCCAATGAAATCCCTGGTTTTATCGGAAATTAACCATACAAGGCAGAACCTTAGTGCCATTGTTGTAACATTAAGGGGCTTTGTTAACAACTATTATAGTGAAATAAAGTATCTGAAGTCGAAAAAAAAAAAAAAAAAGCAAGGATTTTTTAAAATCGTTTTTACAAAAAAAATGGATTTAAGTCTTTTACCTGCTTCTTAATTTACCTAAACAAACGTACCCACTACTGTTTTGGAAAGATCTGACCTAATGATAAAGAGAACAGTACTAAAATGATTCGGACTATAATGGACTGAAGTCTACTGGTATTCAGAATCTATAAACACACCATGTCTTCATTAGTATCGAGTTTGTATTAACAAGTTTCATTTCAGTATCATAATATACTATTTTATTTTCCGTGCAAAGCATTTTTTGACATTTAAAAAATGAGCTTTTCTTGCAGGTATGGGAGTATTAATGTTCCTGCAGTTCATTTTGGTATCTTTAATTGCTATTATTGTCTGTTGGATTGCACTAACCGTACTCACCAAATGCAGAGGTAAGAAAGTTTTGTACGTTTGTAATTTTAGAAATTGGTATTTAAGATTAGTAGATAAAGCTCACTATGTCGTGCACATTTACCAGAATCACAATGTAAAAAGTAAAGCAGTCTATGTTCACGTCATTTCCGAGAGCACTTTATCTTCAGCTTATAAATAACGGTACGAAATGACTTACGTTGACAAGATTATAAGACATTAGGTTAACATGTGTTTTGGTGGTACTTTTAATTCTGTTGACAGTAAGGATTTTTTACCCTCTACACTGCTCTTCTTGAAAAAAAAGTTCCATATCTAACTAAATTGTCTTTTGAAATTTATCATTGCAAATCTATTTGATGTAACTTGTTTTAAGTCTTTTCTAAATACACTTTCTGGAAATGGGAAAATATATCTACGACAAAAGAGATGATTTTTATTTCCTATTGTTCAATTTCCTTTAATAACGGGCGATGTTACTTGGGCTCCATCAAACGGTGTTTACATATCCCCACTCGATAGGTATGTCCGTATGTGTATTGATGCCATAAATTTTAACGTAATCAATGCATCACTGATGTAAATTATTAAGTCAGGGATATGTTTTGCCATGCATTGCTTAACAACTCTTATATTTGATGTGTTTCCATCAGTTTTAGTTTGTAACCCGGATTTGTTTTTGTTTTTCTCAATCGATTTATGAATTTCGAACAGCGGTATACTACTGTTGCTTTCATTTAAAACGTTAACCATTTAATTTCTTAGATACAAATTACTTATTAAATAAAATCAAATTTGTATTCCATTTCCACCATTTTTAAAAGATACAAAATCTACACAGATCTAAACGAATATGGCGAACGCGATGTTAAAAATATCAAAACTTCAAGCCAGGACTTAGTTGACATTATATCAAATCTTTTTTTTTCAGGTTCTTTCAAAGATACAAAGTGCCAGTAAAACCCATGGGGTTGCATAAAAAAGGAATTTAAATCGATCTGTATAGCGGGAAAATGTTGTTATATCGGTATAAAATCGTTAATGATCGGTGGCCGATGTAAATCATCCAACCCGGGTACTGAATTGTGGTCATAAATAAGGCGTTTTAGTGTGGTAGCTTCACTTTCTGGCCGTCGTATTGACCGAGTAATTCCATTATTTTAAATGATCTTTATATATCTATTGTAGAACCAATAATTTTTGCTTTTCATAAATTATCTGAGATAGACTCGAGCATTGATTCGGATACAGGTTTCCGTAATACGTTTTTTCATGGTCGGCCTTGTCTATCAATTGGGATAATTTATTAAACGTACAGTTTCTAATAATTTGCTGTGTTTTGTACATAACGATATGTTTTGTGAATGAAAATGCCAATTGATTACAGATTTATGTGTTTTATTTGATGATATGTCACGATTATATAGTATATGCAATTATATCTGACATCCATCAATTTCCTTTATACATTAAAATGTGCAAAGCTTACTTTCAAAGCTTCATCTGATTGTTGCTGAGTACGAAGGTTTTGATATACTATCATTTACAGAAACATGGTTGAACGGACCAGAACTTTGAATACTAGAAACCATTCAGGAAAGAAGTGGTCCAATGGAACGTTTGGGGAGGGTGATAGTATTTGTAAAAGAAAATATTCACTCAAGGAGAGGTGATGATTTGGAAGGGCCCCGTGCTGAGATAATATTTTTTCAACCAAAAAAAAATAACACAAAAATATTGTATGGAACTATCGACGTACCATCAAAAACTTAAAAATGAGACATGGACAAAAATTGAAATTTCAATTCAGTCTGCCATAAATAATGTTAAATGTGAGCAATTTATTGAAACAGGAGATTTTGACGATGACTTGCTAAATGGTTCTAATTCCCAAATAACCAGTATTTCTACAAATTACAGTTTAGAGCAACTAATTGAAGATCCGAGTCATTTTACTGAACAGTCATTGTCACTGATTCATTTAATTATAACTCCGATTTTGTTCCGTATTGTGGAGTTGGGTCCGCACTATAAGACCAGCTAAGATATCACTGTCAAGTTATTTGGTTTCTAAATGCACAAAATCCCGCTTTTTTGTCTTTTAAAGCTTCCGTTTATATAAGCAAGATGCTTTTGATGAAAATAGCCGCAAATTGACCAAGCCCGACTGAGATAGTATATTTGCTCTAAATGATGTTGGTAAAATTAAATCAGAATTTTTTAATCGTATCCTAGATGCAGCTGAAATTTAAATTCCGAAATGATTCGTAACTATTAGGAAAACTAACCCTTCTTGATTAGATAACGATTTAATCAAGAAAACTAATAAAAAAAAGAACACCTGTATACACTCAAAAGCAACGCAGTTTAATACACCCGGCGATTGGAAAAAATATAAATAAAGTGACAAGCTCGCGAATAGTATCAAAATAATCATATACTGATAATTATTTATTTACTATCAACAATTTGATATCAATAAGTATTTTAATTTTCATAGTTATTTATAAATGTTTTATAAGTCTTACAAATATAATCTTGAATTCTATCCTAATTCTATCTTAATTTGGGGAAATCTTATAGAAATTAAAATGTGACGTCACCGAGTGCGTTGATGACTGTGGCTGACTCGGCTGATGTTCTGGTTTAAGTTGTTTCATGTAATGTACCCGTTTTTATTCTGTAGTTAGTCACCACTTCGGTTTTATCATGTGTATCTATTTTGTAGTCATTTTATAAAATATACTGTTTGCAAAAGAATGAGTTATTCCAAAAAATAATGAGATTCTTATCTCAGGTAGAA